>JALPQD010000343.1:1243912-1557965 GCA_023101885.1 Typhlomys cinereus | reverse complement strand
GTGTTGGTTGCCTCTATTTATCTCTGTGTTTATGTGTAGGTGGGCTCCTGTGTGGGCCTTCGTGTGTTCCCCCCTGTGTGTGAGTATAGGGGTTGCATCATGACACATATATTTAATTTCGATTCCGAAGATATTAATACCAACACACACACACACACATCATACATACAGGCTAAAAAATAAAAAAAAAAAACAATGATCCCTTTGCTTCAACCGCATACCTCCAGTGCCTATCGTGTTTGTTTTTTCTTCTCTCACTTTGGCCCCTTCGTCTGATTGGGTTTTTCCCCCCTTTCTGGCATGGTAGGGAGGGTCTCCTTATGTGCTCTCCTACGAGGCAAGAGCCCCCCAGACTGAGGTACCCCACGCCACTTGGAACCCCCCCGCAGGAACTTCTCATCGCTCCACTTTCCCCCCCATACCTGCGTCTCGTTTCTTCACCCCCGTGTTTTTGGCTGTACCGACTCACTCGCTCCTCAGACTTCTGTTATGCTTGGCACTACAGCTTTCCACATGGTTTTGGGGACCCCGACCTTATATCTCACACAATTTTGAGTCATAACAAGCCTCTTTCTCTCTCTTACCCACATTGAGCGTCTACAAACCCTCACACACCTAGAAAATGAAGACGTGAACTGCAAGCACGCCGTTGCAATAACACCAATATCTGGCCTGTCATTTCTTGATGGGTCGGAAGAAACACACTAGTGGACGATGACTGCGGAGGGATGAACCCCAGACCAACTTGCTGATTATTTGGGCAAACCGCGCAGGTACTGGAATTCCATCATCCTGCACTCCCTTATAAATCAAGCCACCCGCCTGGCCTGACGAGGGTTACCTCTTGCTGGCGCGGCAACCACCCCACCCGCACTCGCTTGCCTCGCCTCCTTATACCGTGGAAAAAGACATCAAACTGCCACTTCTAAATCCTTAGTGTCTAGTACCACCAAGACTTTAGCCGTTGTTCGTCTGGTGGAGAGGTTGTCTTTTGCAGTACCCGGCAGCCTGTTAATCGAGACTCGGCAGCCATCGTACGTGAATGAAGAACTGCCGACGTGCTCGTCTCTAAAGGGGGACAACTACGTCACCCTCCTCCCCTCCCCAGGCCAGAACCAGCAAGGAAGAGGGGGCAGAAAGATCCAGAGAATCGGGGAGCGAGCCGTCCCGGGCATGGTGTCTTTGCACATGACATGTTCCACCCTCAGGATCGCCATCCACCACCCCCCAGCCGTTCAATGTTTACTTGCACAAGACCGACATCCCCACATGGTCTTGGACCCGCGCTCCTGGCCTCCCTGCTGGAGGCGCTATGGCACGTTACGGTTGCTGGGGAGAGTCCTATTTTCAGTGGTCTATACACTGCTGTGTCAACAGTACTAAAACATCTTCGAGAGTGGACCCTCTGGGCGTACCATCTAAGCGCGGGCAATGATTAGTTCAATTAGACCTTTGAGAAAGATGACAGGAGATGCTCATTGCATCACATGATAATACCCGAAAGGTCCCATCCCATGGTGGGTGCCCCGGACTATTCCTTGGCAGGGTAGGTAGATCAAACGGGGCTGGCCAGCCTTTTTGGCAAACTACAAGCTAGAAATACACCCAGCACTTGTCTGCTTTGCCTTTGGCCTGAATTGAACTAGCTCCTCCTCTTCTCCCGCCTGATGACTTACCTGCGGAACTATCCTTTTGAATATTAAATCAATGTGTTTCCCCTAATTATCTGGCGTCATGGCATTTATTTAGCAACATAGTTATGAAACTGAAACCATGGGTGATTTGCCCCGGTTTCAGTAAATAACCCACACCCCACGTTCAGCAAGCAACCCTAAATTAAACAAGTGGGTCATTTTTTAAAAGATTTGGAAGTTTAGAGAGGACTTCTTGGGAAGAGTCTAGCTAGGGAAGAAGAGGATTTTAAAAAAAAGGTATAAAGAATGAGTGAGTTCAAAAACACACTTATACTTGTATGAAAAAATAAAGAATGGCGACCCTGGAGAGGTGGTCAGGGTTATAAGCCTCTGCCTTGCAGGCAGAAGAGCTCCTGCCCGTTCGGATCCAGACCCAGTATAGACGCCGGGCGGAAGCAGGGGAGGAATGCGTTTTATGCCGTCCTGGCTGAGCGGAGCCTGTGGAATCCCAGAGCAGAGTAAACAAGGAAGGTGGTGCGTTCCCGAATTCGCCTGTGGTTACACACACAACACATGATGTACGCACGTGCAATTTGCTAATAACAAAAAATTTTTTAATAGGACGAATTTTAAAAAAAAAAGTATTATCCATGCAGCATCAAAAAAAAGGTACTAGAACAAAAATGTATCCAACACACATAAGGCCCCTACACGGTGGTTTAGGTACTTGCTGCCTCGAGTTCAATCACCACATGGTAGCGCACTTAACAAGTGCTTCTCATTGTGTTGCTGAGGCACACATGCATCTTCCCAATCTGAACAGAACATACCTAATGATACATATATAGCGTAGATAGGTCAGCGTAGATGCCACTAGATAGATAGATAGATAGATTAGATAGCGGACAGATAGATAGATAGATAGATAATTCAACAAAATGATAAACTTTTAGGTGAATAGACTAGCAGCAGAGAAAAATTCTTCGAAGCGCAGGGCAAAATCTCCATGACATGAGCCTCAGCAATTCTTCTTTTCCTTTTTTTTTTTCTTTCTGCTGCTGTAGCTAGCTCAGAATTTTATTTCTGGGACGTTCTCCTAAATTTATCTTTGCTCTAGTCTTTTGCCTCCTATCGCTCAAATATTTTCATCTACATGAAGAACTGATCTCCGGGCAGGTGAGCTGGCCAGCACAATAAAGCAGATGCTCCACAACAGAGAGACCCCGACGTCAATCCTGGAAGCCACACCATGCGCTGCCGAAGCGACGCACCCGGAGAGAGACATGGACTTCTCCCGAAATGTCCTCTGACCTACTCCACCTGGGCCTGTGTTATAGTCATGCGTGAATTAACCTCTCTCTTTGCTTTTTCTCTTTCCTATGTCTCTCTCTCTCTAGATGCACTGTTGAGCCGTTCTCTTGCTTCTGCGTGGGGCCCCTGTTTCACTTCCTGCCACCAGCCCCACTCCCACCCCAATCTCTACTCCTCAAAACTGAAGCCAAATAACAAACCTTCTCTCCCCTTAAGTTGCTTAGCCCAGAGTATTTCAGCGCAGCAACTGAAGAGTACCCAGAACGCTTGCTACCCACACCTTGATTCCGTGGATCTGGAACCAGTCTTGGGGGTCAGGTTGTTGACTGGCCTCACTGAAGATTCTGAGGTTCAGTCAGGAGTGGGGATGTCTGCCTTAGAGGAAGAAATAAAAGCAATGAGTTCTAAGATATGCACATGCGTGCGAACACATACACACGCGCGCACGCACACGCACACGCCACAGACGGGGGGGGGAGGGGAGGGAATAAGAGCAAAGCTTTGGTCTGATCCAGCCGCAGGACCCTCCACCTCTCACACTGAATGACTATATCAACCATCTAAGGCCACCAGTGTGCTCTGCAGCTCAGACCCTCCACCTCGGGAATGCGGTTGTTTGTACCATTCCTGTAATACCCGTAAAATCGTAAACACCAAGACTGATTTTCTCCCTGCAGTGCTACAGACAGAGCGCTGCAGCAAGTACAATTATTAAATTTCCATATTTAGACGTGTGAAACTGAGCTCCTCGAGGGTCACTGGAAGCCATTCAGTTCCCGCTAATTACGTCCACAGCTGCAACCACAGCACTACATTCTCACCCAGGCGGGGCGGAGGCTGAACCCTGGACTCTGGAGGACAGGGGCTCTGGGTTCTCTGTTCAAGGTTCTGCCCACAGGTGACTGATAGCCACCCAGGAGTGCAGGCAAAAAGTACATGGTCAGGCCAGAGAGATGCCACATCCTCTGAGAAGCCCTGCCCAGCCCTGCTTTGGTCTCCAACAGCGTCAGCTGTTCCTGGGCACTGTGACCCCAGCTTCGAAACAGACTTGTTCATGCGGTGGCTTGCCGCCTGCTTCACTCCGAGTGTGGACAACCCAGAGGTCTCAATTGTCGCTGCATCCAGGTCAGATGACCAGTAATCACACAGCAGAAGGGAAGAGATGCTGAGTCTCCTAAAGTCCTGGAAGGCTGGGGAAATTGCCCCCCCCCCCAAATTCCAGTGGTGGAGGACCAATCCTTGGCGCGTGATTGCTTAGAGCTAGGAGGATGACCTAATTCAGACCAGAAAAATTCAGCAGCTCAGTCCTAGGGTTGTATCGAGATTGTTAAAGAAGAGGCTTTAACTCCCCCCCCCACTACTCCCCCATCCCCAGGACTGTGAAGCTGACTGAATTGGGGGGGAGGGGCAGGGCAGCTTGGGGACCATGGAGCAAAGAGATAAAGAGAGAGGCAAGGTCCTTCCTAACGGTCTTGTTAGAGATTCTGGATCCAGCCATGCCTGAAGCCACTGTCCCAATTCCCAATTTCACCAGTCAATCATCGTCTTTCTGTTTGAGGTAGCCTCAAGCAGCTTTCTGTCATCTGCAACCAAGATTCCTGGATAGTGCCCCGGAATCCCTCAGTTACTTTGTATTTTCATGAAGGATACTCCCTGGGTATGGGGACAGTTCAATGCTTCCAACCTGCCTGAAAGGCTGCTCAGTGTGCAACAATGTTGCTCCTGAGACCTCTCCAGCAGGCACGGTAGGTCCCTGTGGTGGCCAGATGGATGAGTCTCTAGGGACAAAGAGGCAACCACTGTTTACTGGTCACAGTAGCTTGAAGTTCTTATCATTCTTTCACCCTAAGATCGTGCTTGTCCTTCACGGTGATGTGCATTTCTTATAGGGGACAAATTGGTGGGTTGTGATTTTTAATCCAAGTTGTTAGCTTCTGTCTCTTGATTCAGGAGTGGAGTCTCCCCTTTCAACGGCAAAAGACAGGACAGAAGCTCAGGAGGGAGAATCCAATAACCTGTGTTCAAATGTTTGATGGTATAACTCGGTGTGCAGCTCTTGGCTAGCACGTGCAAGTCCCTGAGTTCTAATTCCCAGTGATTAAAAAAAGGTTTGATTTTTAAAAATCTGTATTTAAAAAATATGTGTCAGGGCTGGAGAGGTGGCTCAGGGGTTAAGCCTCTGCCTTGCTGGCAGAAGGTCTTGAGTTCAGATCCTAGACTCCACATACAGACGCCAGGCGGAAGCGGGGGCGGCCTGTGTTTCTGGTCCTGGTAGGGCGGAGCCTGTGAATCCCGGGGCAGAGTAAATGAGAAGGTGGCAGGCGGTCCGTGGTGGTTCCTGAATTTGCCCGTAGTTCTACACACATACACACACACACACACACACACACACGCGCGCACAATTGAATAAATAAAATACTTAAAAAAAAAAATGTGTCATTCCCAGAAGACAACTGGTCACCATCTTGCATTTTTCCCGTGCTTTTGTTTTTTTTAATTTTTTTTATTATTTATTCAATTGTGCGTGTGTGCACGTGTATGTGTGTGTGTAGAATCAGGAACCACCATGGACGCCTCCACCTCCTCCTTGTTTACTCTGCCCAGGATTCACAGGCTCCGCCCTACCAGGACCAGAAACGCAGGCCACCCCCGCTTGCCCTGTGTCTATACGTGTAGTCTAGAATCCGAACTCAGGACCTTCCGCCCGCAAGGCAGAGGTTTAACCCCTAAGCCACCTCTTCAGCCCCTTTCCATGCTTTTGAAGGCGGCTCTTTCTAAAAGACGTAAGAGTGGGACTTGTTGGGAGGGGGTGGCAGAGAGGGAATCAGGCGAATCAGAATAAATTATATACATCTATGACACTGTCAAAGAATAGAGTTCAGCAGGTCAGACGCCCAGCTTGAGAATCTGGCAATGAGTTCAGTCCCTAGAAGCCCACATGGTAGAGCAGCAAACCGACTTCTGGAAGCTGTCCTCTGGCCCCCACCCATGCACGTGTCATGCATGCATGTGCCCCTGCCCAGTTAAAAATTTAAATATTTAAATGTTATATTTGGTCACAGTGGTATACACCCATAATCTCAGCAATGGGAAAATGAGGCAGGAGGATGGCCGCAAGTTCAAGGACCAGCCAAGGGCTCCATAACTTGCTCTGTCTCAAAAGAAAAAATAGGACCAGAGGTTAAAGCTCTGCCTCACCAGCAGAAGACCTGAGTTGGGACCCTTGGATGGGTCATGTGAAAATGCACACACAGTGGCTGCCTACAATTCCAGCCCTGGAAGGCGGAGCCTAGGAAATGCCAGAGCAAAGCAATAAGGAAGTGGAGGAATCCAGGATGATTTCTACAGCCACCCTTGGGTCTTTACAGGTACACACTCACGTGCCCTTTGGTTCCCTCTCTCTCCTGTGTGCGCGCATAAAATAGAAAGAAAAAGAACAAAATCCCCAAGTGTCAAGCGCATGACAGCTGAAAAAGGAGTCACATATTCCATGACAGCAATTTTTTTGGGGAGGGGGGAGTTGGTTTTCCGTTGTCGTTATCGTTGCTGTTTGAGACAAATTTCACATAGCCGAGGCTGGCCCGTGTAGGCAGGGATGGCCTCTACTTTGCGAGGGATAGGATGCAGGGGTCCACCACTGTGCTTGGCCTCTATGGCCCTCCAGACTGGTGTTCATATGCACGTTTTCCCATGGTGCCACCTGCCCTTGAGTTACAGCGAGGTCTCTGAGATCCAATCAATTAGCTGATCGAAGACAAGGACGCACGCTGCTTCCCCTCAGAGGCTTCTGAAGGCGGCCTTGAAGTTCACCACAGTGGGGAGCCAGTGGCCTCCGGGGGCACGCAGAGGCTGGGAGTGGTCGTGCCCTGAACACCCTGACCAGGGGGTAAGCTCGCTTAGTCCCCGTCACCTCTGCCAACATATGGAAACCCAGACACGGCGTGGTGGGTTTGGATGTGACCCCAGCTCATGTGGACAGCCAGGATCCTTCTGGCTGTGAGGATGTGTGGGGTGTTTTTTGGGGGTCCAGCAAAGCACCCATCCGTCGGCAGATGTCCGGGCAGCAGAACCTGATGCTCAGAGATCTGAGAGGCACCTCATCACCCAGCACCCTCCCGGCGTGAAGAGCAGGCTGAGCCACACCAGACAGAGCTGCTGAGGACGACAGCGGAGTCAGCTGACCGTTGAAAGGGCGCCGGTCACACAGCCTATTAGCTTGGGGCTCAAGTTTCCTTCCAGTTCTTGAGGGCTGTGGGACCTCGGATGGGCTGTATTCCCTCTCTGACCCTTAACCACCACATCTGTTAAAACAGGATCACCCCAAAATCTGCCTCCCTGGGTTAAGGGATTAAATGAGGTAAATAACAGTACTGGGCAGACTTTATAACTTAGCTGGTGGTGCCAAAGAGAAGACATATCTGGAAGTGAATGTAGTCACAAGAAAGATATTCAAATTACCAAACCATGTGATTATGTGGGGTTTCATTACTATTATTACTACTGTGTGTGTGCACACACATATGTACATGTAGAGCCGGAGGACAAGTTTGTGAAGTCATAGTCCCCTTCCTCCCATCTTTATGTGGGTTCTGGGGATCAAACTTAAGCTGAGCCACCCTTATTCCCACTGCTGTCTTCTGAGCCCAGGCTGCCTTCAAACTTGCTATGTAACCATCATGAACTTCTGGTCCTCTGGCTCCACCTCCACAATGTTGGGGACTAGGGGGTGGGTCACTGTGCCCAGTTTATATGGTGCTGGAGATAAAACCCACAGCTTCGGGCTGGAGAGGTGGCTCAGGGGTTAAGCCTCCACCTTGCAGGTGGAGGATCCTGAGTTCAGATCCCAGATGCCACATATAGACGCCAGGCGGAAGCGGGGGCGACCTGTGCTTCTGGTCCTGGTAGGGCAGAGCCTGTGAATCCCGGGGCAGAAGGAAGTGGAGGCGTCCATGGTGGTTCGCGAGTTCGTCCGTGGTTCTACACATACACAGACACACACACACGCGCGTGCACATACACATGCGCACAGTTGAATAAATAATAAGAAAAAAAATTTAAAAAACCCACAGCTTCCTGTATAGTTATCAAGCACTCTGCCAGCTGAGCTACCTCCCCAACTGTGATTACGTATTTCTTGCAGTCTTGAACAGAGTAAATGAAGTTTAACTCCAAATTAACATTGCCAAAGCATATTCTGCTTTCCGACGTGACCATCTGCTGAGGAGACCTGCTGGAGACCTGTCACCTCCTCCCCTATCGCCGACCAGACTAAAAAGCTTGTTTCAAGTTAAAGAGAATGAACAGGGGCTGGGGGATGGCTCAGTGGTTAAAGCTTCCGCTTTGCAAACGAAAGGACCTGAGTTCAGATCCCTAGATACCACACAAAAATGCCAGGTGGATATGGTAGTGGCCTGTAATTCTGGTCCTGGAAGGCGGAGCCGGGGAAACCCCGGAGCAGAGCAGTAAGGAGGTAGAGCCATCCAGGATGATTCTCACTGTCACCCTGGGGTCTCCACAGGGACACGTACTCGAGTATACTCAGGTACCTTGACCACACATGTGTATACACACACACACACAGCACACAGAAGCACAAAAAGGAAGCGTTACTGGGCTCCTAGGTGGCAGCTGACCCTTCTCAACACTGCAGCCAAACCCCCATCGCGAAGTGGCGACCCCACATCTTTTGCTCGCTTCCCCTTGTCAGCCTAGTGGTGACCTTGAGCGGCTCCCACATGGGGAGAGAGCTGCAGCGTGCTGTGCTTTGTGGGCAATAACTAGCACAAGATTTCCATCTTCCATTAGGCTCTTTCTAGAAATCAGACTTCCGTAGTTTGAACTCAGGTCTCCCAGGTTGAGTTCTCGTTCAAGCCGAGGGCCGCACTGAACAGGGCTGACCCGAGCAAAGCGAGGACACGAGGCCTCTCATGTCTTCTCTCTGTGGTGCTGCAGACTGAACACAAGGCCTCTGCGTGCTAGGCCAGTGCTGGACTGAGCTAAACTCCCATTCTTTGCACTCGCCCTTTGCTCCTGGTTTTCCCAGCCCTTCCACCCGTTCCCAAGATCCTCCACACTGTAGTCCCTGGCTTTAGTCCAACAGATAGCTACAAAGTTCCAAGACATTGTGGAATCAAGATCGGTAGCAAGGTCGCTCCTCCTGTCAAACCCCTTACGGGGACCAGACGGGCAGCAACAGCCAGTCCTACCCTATGACCAGAACAAAGTCCCTGGGGTTTTAAAGAAGAAAGCGAGCATTCCCACTGTGGGAAGAAGACGGAACATTTAAGCTGAGCTTTGAACGTTGGCTAGGAGACGGGAAGGGTATTCCTGGCGCAGAAACAGCTTGTGCGAAGGCAACGAGCTGAGGATGCACACCAGGGCAGGCCGGGGCGCGGGCCCAGGAGAGGTGCTCCTTCCGGGTTCAGCCGCCCCTGCAGTCTCGCAGGACCAGGACGCCCCTGCAGCCGACCCCAGAGAGCCTCAATCCTACCTTACGATCCAGGAACTTGAGGTTCATCAGGCCCAAGGCAGGTTCACCCCGAGAACAGACATAGCTTCTTAAAAGCTGGGGCCCATGCTGGAGACGGCGCCCGCAGACAAGCCACCAGGCCTGTGCACGCCGGGTTTCCACAGCACAGTGGAGTCCCTGTTCGAGCAGCTAAATATAGTCTCAGGGCGGATTTCCAGACAAGACGATGACGCATCCAGACGCAAAAGTCTCGAAGGTTGGCATAGATGGTGAACACTGAAATATCAAACAGCTCCTCCAGCTTGCGTAGCACCCTGCCCCACAAGCAAGAGCTCAGGCAGTACATGCCAGCCAGACCTCGCCAGATGGGTGGAAACCGCATCTCTGTAGCTAGCGGCTAAGATAGCAGAGGTCTTACAGTCAGGGGCACAGGAAGGGGGGATCCTAAAACATGTGAAATGAGAAAAAGCAAATTCCAGCATATTTAGGATCTTGGATATCGTACGTTCAAAAAACTTGTGCACAATGCATATGCACACTTATGGATGTGCACAAAAATCTCAGTCCCTTTAAAGGTGGGAGAGGCGCTGCTTTTCCTGACACTCCAATTACAACGGGTATGCTGTACCCAGCTCAATGCAATGAGATCTGCTCTTCCACATACCCACAAAGCCACAAATACTGACGAATCGACATTCCCCCACGGATGAGAGAAGATCTCAGGAGAAACAACTACACCAAGAGAATCGTTGGCATAGACACAAGAGGGGGGAGCATAGGCCTGCCCCCCCATAGGCCTGTCCACTGGAGGGCCACTTGCACTACCACAGATACCAATACAGGCACCCCCAAAAAGGGTCTGTGGTCCACACTTGCAGAGAGACATGAGAACAAGAAGGCCGTGGCTAGACTGATGAATGGAAGGGAGAGAAGGGTTGAAAATGAGTGGGTGGGAAGGACATACATTCACTCTGTTTGCATATGAAAACGTCAATAAACAAATTAATTAATTAAAAAAAAGCCCATAGAGGAGCGTCAATGAACCCACTAAAGGCTCTGTGGGGTCTGCTAATTTGAACCTGACAGTATGGCCTAACAATTGTAAAACAGGGATATAGAAACAGTTACTGAAGAGGCTGGAGAGGTGGCTCAGGGGTTAAGCCTCTGCCTTGCAGGCGGAAGGTCCTGAGTTCGGATCCTAGACCCCATGTATAGACGCCGTGTGGAATCAGGGGCGGCCTGCGTTTCTGGTCCTGGTAGGGCGGAGCCTGTGAATCCCCGGGCAGAGTGAACGAGGAGATGGAGGTGGTCCATGCATATATACATACACGCACAATTGAATAAATAATAAATAACAAATTTTAAAAATATATTTAGGGCTGGAGAGGTGGCTCAGGGGTTAAGCCTCTGCCTTGTAGGCGGAAGGTCCTGAGTTCCGATCCCAGATCCCACGTATAGACGCCAGGCGGAAGCGGGGGCGGCCTGCGCTTCTGGTCCTGGTAGGGCGGAGCCTGTGAATCCCGGGGCACAAGGAGGTGGAGGCGTCCATGGTGGTTCCCGAATTCGTCCATGGTTCTACACACACACAGACACACACACACGCACACGCGCGCACATACATACGTACACATGCACAATTGAATAAATAATAATAAAAATTAAAAAAAATATATATATATATATATTTAAAAAAAAGATAGGCCCAGGGTAGCACCACTTCTCAGTCTTCAACAGACTGAAGAACTGCAAGGCAGGATTGAAGCTGGGCATGGCGACATTTGATAGACAAAAATCTGTGGTTAATTTGCCTCCTTGATTGACTGTTAATAAGTTCTACTGATTTACTGTTAATGTGCCTTCATTATTAGAGTAATTGAAAGTTTTTCTCATTTATGAATCATTTAGTTTCTTCTGCAAATCATTTTTCCCATGTACCTTGCTGGGTTTCTAATGTATACAGTGATTACAGGTTTCTATCAACATGAAGGGTAGTAACCCTATGTTCTCAGGTGCACAACAGACATATTTTAGAAAGGATATTTAGAGGACTATTTGCCTGCATCTGTTCTGCTTAGGGAAAATACTTGCCAGGAATAATGTTGCTGTTGCATTTTAACATTTTGGCATGGCTGAGTGTTTACCTTTTCTCATTGTTCGCGAATCCACTGCTTTCCCTTTTAGAATTCCATCCATTGTGTAAACACCTGAAAACCCACAGAACAGAGAAGGAATAAAGATTTGTGCGTACTCCCTTCTTTGTGTATAAGTTGTATGTACGTCTTAACTTCTTAAACTTTAATTTACAGTACCTAGTAAGTGACTAGCTGACACGAAGGCAGAGTTCTACCACTTTTTAAAGTTGGAAACAGATGGGAAAGCCAAATTACGACCCTAATGGAATTTAGAGAGCAGCGATCCTGAATATGGCACGTACTAAATCGCAGGTCTGAGTGGTCGGCAGATCATGTGGGGACCCCAGAGTGTCACCTGCGTTCAGTATTTCTCATCTCACGTGGACAACCCCTCGGTTGAACAGCAGGAGTGGTGTTAGTGGCCCCACCAGACTTCTTTCTTCCACTTCCCCCACACCATGATCAATCACAAATCAAAATGGTTCCCCCTCCACATACCCCCCACTCTACCGCTCCCTGACACCCCACTGCTCCCTGACCCCCTGAGCTCTGCTCCCCTAACCACAGTCCACGATGTTCAGAGGCCGGTTCAGAAGGTCCCAAGGAAGGCTGAAGACTCCTTACAATTGCAAGCGGAGACGGGCGTCAGGCTGGACAGAAAATGTCTAGCCTGGAACAAGCTTTTTCTGTTCTTCTCGGTGGGAACGGACTCTGGGCCTGCCATGCGAGTTCTACCACTGAGCTATAATCCCAGCTCCAAAGTGGCGATTCTCCCCTCCAAGGTCGGGTCACTCTGAGCGAGTAGCGCCTGATAAGAAGGGCAAAAATGGCAAATAACTCCCATCTGCTCAAGACTTTCCTTCAGAGGACAGGATCGCTATGTTGCCCAGGCTGGCGCCCAACTCTCAGCCTCATGTGAGTCTTGACCTCTGATGTAGCCAGGACTACATCACCACCATACCCAGCACATTTTTTTTAAATATTTATTATTATTATTTATTCAACTGTGTGCATATGTGTGTGTATGTGTGTGCGCGCGTCTCTGTGTGTGTGTGTGTGTGTGTGTAGAACCACGGATGAATTCGGGAACCACCATGGCCACCTCCACCTCCTTCTGCCCCAGGATTCACAGGTTCCGCCCTACCAGGACCAGAAACGCAGGCCGCTCCCGCTTCCGCCTGGCGTCTATATGTGGGATCTGGGATTCGAACTCAGGACCCTCCGCCTGCAAGGCAGAGGCTTAACCCCTGAGCCACCTCTCCAGCCCCCCCAGCACATTTTTATTATTACCTCTAAGCAGCTCCATAAGGCTATCACAAAAGAATAACAAAGCCAGGAGGAGTGGCACATGCCTCTAAGCCCAGCAGCCGGGAGGTAGAGGCGGGAGATCAGGTGTTCAAAGTCACCTTCAACTACATACTGAGTTTTTTGGTGGCCAGCCTGGGCCGCCTGAAACCCTGCTTAAAAACAAACAAGAAACCACTTTTAAATCTTCCTCCCATTCTCCATAGCCCCAGACCACTGTTCCAAATCTTATTCTACTCGTGTGTGCATGAGGCAGAGGGTAATTTCAGCTGTCCCTCCTCAGACAGCATCCACTTTTTTTGAGAAAGGGTCTCCCCGGGGTCTGCAGCTTACTGATGCACTTAGACTGCTGGTCAGGAAATCTATAAGTGCTGGCTTTTGTCGTATGGATTCTGGAGATCCACTACTTTGTGCTCATAAAGCCAGCACTTCGCCAACTGAGTTATCGCCCTAGCACCCCCCCCTTATTCTTTTCTAAGGTTGCATCATGTATGTTTGTCATTATTTTTGTTAATTATTTGAGAGAAAAAGACAAAAACAGAGAGAGAGAGAGAGAGAGAGAGAGAGAGAGAGAGACTCATCCATGCCCTAGTGCCCAGGTAGAGACCAGAGGGAACTTCCAGAAGTCAGTTTTCTCTTTCCACCATGTGGGCTTCCAGGGATCCGGGCAGGCGCCTTACTTGCTGAGCTGTCTTTCCCACCCATGTTTGCCATTCTTGGGCAGCGTTTTGTTTCGGATGTTTACTGCTAGAGGGAAAATACATGGAGTAGAGTATATCTGAGCAAAATCAGAGAGGATTCATGAGAAGCATTTCTAGGAAAACAGAAGTGAGACAGAAAACAACTTAATTGGCTGCAGCCTAGCCAACCAGTCAATCAGTGACAGATTAACTAGTTAATTTGTTTATAACTTTGCCAATTGGTTTCCAGGCCTCCTGCAACCATTCAAAATTCCTGTTACTGCCATTCAACTTTTTATTGGTTTGGTCTGCTGCACACAGTGCATACACCCCAGTGCACATCGTAGCCACCTCCAAAATAATAGCTAACAGTAGCTCAGCAAAACTGAAACATAGAATGTTTTATTCTTTGTGATTGTGTTTTGTCATTTGCCCTTATGTTCTTGATGCTCATGTTTTCTCATGTAGCTGTAATTGACTCGTTAATACTGTTTGATGGGTTCCACGAGTAAACATCTCACTGTTTACCCATTCCACTGTTGAACATTTGGGCGGGTTCCAGTTTGGAGCAATTAAGAATAATGCTACTGTGAATAGCTGTAAACAACCTTATTGGAGTATAATTTGTATCACAAAATTTATCCATTGCAAGTAGACCATAAATTTATACAATGTACAAACCTCACATCACCCAGTTTCGGAAAAAAATTCTATCACTGCAGAAGACCCTTCACGACTGTCAATCCCACCCATCACAGGTCAACATTGGTCTGCTTTCTGGCACGATCACCCTTGTGTTTTCTAGAAACGTCATACAAGTGGGCTAAGACAATAAACAGTCTTCTGTGCTAGATTTTCTTCATTTTGCACAATGTCTTTTAATTTTTATGTGTGTAACAAAGGGCACTGTGTGTGCCTGTGGAGGCTCAAGGATGGCTTTGGCAATCATCCTGGATTGCTCTACCTCCTTTCTGCCTTGCTTTGACATTTCTCAGGCTCTGCCTTCCAGAGCTGGAAGTGCAGGCCGCCACCATTTCTGCCTGGCGTTTTTTACATGGGATCCATGATCCAAACTCAGGTCCTCTGAGCCATGTCTCCAGCCCTTATTTTTTTTGACACAGGGGCTCCCGTCAAACCTGGAGGTTGAGTTCAGCAAAGCTGGCTGACTAGCAAGTGTCCAAGGATCTGCCTAAACTATCCTCCCACCCTTAAGCCATTCCACCTCCCAGTGCTGGGATTACCACGCCCAGCTTTTATGTGGGTGCTGGGGGTCCCAACTCAGGTCCTCATACTTGCAATGCAAGCACTTTACCGACCAAGGCACACACCTCCCACTCCACCCCCTACTCCCTACCCCCCACCCCTGCCTCGGGATGCAGTGGATTTAAACAAATGTGTCCGTGGCTGGGAGGGATGGTCAAGAAACCCTTTCGCAGAGCCGCCGTGAGAAGCTGGGTGTATTTCAGCTTCCCTAAGCATCACGTTCCTTTCTGGGAAACAGATCAGCGAGGACTCTAGGCGGGAGTCTGAGTTGACCGGCCCTGTCAGGCCTCAGACACCCATGAGCTCCCATGATTTCTATCATCAGCACCACCGGTCCAGAGGTGTCAGCCCTTCTGCTCCTCCATCCGGGCCCCGACAGAGAGATGATTACCCCAACTCCCCACCACTGGGCAAACACCCAGCTTTAACCAGCTTGCTTTGAACTGGGGCATCTGTGACACAGAATGGAACGTGCTTTGCTCTGTCCCGTGCGGCCACTGCATGCCGCTGCGTTGCTCCCACAGCCCCCAGTGAAATCCCAGAAGTCCAACAAAGACCTGGAGCCTATGCAGGGCACAGGTGCACGTAGGACTTCCAGGCAAAGAAAACCACAGGTGCCAGATTAGACCCCGCTATGCTCAGCAGCTGAGACCCCCTGGTTCTGAAGCACCAGGAAAACCAGGCCCCTGGGCCACGTGGGCAGGGGCGAAGGACGCACCTGGTGTGATGGTGGCGGGATCATTCCCATCAGCTGAAGACTGAACCCCACAGCGCCTCACTGCGGCCATACCAAGGCGGGTGGGGAGAGAAGAGATACCCCGAGGCACCCGCACACACACTCACCCCGACCTGATGCAAGGCAGGACGGCTGGCACCTGTAATCCCGCCCTCTGGCATGCAGAGGCAGGAGGATCATAAATTGGAGATCAGCTTGGGCTACATGGTGAATTCCGATCCAGTCTCAGCTACACGGTGCAACCAATCCCAACAAGAACTCTGACATGGATGTCACGTCGGTCTGGCCAGAACACAGCCTCCCTACCTAACGACAGGCTAGAAAACACATTTTCTTCATAGCAGTACACAGTTCCAAAGGAACGATGAAGCCAGCGACAAGTGAACAAGGAAGACGTTTAGCTAGGTCAAGTAAGTCACCAACAAAAATGTCGACAAAGCTCTTCAAGCGCATTTCCAGTAAACCACCCGCCTTCCTATGCCAGCAGCCTTCTGTCCCCCAGCCTCATCCCCTCACGGCTGCCCCAGCTGCAGAAGCTGAACCTAAGGAAGGGCTTCCAGGTCCGCTTTGGGGGTCCCCCTCTTCCTTTGGAAATAAGAACCTCCTTTATAGGGTTTCTGACACCTCAAGTTCAGGGTCCAGGACTAGATCACCAACCCTCTATTCACCCAGTGGGGAGCAGCGTAGTAGGATGTCTCTGTCTGCCTCAAACCTGTCACACAGCTGGTCACCGAGGCTGGGGGTGGGAGAAAGAACTCAGCAAGGGGGGGAGGTGCTTGCCCTGAGGAACTCGGTTCACAGAAAGGGGCAGAGCCCAGAGATATCAAGTCCCTCATCTGAGGCCACTTATCTCAAGGGTCCGCACCTGGGCCGGAGGCTCGTTATGGACAAAGCCAGAGCCTTGCAGACAGAGGTTCTCCCCCCCCCCACCACCACCAAGTGACCACCTGTGCCTGGTCTACCTGCAAATCCCAGGAGCTGGGAGCTGGACAGGGAAAAGCACTTCGGGCCTCCCAGAGATTTGCGGGCACCAGGGAGTGCCAGGAGCCCGACCAACAGCATCTCTGCACTTGCCTGGCCCCCTTGCCAACTGTCATCCCCAGAACTGGCCTCATGCTTCTGAAGGGCCCAAGCCAAGCTGCAAAAGGGTGGGAACACAGAACCCCAATTCCCTCCCTTACCCCCTCACAGGAACCTGCCCACCAGTCTTCTGTCCAACCAGCCAAGTCCACATCAGAGAGAAACTGAGACAAGCTCTATGCCCACCCTCCTGCTGCCAAGAGCCAGAGATACCGTGAGGAAACTCACACTCGGGCTACCACCATCCGCCCTGTTCCCGAGGGGGAAACATCAGCACAATCTGACTTCAGGAAGACCCTAGAATGTCTCTGGCACTTTGTCTGTATCACATGGTATTTGATCTTTAGACTCGAGTACAAGTTTTCTTCTCATGAACCACAAAGGCCACGAATCACGCTGGAAACCAAAGACTTGGGCTAGCTTGTCGGCCTTCCTCCCTCTCGCCCAACGCAGAGGAGCGGCCCCAAGCCCATAGCTGTTTAAACTTTTCCTTGAAGTTTTCTCTCTGACAGTAGTTTCTCCTCCAAGGAAGCAGAAGCGCTCGTGGCCACCTAGGTCCTGTGTCGGGTGATAAAAGAGCAAATGACGATTTAGTTGAAGGCTGGAGCAGCCACACCCGCACTAACAGCAAAAACTCCAGTGTACAGACACCCAGCAGGCACCTGAGGATGCTTCTGTACTTCTAGATTCTTCTTCTGGGCGATATGTAACACTAGCCAGTGGAAATGGACAAAAGTGGACAGAAACAGTTCACGCGACCTCTGTACCATCACCATTAGGAATTGACCAGGCTGCAGGTCTTAGATGTGCATTTGATCTTCAGATTCATATCCAAGTTTTATTTTCTTCATTAGCCACAGGGGCCAAGAGCTCAGCTGGAGACGGAGACCTGGGCTCGACGGTCTGCCTTCCCCCCTCTGCTCTGACCGAGAGAGAGGGCACAGCCCCCCGCAGCCAGCAGTTTTCAACTTTTCTTTGCTGAAGTCTTTCTCAGAATGGTGATTTCCCCCTCTTCGGGGCCTGAAAACTCTGCATACATTGAAAAAAAGTATGCAGACTGCGTGGCTGTGTGTGTACAGTGGAATTTTCCATTTATAGGATAATCATCTTCATACCACTCTGGGGGCCGCTGTTCTCGTGGCTCAAGTTCAGTGTCAGCAAACCTGCCAGGCTTCTGTGGGAGCCCCACAGCACTCAAGCGCCTCTGTTATTTTTGGTGGGAGAGGGGGAGGAAATAAAGGATGACTTTGAACTTGCGTGCCAACACAAACTTTAAAAAGGAACTGCTCTGGCAAGCTCAGAATATTACTGCCTGGTTTCAAGTCTTCTATCAACTGTCGAAGGCTTGAAGTGAGGAAGAGCGGGAAATGCAGAGAGACAACCCCAAACCTGGAAGGTGGCTAGAACAGGCGTCACTTCTGTCCCACTCTGTGCCTGTCAGGGACCTCAAGCAGACCGCACACCACCCCAACTTCTCTTCCCAGCTCCCCTGGATTCTGTGTTCAAGATCTGCTGGTGCAGGCGCAACTGAGTCTGAAATAAATACCTTCTGTCACATAGTCACTGTGCAACTGACCATAAAGGAAGTTCATCGGTTCTTGAGATCTCATTTTATCTGTGAAGACCCCGCAGCTGACCTCATTCATTCTAACCCAGCTGGGCACCAGATTCTGGACATCTTCTACTGGTCGGTCAGACCCCCTCTGCCTAATGAGGGTGCCCAGCACCAGGAATGCCATCTCTTTGGGAGGCACTGCATGGTCCCGAGTAAGTCCAGTCCAGTCCTGCTCACCAGAGCAGGCATTTTCATGACCCTATCCTAAGCCAACATTTTAGAAGCGTCCTCAATACCTAAAGCCTTTCCTACTTTCTGTTTTAAGTAACCTCTTTTCCTGGGAAGGACAAGACCAGCTCTTCCTAACCGAAAATCGTCTGGCTTTTGTTCTGATTTACACACACACACACACACACACACACACACACACACACACACACACGGAAATTCTACTTATTCAAAGCATTAAGTTCCGATAATGCATATGCTTGTTTCTCAAGTTGCACACAAAAGCAACGAGAATTGGATCCAGGTCCACAGGAAGGGGGGTGAGGGAGGCTTTTCACACCCCATCCCTACCTGAGAGCTGCCTGGGGATCAATCTCAGGCCCTGCACTCACCTCTGCCTCGACCCCACCTAAGTGGCCAGGAACGGCCTGAGCACCTGTTGCCTGGCCGGCGAGTCTCTCTGCTACTGTTTGCGTGGGGATTTCACCCAGCGGAAAGGACAGTGCAGCAGAGCGCTGTGCAAACGGAAGTTACAGGGGTCGCTGGGAGATGGCGACCTCCACAGCTTTTCTGGCTGATGCTGGTGAGAGGTAAGGAGACAGGGGGACTTCTCAGACCCTGAGCCCCGCGCCCAGCCCAGGCGACAGGTGGTGGCGAGCATCCCGGTGTCGTCATCCTGACCTCCACCCTGGGCGGTCTCGAAAGCCAGGCCTGACCACTGCGAATCGCAGCGCTCCGAGGTCCCCAGCGTTGCCTCGGCTCCCCCATCCCCTGCTCGGACCCCCATCCCCTCCTCGCCCCCCTCCCCCGGGCCCGCTCTCCCCTACTTTCTTCCCCCTGCCCCCCAGCAGCACGCGCCACGCACGCCCCCTTCCCGGCCGCGACCAATCAGCATCCGGAGCGGCGCCCGCGGAGCCGGGGCGCGGGTCCACAGCCAGTGAGCGCCGGAGCCCGAGGCGGCGCCTCGCCCGCCCCCTTCGCAGGATGAAAGGCGCCCCGCAGCTGGCGAGGCGGGCGCTGCGCGCGCGGGGCGCGGGCGTCGTGTGGGCCGGAGCGGAGCGCGCGCCCGCCTCCGCTCCGCCTCCGTCCGGGGCGCGGGCGAGGGGGCCCGGGCGGGGCAGCGCAGGGGGCAGGGCCGCGGCGGCGAGGAGGGGCGCGGGGAGGAGCGGGCCCGATAAAAGGCGCCCGGCGGCCCCACCCCGCGGCAGGCCGGCGGCCAGGCTCGGCGCGTCCCTTCCGTCCGGCCGCGCCGGCGGCGAGGCGGCGCGCGGCCCGCAGCCCGCCCATGGAGGCTTTCCCCTGGGCGCCACGCTCGCCTCGTCGCGGCCGCGCCCCCGCGCCCATGGCGCTCGTGCCCAGCGCCCGCTACGTGAGCGCCCAGAGCCCGGCGCACCCGCAGCCCTTCAGCTCGTGGAACGACTACCTGGGGCTCGCCACGCTCATCACCAAGGCCGTGGACGGCGAGCCGCGCTTCGGCGGGGACGGCGGCGGCAGCGGCTCCCCGCCCTCCTCTTCGTCTTCGTCCTGCTGCTCCCCCCACGCGGGGGTCGGACCCGGGACACTGGGATCCACGCCGGGGCCGCCCGACTACGACGACGACGGCGACGACAGCAGCGACGAGCCGGGGTCCCGGGGCCGCTGCTTGGGCGGCGCGCTGGAGCTGCGCGCGCTGGAGCTGTGCGCGGGCCCCGCCGAGGCCGGGCTGCTGGAGGAGCGCTTCGCCGAGCTGAGCCCGTTCGCGGGTCGCGCCGCCGCCGTGCTGCTGGGCTGCGCGCCCGCCGCCGCCGCCGCCCCCTCGGCCGAGGGGCCGCCGCGGGAGGAGCGGGCCCCGGCGTGGGCGGCCGATCCCCGCCTGCACGCGGCCTCCGGGGCGGCGGCCGGCCGGCTGCTCAAGCCCGAGCTGCAGGTGTGCGTGTTCTGCCGGAACAACAAGGAGGCGGTGGCCCTGTACACCACCCACATCCTCAAGGGCCCCGACGGCCGGGTGCTGTGCCCCGTGCTGCGCCGCTACACGTGCCCCCTGTGCGGCGCCAGCGGCGACAACGCGCACACCATCAAGTACTGCCCGCTCTCCAAAGTGCCGCCGCCGCGCAGCGCCAGGGACTGCCTGCCCGGCAAGAAGCTGCGCTGACCGGCCGGACTCGGTCGGGGCCCCCTGACGCCCTGGGACTGGATCTGCGCCCGCGCCCCCTCTCGCAGCGGCACGACTGGGACGCTGGATGGACCGTCGGCGCCTTGTTTTTCAGAAGCCAGCGGTGCGGAGTACTTAACTGCGGGCGGTTGGGTCTCGTCGCTAAAGGAGAAATCTTGGGGGTTTTGTTTTGGTTTTTTCTTTTTGGTCGCTAGTTTCTAGTTCGCGCACGTTCGCGAGGGAAGGGCTGGCTGGGTGTGTATTCCACTGGCTGAAATATGGCAACCGAGAGGCGCTGTTGATTTACTGTATACGTCAACCTGTTTTAGATGCGCGTCAGTATGAAATTGGCTCTCATCTTGGATGTTCCGTTTTATGAATGGAGGCACTTTACTAGGTCTTAGAATGTTTTTTAATAGCCTCTAATCTGAGCTTAAAACTGGTGGTTTTATGGAATATTCGGCAAAATGACTATTTTATCGCTCGATACAGTTACTGTTTTAGTTGTCCGCACTCCAATCCCAGATACAGCAAGTCAGCCCCTGGTAGCTTCAGGTAGAAGAGGTGTAGTGCACTTTCTTGTGAGTTTGGGAGGGTCTAACGTCCTTGTGGCTTGTTCTGTTCTAGCCGAGGTTACGCACGATCCGTAGCAGGTAGAATAGAGCCGTGTCCTTTCACCTCAGATCTTTATCGAACAGTAGCTTTCCCACCACTAAGACTGTGCCAAGTCATAATCATATTGTAACTTGCAAATGGTGCTGTTTAAAAAGACTCGTGTATTTATACAGTAACGGTATATGAATTCATTCATCTCACCTGTACCCCTACTTGGCTCTCCCCCATGTATCACACCCTGTGTCCAATCCTTTACTAAGACTTGACACGAGGCTCTAAAGGTGAAAGGAAAGCTGTGTCACGTGGCTGGACTACCTACTTCAGAATCCCTAAATGGAAGCCGGGAAGCTCATGTAATGACCAGTTCCAGTCAGGGCTGTGCTGGCTTCAGGTGTGTAGCGGGTTCACCAGGAAAAGCACTGGTGATGGGACAAGGTATTGACCGCCCTGGCACTCCCCTCTCGCTGGGGAGATTCGCGAAGGCCACTCCCAGGAAGAATTCCCTAAGCCCTCTGCACTAGTCCTTAAGCCCCCATGTGAAGGCTGTGCTTTGGCGAGCAGCTGTGCACCGAGGCACATCAAAGGGAACTGAGATGTGTCAAATGCAGACCTCCTTAGCTGAAAACACTAGCAAGAGATTAAGTTTATTCATTTCCAGTTGGCAGACTGAGCTAGATACTGGGAGCCAGGCTTGGTATCTGACAACTTGAAACGGCCCATACATCTCATAGATGAGGTGGACCTTTACTGGCCAAAGGAAGGTACTCTGTACACGCGGGGACAAAGTGGAAGGCACATTCTTAAGACAATCCATGTGGAGTCTGGCTTCAGAGAATTGAAGACTCAACTCAGCCCATGCTCAAGTACCTTAATAAATGATGGAATTCTTCACTTTTCCTACAAAGTACACCATTTGTTTTGGGGTAAAGTTTTCATCATGAACTCCCGTTTTCTCTGCCAGTGCACTCCCCAGGCCAAAAGGCATGGTCAACTCTTCCCCAACCTTGAGTTTGTCAAATTTAGACTGATCAAGACTGACGTGTGTGGTGACCATGTCGGTGGATAAGCTTTATCACCGGCTGTACAGGCCTAATGCCATCCTTGATCCTGGTAATTTTAGCGGACCTAGGACAGTGACCACAACTGCTGTAGTCAGGATGGAACAGGCTTTAAAAAGTGCTCCAGGTCAGGGGAGAGTCTCAGTGAGTGAAATGCTTGTAAACACGAGGGACCTGACTTTTACCCATGTAAAGTCAAAGCCAGGTGTCTGTAACCCTGATACTGGGAAGACCAGACAATAGAAGTCACGGGCCAGCTTGGTTGACCACGTGAGGGGAGGGGGGATAAGAAATACCCTGTGGACATGTGAACAGGTACACAAAGCATCATAATTACCTTCCTTCCACCATATCCGCCTGTTCTTCAGATAAATAGAGTTTACAGTATGAACAGAATATTGTAGTCCTATCGGACATACATAACAATTGAACTATAATCTTCAGAGCTCAGGATGAAACTAACCATTTTATGTAAGTTTTAGGGTGAGGATGAGTTTGGAGTTGGGTGACAACAGTTCAGTGGACTTAATTAACTCTTTAAACCACAAAATGAATCCTGGAAAAGTTCTCCCAAGGGCACAGGCTCTACATCGGCCTGCTCTTTTCTGTTCAAACTTCTATTTTCCAGACTTTTCTGCATTTTCTTTTTTCTGGAAAGGTCCAAAACCTACACAACAGTTTAAAAAATTTTTAGAACTTTAAATCAATACCACAAAATTTAAAAACTATGTAACTCTTAAGAGACCAAGTTAGTCCTAATTTTCGAAGTCTAAACCACTTGAATATTCTTTTCAGGTCTCATACACTTTAAGTGACTTCACTTTATAAATGATTTATTTGGGAAAAACAGATGGACGCATTTGGGTTTTGTATCGTAAGTTCTCACTAGGTAGCCTGGCAGACACGATCGCTCCTGACTTAACGCGTGTGGTGCTGTACCCTGCCACAGACGGTTTGGACCAACATCACACAAGCAGGCACTGACCTCCTCCAGGGAAGCTGTGTGGACGAGGAACCCAAGTCTTCTGGGAGCCCGTGTCTCTCCTGGTTAAGAGTGGAAGCCGCTGAAAACATGGGGCCTGCCTCCCACATCAGTGGTAGTTGGCTAGTGGGAGACCAAGAGCTGCATCACAAGGCAACACCATCAGACTCCCCGGCCTGCTCTCTAGGTTGACTCCCAGGACAAACCTACAACCAGCTGCCCAGAGCCACGTGCTGGGGATTACCTGTGGCAACAAGCAATGTTCTCTCCAAGGAACATGCAGGTTACTGCCCCCCAAAACACCACCGATGGTTATCTTTTCCCTATTAAAGAATAGGGCCTATCCCCAAGAGACCATTTTAGATTTCCACATCTAAAACACCAAATGTTAAAGTATTACAAACTGCTGTAACCACTGGTAACACCAAACAGTATCTGCTTGAGGGGGGAAACCATGAATATTCCCCTTTCTGGCCTCACAGCTGCACCAATACTCCCTAACTTACAACCCCACTATAGCTCCTGACTCCAGGTCAAACCCAAGGTGATAAACTTACGCACCCGCCGCAAGTATTTTCAGGAGACAGGCATCTCCATGAGCCGCAATCACTTTAAAAGAAACATCCTAGCGACACTTGCTTTCTGTTATATTTTTGTTGTTTCGCCGATTTTTTTACACTAAACTAATATATAAACATACCATCAGGAACAAATCAACACTAAAGTAAATTCTGTAAGTATTTTATTTATCACTGAAGAAAAAACACAGCAGCAAGTTCTGTGTTGGCTTCAATAAGACCAAATCATTTTTAACACAGCTACTACACTCCAGAATTGAAGTCAACACAGTCATTACTACAAATTACTTGAATCTATCCTGAAGAGAAAGAAAATTAGGAAAAAGAATTTAAACAATTCCTCCAAACCACACATTTATAAATATTGTCGTATTTAAAATGCTTGAAAGGCATGAATTTTCATTAGGGGAAAAGCAGTTTGCTATTGGCAACAAAAGGAAAGAAAAAAACTCAGCCAAATGCTTTAAAATCTCGAAGCTGTGCTGCCTGGGCCTGCACGTGAGCAGCCGTCATCCTGACTACAAGCTGCTTCACACTTACCCAAAGAAAAGCCTACAGAAAACCCAGTGGAACCAATGTTTGTAATGTTTACTGCAATTATGTGAACCTATAACCTTTCTAAATTTAATTTAATAGCAATTACCTCAAAATATCTTAAAGAGGTATGTTTCCACTACTAATTAAGAAAGAACTGTTTCAGATCCACTGGTTTAAAGTGTCTTTGAATGTTTTTTACAGAACCTTACCTTACTCCAAATTAATATTTGATATTTTGAAATCAAAAGAAAAAAATCAGTTATATACCAAGGTACAGGTGTTAACACCTGAAGGGTTCACATTTTTATTTTTTAGTTTTTCTTTTTGTAAACAAATGATTGATGAAATAATGTAACACCTTAAATTGCAGAAAATGGCGTGGTTTTCCAACCTTCCGTGGATACGGTGCATGATCAATCTATTATATAGGATTAATACAAGTTCATGCTCTGTGTTATGGTGAGACAACATTAAGAATCCATTTAGATTGGTTGAAGCACAAATATACTAATCCTTGAATTTGACTGAGTCTATTAAGACAGTTCCACTCCACTATCTGGAGGCTAACGCCGCACCGTGGTCCACCCATCTTCATCAGTCTCATTTTTAGAGCGACGAAGAGGCTCCCTATCTTTCTCAGCTCTCCATGAAACTTTCTCTTTTTCACCTTCTCGATCACGGTCCCTTTCCCGATCTCTTGAAAGAGCTGGGGGAGGAACACGTCGAGGTGGGTCCCGCTCTTCCGTGCGGTCATCTTTCCTGTCATCAGCGCGTCTCCAAGAGCTCACTGTAAAAATTAGAAGAGAACAAGCTCAAGTTTGAACCAGATATTCAAACTGAGCCGAACTGTAGCAATACAAACGCTTCTGTCTCAAATTACTCAGAATTCCCATACTGAAAACTAACAATACAGAATTAAAAGTGCCATAATTTTATTTGGTAATTTATGACAAAATCTTTGGAATATGTACTTACAGCTAGGACAGAAAATTTTCAGAGAAAATCTAATAGCTATAAACCTAAAAACGATGACAAAGATCGTAATAACAGAATTAAAAGGATTTTTGGCTCTTAAGTATTTTAGTCATTTAGATATAATACTCCCATAATACTGCTGTACAGACAAAAACATCAAGTGTGTCAAGAAGTTTAAGGGGTATATTACCTATATTAGAAGCATTTTTTACTAAAGTCTCAACTAGTATGATTTTAGAAAAGGTGTGTAATTTTGTATTTGCCCAGGGCCTTAACAGTCTCTTCAGCTTTATTAATGTATGCTGTTTATCATCCAATTTGATCTATTACAACACTGACATGAACCCATCCTACATTCTGACTGACCATGAACTATGCGTTCTCAAGTGAATAAGCAATCTTATTCACTGTTCATACAAAACTAAAAGGCAACTGTATAAATCCCCAAGCCCACCAGAAGCCATAGTTCTCCAACACTCCAACAGAAGCCAAAATGTTTCTACCTTCTTCTCGCTCTGATCTGAGGGGAGGTCCTCGGCGGTCTCTGTCATCTCTAAGATCTCGTCTTTCTCTCAGATCACGTCGCCGGTCATCCCTCTCGTCTCGACCCCTTGAATCTCTCCAGCTTGATTCCTCAGCTGTACCTCTTCTCCAGCCTCCTTCATCCCTGTAGCCATTAGAAATGACAAATAAAGTTCTTGCTCTCAAGAGAATGCACCGGGGGGCTGGAGAGATGGCTCAGGGGTTGTGACTCTGTCTCACAAGCAGAAGGTTCTGAGTTCGGATCCCAGGTCCCACGTTAAAAAAAAAAAAAAAAAAAAGAGAATGCACCCGAAGAGTGACACACCACACCAATCAGTTGACCTCAAGCTGTAATCTGAACCCGCTACCTAAGGCAGCAGACACCTACTCCTGTGCTGTGCTGACAGCAGATACCAACCACACGTGGTTACTTCAGTTTAACCAGAAATCACTACAGCAGTGTGACTCACATTCCAAGTGCTCAACAAGCACTTGCCGACTGCCATGGTGGACAGTACAGACGCAAACATGAAGACGGCTGCACTGAACAGTGATGTTCAGAATTACTAGCGTGGAGCCATTCTAACAGAGGAACAAGCAACCTTGACCACTAATAAAGTAGAGTAGGGCTGGGTGAAAGGCTTGGAATTCAGATTCCATATAAGCAGCCAGGTAGGTGTGGAGGCCTGAATTCACTTCTAGCCCCAAAGATGAGGAGAGTCTAGGAGTCAGTCCTCAGAGGAAGCTGGCTAGCTGGATTGGCTATAATGGTGCACTCTGGGTTTAGACACCGCCCCCAAAAGCTAAGGTTAAAGAATGATTGAGGATGGTTACTCTTGGGCACAGAGCACGTGTACACACACATCTACCACATGCATACACATGAAGAAAAAAAGTCAACCAGATTAGTGGTCACATGCCACATCAATTACCTGGGCTGCACAGCAACATGCTATCTTCTCAAAACCAAAAGTCAAAGGGTTTCTGATAACCTAAGGACAACGAGGCTGTTGTCTTTTAGGAGGAGGAGTACTGGGCTGAGAAGATGACTCAGTGAGTAAACAGCTGGTCGCATAAGCATGAGGACCCAAGTTGGATTACCAGACCCAAACAGCACCAGACGCCATGGCAAGAGTCTCTGTAACCTCAGCATTCCTGAGATGAGAAGCAGAAGGAGAATTCCGAAGCCACGGCAGGACGGCTGGTG
Organism: Typhlomys cinereus; assembly: GCA_023101885.1. Lineage (NCBI taxonomy): Eukaryota > Metazoa > Chordata > Mammalia > Rodentia > Platacanthomyidae > Typhlomys > Typhlomys cinereus. The sequence goes on along the minus strand of JALPQD010000343.1, from coordinate 1,530,967 downwards.
TTCACAGCCTTGGTGAACAAGATGAGGTCGAAGACAAACACCCAATCCGTCCAGAGGTGAACTGAAGATCACCTCAGTATTAAAGTGCCCGAATGCACAAGCCTGCTATGTATCTATGGGTGCATGCACATACACACACACGTAAGACAGATACAGTTAAAAAGGAAAAAAAGGGCAGTATAGGTAATCACACACACACACACACACACACACACACACACGGGCTGGTAAAGACAACTGAACTGGTTCTATTACCAGTTAGAAAGCTATAGACAGCCAAAAGTTCTAACCTGGGTCTTCTGAACCGATCGTCACGATCCCCATCTCTGTCCTTTTCTCGTTCAGGGTCCTTGTCATTCTCCTCTCGATCTTGGTTATCTCTATCCCTCTCTTTGTCTCTGTCCCATTCACGTTCTTCCGATGGTCTTGATTCTCGAGGTGGACCCCAACTCTCCTCTCTGGCTTTTTCTTTCTCTCTCCATCCACCTATTTTTTAAAAAAGAAACAACTTTTTTTCACTTGAGAAATAATTACTTGTTGAACTCAAGACCTTTCACATCCAGGAAAGCATCTACCACTGAGCTCATTCCCAACCCTTACGACAACACAATTAGCATTAATTCTTTATCATGCTAGACATAAATTTAAGACACTAATTTTTTTAAAAGCCACACATCAATGCACAACCTAACATATCTACAGGAAGTCCAAATAATCTTGGCTTAAGTGCTCTATCATCAATGAACTGGATTTTTCCTGCTGAACATATTGATTCACTTTTATTCCAACTGTACGTAGACCACACAATTAAACACAAGACTACCTTCTGATCATGCTGTCTCACAGGCAACCATTGTTATCCAAACCTACTAGCAGTATGTAAGGCATGAAAAGACCAAAGAAGTCAACGATTTCAATGTCATTATAGCTACTGACTTATAATTATCAATGTCTCTAATACTGGTATTTGTTTAATCCTCTCCATAGTTCTCTCCAAGTCAGTCTAATTATTGCCAGATTATATATACACTCCATATTTTCTGAACTCCAAATGAATGTCTACGGTGCTTTTAACTACTCAAAATGGAAAAAAAAAGTTGACTCTTACGGTAGGCAGCTATCAACAACCTTCAGCTTTCTTACTACAAAGCAATAACCTTCTCAGAGTGCAAATGTTTAGTACTATGTTTTTTATATCTGTGACTTTTGCTCGTGACTTCACTGCTCAAATGACCCTCATATAGTGCTGAGGTACCAATTGGATACGCTTTGCTCGAGTGTAAATTAGCTAATAGAGTCATGTGCCATGAATTTACTACAACAAGTAAATCAGGGGCTGGAGAGGTGGCTCAGGGGTTAAGCCTCCGCCTTGCAGGCGGAAGGTCCTGAGTTCGAATCCCAGATCCCATGTATGGACGCCGGGCGGAAGCGGGGGCGGCCTGCGCTTCTGGTCCTGGTAGGGCGGAGCCTGTGAATCCCGGGGCAGAAGGAGGTGGAGGCGTCCATGGTGGTTCGCGAATTCGTCCGTGGTTCTACACATACACAGACACGCGCGCACACATACACACACACATGCACACAGTTGAATAAATAATAATAATAATAATAATAAAATTTAAAAAAAAAAAAAGAATAAAAGTTCATGTTCAATAAACTTTAAAAAAAAAAAAAAAAACAAGTAAATCAGTATTGTTTTTAATAAAGGGAGCTAAAGCAGAAAAATATAAAAGAACAGACACACATGTGCTGATGAAGGGCAAAAACAGTAACATGCCAGAAGCTTGAAAGATCCCAACTTTTTACTTCCTCAATTAATTTATTATCCATTGTATTATATTATAACCATTTACATGTGACATGGAAATCACTTGTCCAAGGTCACATGGACAATGAGATACATTAAAACCACAAAAGGTTTGCCATAGAAACCACTACTAGCAGACATATTAAATCTGAACTCAGAATAGATTACTGTCATTACTTCAGAAAGAACCTGTTGGGAAAATGGCAGAGATGAGGCAAGAATAAGCGCTCAAAGGATGGTGAACCAGCATCACTAACACCCAAAGCAGATATAGAAATGAATGAAGTTAAAGACTATTTGTTAAAAGGCATAACTAAACTAAACTAAACAACAAATCTAACGAAGCACAAAACATAACAGAGCATAGAATGCCCCAACTCCTAGCTTACAGTGAGAAGCTTCTGAGATGCGTTGGGGGAGAAGTTAAGTTTCACATGAGGTTACATATCCCTGAAGTGGAGATGTGCTGTGTGTGCAACATGCACCTGTCACCCATATGCAAAGGACCTGCAAAGATGGTACCAGACACATCACCATCACATTTACTTGAGGACACTGTGGAAGGGCCAACAGGCCTAGGATTAGTTAAGAAGCAAGTACAAAAATTAGCTCCATTATGTCTGGTACTATGGTGGGACAAGTGTGGAAAAATATTTGTAACACTTTTGTTCAAAACTTACTGTGCAGGCAATTCAAGGAAACAGGCCCACATTATCAGAAATGTTCATCAGCATAACCTACATGTAACAAAGCAAGAAGATTCTAAGCAGCATCAATCTTTCTGAAGACCAGCGTTTTACCTGGCTTGACAAATGGTCTCCAAGGTCCAGGTCTTGAGTCATCACCCCGTCTGGGACCCCGATCATCATCCACGTTTCTCCAAGGTCCCCTGTCATCGTCGGCCCCTCGTCTGGGAATCCTGTCATCGTCAGCATTCCTCCAAGGTCCTCGGTCATCATCCAACCCTCGCCTGGGACCCCGATCATCATCCATGCCCCGCCTGGGACCCCGGTCCCGGTCATCATCAGCATTTCGCCAGGATGGTCGCTCATCATCAGCACCTCCTCGCCTAGGCCCCCGGTCCTCGTCCATCCCACGTCTAGGTCCTCTGTCCTCATCCCCTGACCGCCAGCTTCCTCTGTCATCATCCAGTCCCCGTCGGGGTGGCCTGTCTTCATCCAGTCCTCGTCGAGGTGGCCTGTCTTCATCCACATGGCGCCAGCTCCCTCTGTCCTCATCACCAATTCGCCGCGGAGGCCTGTCGTCGTCTGCACTACGCCAAGAAGGGCGATCATCATCTGCCCCACGGCGAGGGAATCGATCTTCATCGGGACCACGCCTGGGGCCTCTGTCATCATCAAGACCACGCCTGGGGCCTCTGTCATCATCAAGACCACGCCTGGGGAGTCGATCCTCATCTGGCCTAAGAGAAGAGTCTCTCTCTTCATCATCCCCCAGACGTCTTGGCCGGTCTTCATCTCTCCTGTGTGGCCTCTCCTCATCTCTCCCTTCTCGTCTCCACTCCCTGCAAAGCAACAAAGCACAGAGCTTTGACAGCGCGTTGGCAGAAAGCACGTGCATCTTATGGGGAACTGTGCTTCATTTCATTCTTGTAAGTCGCTTGATCTAAACTCATTTTCTCTGGTCCTTTATATGTTTTTTAAATAAAAATCATACAAAATCTACTCAATGAGCAAAGCTCAATGAGCAGACATAAAAAAAGTTAAGGATTGGGCTTGTAGCTCAGTGATAATACTTGCCAGCACTGACCAACCTTCGGTGGAAACCCTTAGCCCTGCAAATACAAGAGCTGCTAAATCTACTTAGGAAAAAAAGGGGCTCAGTGAGACTGGTAGCCTCACTATATAGCGAACCTGCAAACTGAAGAAGTCTGAGTTCCTGGAGGCCCATGTGGTGGAAGGAGAACTGGCTCCTGAACGCTGTCCTCTGAGCAGGCACCATGGCACGCGCATGTCACCTTTTCACTCCCACCCCATCAAACAAACAAAAAATATTGGGGGGAATGTCATGTAATTGTTTATTCTTATTCCTTAAATTCAATACTACTAGGGTCTGGAGAACATTCTCTCTCTTCACAGGTCAGCCTTCAGAAGAGAAAAACGTTGACATAAATTACCCAAAAAAAACCTATAAAACCAGAGGTGGTGGCACATGTCTGTTAATACAGACTTGGAAGTAGAGGAAGGATCAAACCTGAAGTTTTTCTCACCCCACCAAAAAAAAAATTTTTTTAAGCCCCAACATGACTCCACCAGAACCAAGGACAAGGGCGCTCTTCCCAGACTCTGCTTACTTCTCTGGTGGGCCTCTCCTCCACTCCGAGTCAACTTCTGGTGCTTTTCTCCACGTTCCCTCAGAATCTCGATCTCCCCACCGAGAATCCTGCATTGGCAGAGCAAACAAAGAGGTGCCACAACAGTAAGATTCTGCGATTATCACTGGACTCGCCACCCAACATTTCATTACTTTATTAAAAACTTCTGAGGCTCCTTAAATATGTCAGAATTTTTTAATTTGAAACCAAGAGTGAAACTGATGTTCCCATTCTTTTTGAAGATAAATGCCACAGGAAAACAACTTGGAACAAACCGCAGAGCCTAGATTGACTACAGATCTCTTTTAGCATAAGACTCCTTGTAAATATTATACTTATTTATTTTATGATAGAGAAAAACACAGGCCCATGAATGCATGTCTCGGTGCACAGGTGGAAGTCGAAGAATGACCCTGGGAATTATCTTTGAAGCTGTACCAGTGAGCAACCTGCGCTTGATCCCACAAGAACCAACTCCAAAACTGTCGTCTTACTTCAACCTGAACATGTATGCACACCAGAGGGACACACACACACACACACACACACACACACACACACACACACACACAGTAGAGTAAAATTATCTCTCTTCAAATTGTACCTTCAATAAAGACTATGGGAAGGCATTCAGAAATATTTATACCCTCACAGTGAAAATGTAAAATTTAATTCCTAGCAATATTATCTTGACTGTTCCCACAAATGCAAAACCTATAGTCAAAATTAGATGAGACTGCTTTAGAAGGTAGATAAAATAAGATGAGAGGGAGGTTGCCCATTCTCCTGAGATGTCTATGTTGAGAATACTTTCCTTCTCTTTAACACTATTGTTTAAAATCTTTTATCAAAATCTTAATAAAACCTAATTCTAACAAAGTAGGGATAACAGACTAAAAAAAAATAACCTATGAACCAACATTCCATTCTCAAAATTTCATGAAAAGCAGAAGTTTCATAATATTACAATGGAGTACACCTTAGTGGTAGAACACATGTGTGGCATGCATTAAGCTAAGCTTAATAATCACCAGCATAGGACTGGAGAGATGGTTCAAGAATTAATGCTGTCTTGTAAGCAGAAGGTCCCCAGTTCAGATCCCAGGTCCCACGTAAAAACACCAAGTGGAAAAGGTGGCGACCTGCACGCCTGATCCTGGTGGGGGGAGTTCCTGGAAATCCCAGAGTAAAGCAAAAAGGAAGCAGAAGTGATCCAGGATGTTCCCCCAAGTCATTCTTGGTCCTCCACAAGGATACATGGTGCCCTCTGATACTGACTTACTCACACACATACACAGAATATAATTTTTTTTAAATCACTAGTATAATACCACCCCTCCCCACCCCCCCACACACATAAGCAAGCATTTTAGCAATAAAACAATACAGTTAACAACTACATATGAGAAGCTAGAAAATAAGCTGGTTACCTACGGTCACAGTCTGCACTGGGCTTTACCTCAAGATGGAGGTTATTCTAAAAGAGTCTACTAAGGACACTGTGAGAGACAATATGTTCTTAGATATTCATTGTTACTTATGATCACTACTCAGGGTGGGAATATCTACATCCAAAACACCAAATTTCTCAACTGAATGTTGACTGTATACTGAGAATCAAAAAGAACACAAATTCTGAGAACATGGTACCAACTTAGGAGAACGGGAAAAAAAGCTGGTTCTTCAGATAGCGCAGAAGATAGAAGATAAAGGCATTTGCTCCCAAGCCAAAGTTCTATCCCAAAAGCACACTGTGGAGAGAAATAACTCCCAGAAGTTGTCAATCTAATCTCCATCTGTGTGCTGTGGCACGCACGCCTGTGTGCACAGTGTTCTCTCTAAACCTCTCAAATACGTAGGAAAAAAAAATCCTGGGTTTCACTTAAAACACATAGCCCTTAACAGTAATGAAATGGTATTATCACATGCCTATAATCCCAGAACTCAGAAGGTAAGGTAATAGAATCAAGATTTTAACAACACCCTCGGGACATGAGAACCTGCTTTAAACCCTCCCCATTAAAATACTAAATGATATTTGCTTTTTAAGGATCAAAGTGGCCACAACCCAAGGCTCCCCCCCCCAAAATTAAACATTGTTCAAACAAAAACATAGACACAGTACACATTATGAAAACTTAAGTCAGTCTGAAGGAAGGTCTAAAACTAAAAAGGAGACCAGTAATATGTTAAGCACAGAAAGCAGAGACAGAGGACTCAAAGCACTGAGATTTAACAGGCTAACAAACCACCACTCAGGAGATTAGGAAAACAGAAGTCAGTTTTTAATAATTTGGTGTCTGATGTTGAATCACTTAAAAATCTGGCTGAACTACAGATTCTGAATTAGGATGAGGGACAAGTCTGAGAATTTTTGTTGCTAATAAGCTCCCAAGCACTGTTGGTGCAAACAAATCACTGAAGGTCAAGAAGTCAGGTCAAGATGTTATGCCAAGAAAATTCAGAGAACATGTGTCTCTTGAATTAAAACAGAATGAGTAAGGACTGGAAGTGTAACTCAGTGGCAGTGCATTTGCTGCCACACCGATCCCCTGGATTCACTCTCCAGCACGACAGTAAAGAAACGTCACTCACCTTCCTGGAGAGCGGGTCATCACCGAGTCTCCTTTCTTCCTCTCTGCGCCGCTCCCGTTCTTCAATTTCCAACTCCCTTTGCCGTTTTTTCCTTTCCACTTCTTCTAGTTTCTTAACCCGCTCCTGATACTCTCGAAGTTCTTCCTCTCGTTTGGCACGTTCTGCACGTTCTCTCTCTTCTCGCTCTATGAAATTTTATCAGGTCACTAAGTGTGTCCCACCCATACCTTTCCCCCAGGATTTTCCCCACACACGCAAAAAAGAGAGTAGAAGTAAACCTTAAGAATTTTCAAGTAGCTGACAACTAGCTACTGGTAAAATGATAAAAAAAAAAAAAAAACTCAATCAACATTGATGATTTAAGATTAAACCTGAATGGGCATGTAGAATTCCAGATACAGAACCATGCAACCCTAAATAAAATAACTTAACGCAGAATATAGCAACATTAACAAGAGGAAAATATAATACTTATATGTACGTGGAGACAAGTAGCCTACTGTGTCTGAACTTCTGTACTTCTATCTCAACTTTGAACTGCTGTGTCTCTCAGCTCTGGTCATCTGGTTACCTTTCAGCATTTGTTCTTCTGCTCTCCTCTGCTCCTCCTCTTCTTTTTCTCTATAGTAAGTTATTCTGCGTTCTTCTTTCCGTTGCCTCTTCCGTTCTTCCAAACGACTGTGCCTTTCTTCTGCTAATCGCTCTTCAAATTGTTTTAGTTTCTCCTGTGAATTGAAGTTACCAAAAAGAGAAAAAATTAAAAAGATATAAACTGGGAGTACAAGAGTCTTAAAACCATAGAAACTAGTGACCAAATACAGAAATCAGAATCTCCCACTGACTAATGAGTTTCATCAAAATGTTAAATAAAATTATTGCTATTATCTACACTGAATCTGATTATATAGCTCAGGTTGCAAGGCATGTCTTAGATGGTGAGTTCAAGCCCTTAAACAATAAACAAAAGACTAAAATAACCTAATACTAATTATACATTTGACTTGCTTTTTCCCCAATTGTTTCTGAAACAAACAAAACAAACAGAATGAAACTGAGAATGGTGGTGTGTGCTGTTAACCAAATCAAGAAACTGAATCAGAGTTTACAAGATGACCTGGGTGATCCTGCCTCAAAAAGACCATTCGATCAACTAAACAGTTTACAAACCTCTCAAACCAGAACTCACCTCATAAACAGATTGCCTGGCAGCTTTGAGTCGAGTTACAAATAAATCTCTGTCTTCCAACATTCGTGACATCCGATTCTTATGTTCCAATGCCTTTTCCCGTTCAAGCTGCATTGTAGTAATCTGAAAGTATACAATACAAGCGTCACCCTCGAAGCATGTGTTTTTACTAATTTACCCAAACAAGTTCTGACAGGTAGTCTTAAAATGAGAAACCATCTCCTTCCCTCCCATCTTATAGTGGAAAAAAAATGGAACATGTCAACAGATTTTCAAGAGAAGGCAAGAACAAGAGGCAGCTAAAATAGAGCCAGAGCATCAGAAGATTTAGCTCCATGCTACCAGAAATTCTATGAAGGTAAACTAATATTATATAGAATGAATTAAATGGTATATGATGAGCACAATTTAAAAACATGTAATTCCCCAAAAGTAACTGAATGTAAAGATGGAATAACACCAGGTTTTGTTTTCTGTGTCCTTTATAAAAACATGGAACCCACTGGAATGTCCCAAGCATATTAATGGATCTCAGCACTGTTTCTATTTAGCTTTAAATACTTATGTCTGAAGGGAATTACCATAGAAATTCTGACTTAAAAGATAATCCTTTTAAAAACTGACAACACAGTGCTCCTAATTTCCAGACAGTAGCTATCAGCTTAGATGGAACTAACAGGCTGCATGCACCAAAGGCCTTGTAAGTTATCTACTTTTGTATTTGGTATGCCACACTGCACAAAATGGAGGACAAATGACAGCTTGCAGGAGACCATCTCTCCTTCCACTATGTATGAAAAATTGTCAACCTTGGCAGCAAGCACCTTTACTCACTGAATCAGCCACTCTGTTGACTCACACGTTCATTTTTTTAATACCAGAAGTACTCAATTTACTACATGTAAATTGTGACCTCTGCTTTTAAAATAAAATAAATATAATACAGGTTGATAAAACTAGAAAGTTTAGTCATAAAAGTACTATTTAGGGTGGAACCTGGGAAATCCCCAGAACAAAGCAAAAGGAGAGAGAAGCAATCCAGGATAATTCCCAAAGTCACCCATAGTCCTCCACAAGGAGGAATAGTGCCCCCTCGGACACACACAAAGTTTAAAAATAAATAATAAAAATGAAAAACCTTAAAAAATACATGAAAATGAAAAAAAAGCACCATTTGACAAAATGTCTAAAATAATAAATCTAGAGCAGAAGGAAGCTTAAGTGCCTGGAACTAAGGGAACCAAAGGAGTAACCAAACAGGCACAGTGTTCTTTAGGGGTATGTTCTAAAATTTGATGGTGAAAAGTTACATTCTACAAAAATCACTAAAGATCATGAATTATATATGCCACACAACTCATCCACTGAAGTGCACAAGACAGTATTTGCTTTACTTTAAATCTCTATCAATCTATTAATAAGTCATTAAAGCAACATTTACAATTTAATAAAGTATTTTTGAAATTTTTCACTGTTAACAGAGAATTACAGCTTAGTCTAAAAATACTACAAATAGAAACTTACTCTTTCTTCTTCTTGCTGCTCCCACAGATCCATGTCTTTGATCCTCTGTTCCTCGTAAGCACTCTTAATCAAAGGAATTTCTTCTAAGCGCTTTGCTCTTTCGAAGTAGTCAATCTGAGTAACATGAAAACAAAGGCAGTTAAAAAAAAAAAAAACTTTAATTCATGTGAAAGACCACCAATCCTTGCATTTATGGTAGTGCAACTATGTGATTCTAGTGCCCAGGAGGCAGGAGATTACGAAGTCAGGGTCACCTTCAGCGACACTGTAGCTTGAGGCACCCAGGGTTACATGCAACTCCGTCTCACACGAAGTAAAAGAAAGGTTGAGAACATGGCTCAAAAGCAAAAGATCCTGAGTTCAGATACCCAGATCGCACATAAAGATGACCAGTTGAAATGGTAGTGTTCCATTTCCCTTCCTGAAAAGCAGAGTCTGGAAAATTCCAGAAAAAGGCAGTAAAGACATAGAGCAATCCAGGATGATTCCTGATGTCACCTGTGGCCTTGCACAGGCACACACACTCAAAATGCCTTTTGGTATACACAGACACATGCTCTCCCCCACACCCCCAAAAAGAGAAGTTCATCAATCCTTTCATTTACCTTCTTTTCTTGGTTCTTTAAGCGTTCTTGAAGTTCCTTCTTTTCTTTCTCCAGTTGTTCGACTTGTTTGGCCATGATGAAATCTGGATCCAACTCTTCAAGGTCCTGAATGTTAACACAAATGTAGCAGTATTAAGATTCCAAAAATGCTTAGCAGTGACCAGAACTCACTCTTTTCTAGAAGCAAATCCTAAATTGCTTCTTTAAATCAATATTCATTTAGGAAATATAAAGTACAATATTATGCTCACTTAATTGTGGATAGACAAAAAGTAACCTTAGTATCTTAACCAATATATATTCCAATCTACCACTTTCATAAAAGCATGTGTAGTATTTAAAACCAGGGATGGAGAGATGATGGCTCAGGAGTTAAGACTGTCTCGCAAGCAGAAGATCCTGAATTCAGATCCCAGGACCCACGTAAAAACACCAGGCAGAAACCATGGCAGCCTGTGTACTTCATGCCTTGGTGGGTAGAGCCTGGGAAATCCCAGAGCAAAGCAAAATGGACACCCAAAGTCACCCTTGGTCTTCCACAGGACACACAGTGCCCTGATACACACGCACACTAAAATAGAGCAAAATAAAAAAATTTAAAACCCAAATGCTTCCAGACTTGTGTCTCTAAGTTAACCTGTTAATAAAATACATGAAAAATATAAACTAACCCACAGAGCTTAAAGTAAATTGGACAAAATTACTTTTTTTTTTAAGCTTTTTTTTTTGGTATTATTTTATTATTTATTCAATTGTGCGTGCGTGTGTATGTATGTAGAACCACGGACTAATTCGGGAACCACCATGGACCGCTTCCACCTCCTTATTTGTTCTGCCCCGGGATTCACAGGCTCCGCCCTACCAGGGCCAGAAACGCAGGCTGCCCCCGCTTCTGCCCAGCGTCTATACGTGGGGTCTAGGATCCGAACTCAGGACCTTCTGCTTGCAAGGCAGAGGCTTAACCCCCATGCCACCTCTCCAGCCCCCAAAATTACTTCTTAATGGGTCTTATTCTACATACTTCAATGTCAATATCTTTGAATGCTTTGGCACCCAGCTCCGTCTTCTTGATCTGCTCCAAACGTTCACGGACAGTTTTCTTTTTGATTTGCTCATGTTCTTGTAAGATCCGTTCCTTCTCTCTCTCCTTTGCCTCCTGGCGCAGCCTCTCTTCTTCAGCCTTCCGTACTTTCTGGAGCTCAGCCTCCCTCTGCTCGAGTTCTTCTTTCTCACGCTGAATATTCAGACTCTCGAGGCGTTCTTTCCTCTCCTCAATGGTCTGCCGCCGAGCCAGGATCCGTTGATGCTCTTTACGCGAATTTTTAAGGTATGCATTAACTGCCAACTGGTGTTGCTCTTCTTTCTCTTGCTTCAAAGACAAATTCATTTAAAAATTATTGAAAATAACATTGTGAGGTGATAGAGGGAAAGGGGGGACACTACCTGTGCAAGCACAAGGACCCAAGTTCAAATCTCAATATCCATTAAGAACTGGTTATGGCTGTATGTGCCTATAACCATAGCATTGGTGGGGACATGAAGTTCCTAACAGCTCTGTTTTGCCAGCCTGAAGCAAATCGTTTCAGATTCAGCGAGAGACTGTTTTAAGGAAATACAGCAGAAAGTGATAGGAATCTCTCAACATCCTCCCATGGGCTCCCCATGCCCAACTTGAGTTTACATGCTCACATTGCAGGCTCATAAAAAAATTAATATGCTACTGTAACCCTAGACAGCAGTAATCATTTTTATATACTACCTTCACAGTAGTATTTAAATTTAGTTGTACTCCACAATGGAAGAGGACATTACCCAAGCTGCTTGCTTCCAGTATCAAATACTGTGATGATACACTATTCAATTTGGCTAGTCACAACGTAGCTAAGACATGCCTCTATTCCAAGTCCACTGCTCTCAGCACCAAATCTACCCTAAGTGTTCAAGTTAACAAAGAATACTGACAGCCAGAAAGAGTAATTTAAACAGGAACGAAGTCCAATCACTGTACGCAAATATTCTAGCATGTGCTGTTGTTTTATGTAACACAATGCATTATCATTACATTACCTGTATAATGCAGTATTTTATACCTAGAAAGATAATTCAATGGTTTGTCTGACAATAGAGTCTAAACTACCAAGTGACTGGGAAGTATGTAATAAAATCACCTCATATATCATCTCAAACCATTTTGTGAAAGATGTAATACAAAAGTCTCAAGACTACTCTGAAGTCCCTGTGCCCTCAAGATGCATACCAGAACATGAGCTGGCTTGATGACTTCAAGTGCTTTTGCCAACACCGAGGACATGGCTGTGAGTTGGTTTCTTATCTGTTCTGAAGGCATGCTCTGCAGATGAGGACCTATTGGAGCATCTTCTCGAGTAGCATAATTCAAGTCAGACCCAAAACTCAGAGTCCGAGAAGTATGGTCAATACGAACCTTTAAAAATAGATTATTAATAGTTAAATCTACATGTTAACATGAAATCATTCTGCGTATGGCTTGATTAAAAAAAAAAAAAAAACTGGATTTAAGAAATTAAGCCAGTTAATATAGAAGGAAGTGGCAAGGATCATTCCCAGTATTAATCTTGAGCTTCCAAACACGAGGACACACTTATTCTCACACACATGCAAACGTGCTTACACATGTGCAAACCCCACACACCCAAACACATGGAAAAAATAAGCAAAGAAAAAGAAGCTACAACCATTATCATTGCTGCTAGTTATTGTCACATGCCAAGTAACAGGAGCCACTTTCAGATTTCAGCTGCATCCACTTCCTCTACCCTTTTTCTACCCCTAGCCCTGAAGTTCCTTTTCTAGAATGGCACCCCAAGATCTCTACATTCTATGCTAGTCCTGGAGACAGGAGTCAATGGGGGATGGAAAGAGTGGGTGTGTCACTGCAGTGAAAGCTGAAGAACAAAGAATTTGTGCTTTCCAGTCCTCGAGTACAGTCCCCTCCCCCAGCACATACCTGCAGGTCACAGTGCCTGGCTGCATCTACTATGGCCCGTTCCAGTTGAAAAGCATCAACAAAAGGAACCAGAGAAGTCAAGCGAGAAAACTCAATGCTCTGATAAATCTGTGCCACCTGCACCAAAACAAACACAGGGTTAATAACATCTACCATTTAATAAGAACTTTTCAATTGATTTCATGACAGCCATAGAAGGTAGAAATTGCATATACTGTTCAAAGGGGGATAAAAATTGAAGTTCACGCAATCTATCCTAATAGTGTATTGTGAGACCTGAAATTCCAATCCCAATCTAACAGGTTCAATAAATATCCTGTGCTCCTAACAATCACATTGTATTTTAAATCTTTTGAATTCCTAGTTTCGTTAAGTCAAATATCCTGAACTGTTATCTAATATATAAAACATTTCTGATCATTTTATGCATGTGCATGTTTTGGTTCCAGTTCATGTGTATACATAAAAGGGCATTTGAGTGTGGATGCCTGTGGATGCCCTGACACTGGGCACCATCCGGAATTATTCTGCATCCTTATTGCTTTTCTGCGGGGTTTCCCAGGTTTTGCCTTCAGGACTGAAATTGCAGGCCACAATCATATGCACCTATGCATGGAACCTGGGGATCCAAACTCAGGTTCTCTTGTTTTCCAGGCAAATCCTTTAACCCCTGAGTCAACTCCCCAGCCTCCACTTCTGAACTTTTTTGTCTGAAGGAGACTGGCAGCATTACTATGTTCAGTAATTCTGCTAATTAACCTTCAACTATTTATATAGCACATAAGAAATAACACTGCTCACATATTCAAAAGCAAGCAGGTCAATGAAATGTGCAGATACCTAAGTGAGCATACAATAAAGAAACCTCCCAAAAGAAAATAAAGCCAGGATTTAAGCTCAATCTCAATCAACAACTCACTTAAAATATCAGTATCTAATATTAACAGAGAAGGAAAGGCTAGCCTACCCATCATAGGTGAGCGCATTATTAATCTGTTCAGGAGCCACTGAAACTTTGATTATGTAAACTGTCACTATTTTCACTTCTTGTGCTCCAGGAAAATTTCTATTTGCATGCAAAGGCATATGTATGATTATAAAATGTTCCATCTGTAGTACTTTCTAATGGAGTGAAAAATCCTAAGAGCTCAAATAACACAATCAGGTCATAATTTGAAAAAAAACTATAAATATATGCTCTCAATTGTCTAAGTATATGAAGACTCTGACTAAAAAACAATGTATTAAAAAAATAGTTGATAACTAGCAAAAAGGAAAATGCACCAAGGCAGTAGGGGAAGGGAGGGAAGGAGGGAGAGAGAAAGGGAGGGAATATAAAACAATTACACACTGAGGCACAAATACAATTTGAGGGAGCTTTCACTCTTAGGCAGTTCCAATTTTTTTTAGTTACTAGTTTCATGACCAAAATAGAATCTGACTAGAGAGATGGCTCAGGGTTTAAGCTTTTGCCTCACAAAGCAAAAGGACCTGAGTTCGGATTCCAGATTCCACATAAAAATGCCAAGTGGAAATGGCAGCACCCTGCACTTCTGGCCCTGAAAAGTAGAGCCTGGGAAACCCCAGAGCAAAGCAAAAAAGAGTTAGAACAATACGCAGTGCCCTCTTTTACACCCACATGCACCTATACATGCCAAAAAAGAATAATAATTAAAATTAATATACAGAATCTAGGGGAGAAAACTCAGACCCTCCACCAGATCCTTCATTTCTACCTGCTGCAGAAGGCGTAGAATGGTGTTGTTCTGCAGCTGTGGCACATACTGCTGCAGCTCTGGCTCCTTCTCAGGTTGTTCCCTCACCCAATTCAGAACCTATAAAATTCATTAAATTAGGAATTAACAGTTTGTAACAGACACTAAAGACAGCTCAACTTCATTCAATTTTTTGATACATAAAATGTCACACAATTGGAATCAGAGGCTATTGGTACTTGTTTGAAGGTGACCGACAGCAATGACTAAATTAAACAAGCTGTTAAGTTACTTAATGGTTTGTGTAGCACATGAGAAATAGCTTTTCTCTTGATACAAAGAAAAAGACAATGCAAAATGTACACATACTTTTTCTCTTAAATATATACAACAGCAAGATGTAACAATACCAGCCAAAACTTCAAAACAGCCAAAACAGTGCCAGCCAAAAGATCAAGGCTTACCTTTGTGACTCTTTCACAGAGCTTTAGTGGGTTGAATTCTACTTCCAGCCAGTTGTAAAGATCTTTTACTTCTGGGACAACATACTGTAATACATTGAATCTGACCTACAAAAAGTAAAAGGAAATTTTCCAGCTGAGATTCTGGGCTGACCAAATTAAAGAAAACCATAATGGAACAGCTGTAGTTTAGGTGGGCCTACAACTTACTATGCATTCTAAGATAGCTTCAAATCTTTTAAACTGACCAGTAAATCAATCCAAAATACATTGAATTTCTGCCCCACATTGTACTTCACACATAGTTAAAAATCCCAAGAACTTGAAAAGGAAATAAACTCTAAGTCATTAATTGAAAAGACTATACCATGGTGGACAAGAGACAAAAAACACTGATAACAAATGGGCATAACAGAGCTTACGAATCCTTTTTTCTTTGAGGGAGGGATCTGTATATGTGAGTACACTTAAGTGTGTGAACCTGTGGAGGCCCAAGGATAACATCAGGCATCATCCTCAATTACTTTTCCATCTTACTGCTTTGTAGAGCTTACAAATCTTATGTTGGTCACCACATAAAAATTACCATAGCAGCTCTAAGGCCCAAGTTAAGAAAATCCATTAACAAGGTGGAACATGACAGATACCTCCCTAACCTTTTATCTTCAGGTTCTACATTGTCAAATAGTAGTTATAAAATATGCAGACTAATAATAATAATAATAATAATAATAATATAATAACAATAATAAAATAAAGATTATGGGCTGGTGAGATGACTCAACAAGTAAAATCATTTGCTGTCTAAGTTCAAAGCTCTGAATTATATTCCCAAAACCCACATGGATTTAGGGAGAGACTGACTCCTACAGCTGTCTTCTCACTCCATGTGCGTGCTTCAGCACATACCCTCCACAAGGAAACTTTGAAAAATTATGTGTAATAAATGTTTTTTCACTAGCCGTTATTGCCTACAATATAGCAATACCATTTAGACAGCATTTATATTGCAATATATATTGAAGTAATCTTGACAATACTTTAATAAATTACACATAAACAGTATCCCATTTTAGACTAGGGACATATCCCACTTTAGACTAGGGACTAGAACTTAGAGAACAGTGGGTTAATAGCCATAAAGAACAATCCATCCCACAACCATTCCAGGAACAACCACTGTGCACTTGGATTAGGGACCACTGCTTTCAAAAACTACCCCAAATGCTTCCCTGTCCACATATCAGAATTCCCTGACAATGAATGACAATTTCCAGTATTTAATAATGAATTATTAAACTTACCAGGAAGTTTTCTGACCAAAGTAAATACGTTCAAAATCACACTAACCATATCATTGATAAGGCCAATTCGCGTGGGTGGGGCTTGAAGACCAAGCAGTGTTGCAAGGCGCCGCTGTTTCTCGACTATAATGCCATCCATATCCAGAAGGCGAGCAATGTCAGTTCGCTCAGGAGTAATAGGGATGGAAAGTGTCGCCAAAAGGACTCTAGTAGACATTCTGTAAACAAAGTTTTACCTATTGAGCATGTAAACCGTTAACTGGCAAACACAAGAACAGCAGGATTGCTCTTCATCTGCATGGCCAACATGCCAAGGACTGATAATGTTCATCACAGAATATGATCTATTTCACGTTTCCACAAAATGAAGAAGTGGATATTGTTCACACAAATCCTTTGTGGAATCAATCTCATCTATCCATTTACTATTGTTGTGGAGGTTTTTAAAAGAAAAAAAGGGGGGGGCTGGAGAGGTGACTCAGGGGTTAAGCCTCCGCCTTGCAGGCAGAGAAGGTCCTGAGTTCGGATCCTAGACCCCACGTATAGACGCCAGGCGGAGTCGGCCTGGGCTTCTGGTCCTGGTAGGGCGGAGCCTGAGAATCCCGGGGCAGAGTAAACGAGGAGGTGGAGGCGTCCATGGTGGTTCGCGAATTCGTCCGTGGTTCTTCTACACACGCATACACGCGCACAATTGAATAAACAATAATTTTAAAAAATGTGGCTAAAAATAATTAGAAAAATAATTAAGAAAGCTTTACAAACAAAGGAAACGGATAAAAGGACTCTAAGTGAACACAATTAAGATAGTGGGTTTGGAGAGGTGCTTCGAAAGCAGAACCTGAGTTCAGATCGCAGGACCCATGTAAAAAACACCAGACGGAAATGGCCGCTTCCTGCACTTCCGGCTCTGGAAGGCAGAGGCTGGGAAATTCCAGAGCAAAGCAAAAAGGAGGCAAGACGTGATCTAGGAAGATCTCTGAAGTCACCCTTGGAACTCCACAAGTAACAGCCAGGAAAAAATAGGACAGAAAGAAAAAGGACAGTGAATAGAATGGGAGGGAAAAAAATTTACTTTCCTTAACCACAAGAAAGCCAGCAATATTTTTAAAACAGATGTAAAATGATCATGGGTTCTGGAGCCCAAGTATCAAGGGCTAATCTCTTAACTTTAATATTTCTAAGGCCAAGTAAGTATCTGAGGCAAAACTCTGAACAGAGTTTTACATTACATAGGAGTAAATAGCCTGCTGCCAACTACTGTTATTAATTACTATCTGTACAAGGGATGATATTAAGTGTACTTGAGAAAAAACATTTATTAGTTCCGTATTTTGCGTAAAATAGAAAAAACTGATATTCGCAAATTGGAATTCACTGAAAGTCAAACTTTTCGCAAGGTGGCATGCGAATTGCCTATCTTGTGTAAGTCACTGATCTCAATCCCTAGCTCCAAAAAGTGCATGCACATTATGTGTGCATATGCGTGCGTACACTTAAAAGAATGTGTTTAATATAGTTGCACAACTTTTTTTTCATTTTTATAAAACAGTCTTACTATATTTCAGACTCTTGATCTTCTACCCATTCTGTATACTAGATGTTTGCCACCACATTCAACCTATACTGTCCTGTGGCTTTCTGTAACTACTTTTCAAGTTTCACATCCCTTTGTATTTGGAATGTGGGCTCTCATATCTCCTTACAGGTGACGCCCATCTTACAATGGTGCAAACTGAAGTTTTATAGCAACATGATACCTAAGACATATACAATGTAGAAGCTGTACTTGAATTTTTAACTTTTCCAACATTAACAATATGAGCTGGGATATTCTTGAAAGAGCAGACAGCAGCCTACAGAGTTACAGTGTACTATTCTGTTGAAATTTAGTAAATCAAGTAAAGCATGTATTTTTCACATGCCATACTTTCAGCTTACAATAATTTACCAAGACACAGCCCCACTACAAGTTGAGCACTGAATACTACGGTTGGCATTTATAAAGGAACGACAGCTTGATGGAACTATCTTAACTGTCTAACTTGTTCTAAAAAAGACTCTACATTAAAACTGTCAGAAGAATTTTCTCAATTGGGCTCCTGATAAGAGTTTTATAAAAAAAATGCTCATAAACCAAGACTACTCCCCCAAGAACAATGTCTTAGAGACATTTCTGTGGTCACAAGTACAGAAACCCCTACTAGCACTAGAAGCAGGGATGCTGCTAAACACAATGTACAGAACGATGTCCGGAAATGTCAACAGCACAGAAGCTAAGAGACCATGGCCTAGAACACAGAAGCATCTGGTTAATGATTAATTTCAGTACTAGCAAACTATCATTCTTACCTTTGCATCTCATCTTGTGTAAGATTCTTCCTCATTTCTCTAGATAGATGATAAAGACGATGGAGTGTAGATGCATGGAAAAGGGCATTTCCTGATTTCCAAAATACAGTTGACACTTTGTTATAGTAATTTGCCATCAACTGAGGCTTAGGTGGCTTTTTTGACAAGGAGAACAGCCCATGAATATCTTCCACAGCTTTGAAGGCTTCCTAAAATAAGTAATGGAAATCAACTACATTAAAACTGAAGAAATCTAATTCACGTCTTTATGAAACGAAAACTGTACACATAAAAATAAAGGCAGCAAATAATATCTTCACATGTAGTTTTTTTTCTCTAGAATTTATTATGTGATATATTTGGAGAAATTGCTGTAATTATAATAAAAAATCTTTAAACTTTCTCTAAAGCTCTTTAAGGAAAACTATAATAAAGACTAAAAAAATTAAAAACTTTGCGTATTATAACACGTGAGACAACATAATAGAAAAATCTATAAGGCTGTACAGCAGAATAAACTCTAACGATGAGCAATGGGGTGAACACTTCCATTTTGAACTTTTTTTTTTTTTTTTTGGTGAACTTTTTTTTTCTGAGGTTTTTTTTGTTTCCAAGGTATTTGTCTTCTTCTACAGGTGGTAAATTAAGATGTATAGTCCTATAAAAAAGGAAAATACTATGGGGCAAGAACAGGAAATTAATCCACATTTTCACTTGGCTAAAAAATTGCCAATTTTAAATTAATCCCCTGTAATTTTGATTATAGGTAACATCAAATATAAAAACCTTCAAGTTATAAAACTACAAAGGCATATAAAAATGTCTTCTGCAAGATTCTTAGAGGAAAAAAAGCTAGAAATAAAACAAGCTTCGCAGCATCACTGCCGTGTCAAGTATACAGTTCATCCTGCTAAACAGCACTTCTCCAAACCCAGAAAAGAACACACACGTTGCTTTAATTTCTAACCATCAAGTACTCATAAACTATAATCATGTTACAAGAATGAAAAAGACAAGCTCAGTTTGTAATACATGAAACAAAAACAAAACTAAGTAAAGTGCTACTTAATAAAATTTTGTAGGAGCAACATATATAGCTCAGAGTAGAACAGCGCCTGAGGGTTATGGCCCCAGCATCAGGAAGGCTGGAGACATAACTTGGCAGTAAGGTTATATGGGTCCCTTTCCCAGCACTGAAACATTTGGGAGTACTTTTTCCTAGCAACGAAACCAAAAAAAATTTGTTTTGGTGTGTATGTGTGTATGCATGCATCAGAGGGCATTGTATGTGCCTGTGGAGATCCAAGGTTGACTCCAGGAGTCATTCTAGATTGCTTCTACCTCCTTTTTGCTTTGCTTTGAGATTTTCTAGGCTTTACCTTCCAAAGCCAGAAGCGTAACTCACTGCTATTCTGCCTGTTATTTTTATCTGAGATCTGAACTCAGCTCCTTCTGCTTGTGAGGCATAATTTTAACCCCTGCACCATCTCTCCAGCTCCAAAAACAAAACAAAATTTAAAACATCCCACCTCTGCAAATCTTTCCCTAGACTATATGGCTCAGATACTGGTACCAGTCAGATAAGCACTTTTAGCAGCACTAGAAATATACTGTTTTCTCATTAAAAACTAGGACTGGAGAACAGGTGGAGGGGGGAGTCAAAAACATGATTTGGCCCAGAATTCAGAAGTGATTAGGACCTCTTATCTCGAACTCTTCCTGCTTCAGACAACTTAAGGAAGCATACCAAGATGAATATCAACTATTATTACTAGAAAGAAAATATAATTCAACATACCTGCCACAGTTCCATGCTAATAGCACTGTCCAACTGAACAAGCCTGGTTTCCAAATGCATGGACTGGCTCTCTGGATTATTAAGATTGATTGCTGTGCTTTGGTTATGATGGCGCTGAATCTGAGATAGGTGCATTCTCAGATTGTCACAGAGCTTCCGGAATTCAGCCTTACGGGTATATTGGAGGCAGAATTTGAAAGCTGTAAGCATAATTGTCAAATATATTAGATTCTTTCTATCACCAACTTAAATACTTGGAAATGCTTTATTTCATATTAAGTTCAGTTGTTGTAACAAAACTTTCCCGACTCACTTTTTTTGTGAATGTACCAAACAGTATCTTAACTCCCTTCATGTACTGACTTTCTTTGAATCCCAATGAACTAAAACATAACCAGTCCTAGTCTAAGACCAAAATATTGTTCTGGAAGTTTACACAAGGGAAATAATTGGAATGTAGCGTTAGGAAAAGCTTAACGTCAAAGACTTATCCCTTTAAATCCTAAAAGAACAAAAGCATCTAGACTGAAATACATATCCAATGCACATAAAATCCAACATGCTTTTGCACTAAACTATGTAAGATGAGGCTTTCCAGTAAGCTAATTGTATGCATAGACATGAACTTATTCTGGCATTAACACACATCTACACAGTATCAGAATACTTTTTAGAATTTCTTTGCGCTTAGAAATATTTCTATTTCAGGCGATCTAGCCCCTCATGGCCCTCTAGTGCTATGAGTCCGTTTCCAGCTGCTTACTTCTCTTGGAGGCTCCCTAGCCCCTCATGGCCTGTTTCTTGTTCCCTGCTCCTCATGAATTCCATGCCTAGGCACTGTGAGTTCTCGTGGGCTCCCTAGCCCCTCATGGCACTCTATTGCCATGAGCTGTTTTATTTCTGCTTCTCATGGAGGCACCCTAGCTCCTCATGGCACTCCACGTCTGGAGCCCGTGAGTTTCAACCTTTCTCTTTACTAATAAACTCTACCTTAATTCTCAAAAAAAAAAAAAAAAAAAAAAAAAAATTTCTATTTCAACTGGCCTAAGACCAAGTGATGATTTACTTAACTCCCTGTTAATTATTTTATTAATTTACAAGAAAAAATTATCAGACAGTATAAGTACTGGGGAAGTGAGCATTTGCATATGCTAAACATATAAACAAACAGGTTTGAAACCTAATCAGTGTTAATGAAAGGCATTAGGACTTGAATAAAAAACTGAACTGTGTGGCAGCAAGTGACCAGCAATCCCAGTACTTAACAGGCAAGTAGTATCGCCTGGAGGCCAAAGGCCTGTGTGGAGGCAGGTATTGTGGGGTGTTAGATGTAGAGGTGTACAGGTACTTGTGTTAGATGTGGAGGTGGGAGATATGTACATGTATATTGTGTGTACAAGAGGGCACATGAATATATGTGCCTTCAAAAGCCCAAGAGTGACATCAGGACTCATCCTGAACTGCTCTACCTCCTTATTGCTCTGCTCTGGGGTTTACAAGTTTAGAAGGGCAGACTATCTCCATTTCTCCCCAGCACTTTTACATGGGATCTGAGATCTGACTTCAAGTCCTTTGGCTTTAGAGGCAAAGATTTTAACCCCTGAGTCATCTCCCCGACATGAGGATCAGAAATTTAAAGACAATTTCATCTACATGAAACCACCTTAAAGAATAAAAACAAAAACAAAAACAAAACAAAGCCTCCCTGGGCTATACAGGAAAAACTAATATAAAAAAGGCAAAGGCAAAGTTAATCGTCCCTTCAAACTGGGCAACACAAGTATCAAATAGGAAAAGAGCTCAGAGTCACTCTTGATAGTCATTATTCAGCTAAAAGGTTGCATTCAGTGCAACGAAGTGTAACAAGATACTTCTCATACCGTCTGTCCTACAGAAAGATCTATATGGAAAGTGATCCTTTTATCACAAGACCTAATTCTAGTAGTGTTTAAAAAAGAACAGATTTTCTCCGTGAGAGCCTTAAGAGCAAAAGTAGGACACAATTTACCAGAAAGTGAAGAACAACTTCGCTTCAATTATCTGCATTTCCAGAAACATTTTGAAAGGTGTTTTTCTCTCACATGCAAACTATTCATGTGTAGATAGTTAAAGTAGAAAGCAGACTCAGAGAGGAAGAAGAATCTTGGTGTGGGCTAAGTAATGGAAAGTGAAGGGGCCAGCACAAGAAGGCAGCCAAGGCAGAAGGGCGTGTAGGGGGGTGGGGGAGGGAGTTAAAAATAAAGTATAATGGCATATACACATGAACAGGCCATAATGAAGCCTATTATTTTGTATACTAACTTTAAAAGGGTGGGGAAAGGAGATTCTCAGGGATCAGTGAAATACATTTTGTATGGAATACCTAAATTAGTAAAAAAAAAAATCTTTTTCACTTGTTTATCTTTAATAAATATCATTCCCATTCCAGTAAGAGTAAATACTAGTTTAACTTTTAAGTTCTATGGGAAAAAGGAGTCAACGTACAAAAACCTGCTCTAACTTTTCATATTAGCTCATTGATTTTTTTTTGCACTGTCATTTTACCTTGTTGGGCAATATCATGGTAGAGGCGCTCTACTCTAGAATTGTTTCGAAGGAGGTCCAAACATTGCCTGTATGATTCCCACAGGAACTTAACCCAAGGAGTCAAAAGCAACCTGTCGGTACGATCCTGAGTGTCTTCCCCACTTACAGCACTTAGGAGAACACTATGAAGAAAAACACATTGGAAAAAAATGAGACATAATTTCCTATTTGGTTGTGAAACTAAAAACAATGACCACCGCGAGACAAATTTTCCTTAAATCACACCATGTCCTTCTTCTATCTACATTTGGAATTTTCTAGTCTGTTTTCCAACTTTTCAGTGCATGTTTTATCCTATGGTTGCATTGTTCTGTTTTTGTGAATTGTGAACATTACTTACATAATTAGTGAATTATATATTTTTAACTCCAAGATCAGCATTATTTTCTAATAACTATCTACTTCAAGTGATGCCAAAAAAGACTCATGTAAAAAAAAAAAAAAAAAACTGAGTTAACCATCAAAATATTTACTTACGAGTTTAAACGCACATACCTCTCAGGAGTTTGAATGTTGTCCAGATCTTCTATATCTAACACCATTTGCTGGGACTCTTCCTTAGCGGCTTCAGTTTTTTCCTCTGCTAATTTCAAATATGCCCTAACGACATCTTCTAAAGATTTGATGTTCACCTAAGCAAGAGGTTGAAAAAAAACTTATTTTTCAATGAATCATAGAAAAGTTTAAAAAGCAAATTTTAAAAAGATAAACTCTTCAACAAATTTAAGGTACTTAAAAAAAATAAAACCAAGCTTATACCTGTTGGCAAATGTTCTTATACTGATATAATCCTTCTTTAGCCAGGTGGCTCTTTCGAAGATCGACACAAAGTTCCAAGTACTTCAGCATAATTGGCTCGTGTATCTTTTGCCATGTTCTATGTTTCTTACTTTTCATAACATCATAAAGAACATCCAAGGCAGGTTGTTTTTTGCCAACTTCAAGAAATTCTGGGGGAAATATTTCATGAAAATTAAAATCAAGTGTGTATACTATATAAAAATCTAAATCTTCCTCTTAACTGGTTGCTTTTATCGCTAGGTTACAGGCTTTTGACTTTTAAAAGCTATCAGATAATTATCCAAGGCAAATGATAAGATTGTTATTTGAGGTGGCTCTACTCAGGGTTGTTTCAAAGGCAGTCCAAACACTGCATGATTCCCACAGGAACCTAACCCACATGAGTCAAAAATAATCTGTCCATATCATCCTGAATGTCTTCCCCACTTATAGACTTAAGGAGACCACAGGATACCATAAATGCAAAATACAACGTCCAGTTGAAACCTGAATTTCATTCAATTCTGTTATCTTGAAGTTCCAGAAACCAGGGGCTGAAAAGGAAGAGCACATGTCCTAGCACCCCTGTGACAAGATTGGCATCATCACCGAGGCCTATTGGGACTTAAATCTAGACTCAGGAAGACTCTGCCTCAGAGGACAAGCAGAGTGACAGAAGAAGACACCCAAAGCCCCTTCTGGCGGCCATAACACACATGCACACACATCCACACGTATCACACCCCCCATCCCATAAGTGCCACACACACACACTTAAAAACTTTCAAAGTCATAAAATCATTAAAGGTTGGAGAAACTGTCACACTAAAGACTTTCAGAAGACATGACAACTACAGATATGATCCCAGGACAAAAAAAGACATTAGAGAAAGCAGGGAAACTGGAATACAGTAAGGATTTTATTTAGCAATTTGTCAGTTGTTAGCTCATTAGTTATGACTAATGCACAATATTGATTTACGTTATTCATAAACAGGGTATTTGGATATAGTGAAAATGCAAACTTTTTTTTATTTACTCAATTGTGTGTGCGTGCGTGTGGAACCACAGGCGAATTCGGGAACCACCATGGACCGCCTCCAACTCCTTGTTTACTCTGCCTCGGGATTCACAGGCTCCGCCCTACCAGGACCAGAAATGCAGGCCGAGTCTATACATGGGGTCTAGTATCCCAACTCAGGACTTTCCGCCTGCAAGGCAGAGGCCTAACCCCTGAGCCACCTCTCCAGCCCGGAAAATGCAAACTTTTTGAATCACAAACTATTCTAGAAAACTAAGTTGATTTTTAAAACTGCTAAAAACAGAATACAGTGCAAAGTAACTTTTAATTGAGTCACCTCAAAATGATTCCAATCTTGCGGAAGAGGGGGCGGTAAGATTGTAAGAGCAAAAGGATGGGAGGAGCAACGATTTGCAAGATTCTCAACAATAGTTGGGGCCAAAGCAATCATAATGGGACTTTGCATGCCCTGCGCAATGTCCAGCGCACTGTTGCCCTCATAAAGTCTAGCATCTGTTAAGGGCACCGAGACCCCTGGAGGCAAGGGATTGACAGCCATAGTAGTGATCTTATGCTTAAGGGGAACAAGAGAAAGGGCTTATGGAAATGCCACTGGGTCCTTATATGTCATCGGAGAGGAGGACCCAGTGGAGAGTTAGGCGTACACAATAAAGAACTCTCTGGGAATTGGGGGGGAGGCACTGGGGGAAGGGGAGGGGGAGGAGGGGGGAGGGAGGGAACTGGTAAAAAATTTTAAAATGTATAATTAAATTTTTAATAAAAAAAAATGATTCCAATCTTCATTCTACATATATAACTCCTTTTGAAATTAAAAAAAAAGTTGTATTCAAATGACCTATTTTTCCTTTTCTTTTGTACACACAATAGTATGAAAAAGTTATGTACTTCAACTGGACTGGTTAAATCTGTCTATAATTTAGTAATTAAGTGAGGAATGGTAGTTCACTGACTGTAATAACCCGAATTTGGAAAAATTGACACAAGAGATTTGACTTCAAGGCCAGCCTAGAATAGAGCAAAGCAAAACCTTGCCTCAAGAAAAAGAAAAATTCAATAATTGCCAGATTTCCCACAAACACAAAAGTATTCTGACCATACATTTGGAAAATAATTTGATGGAATATCTCTATTTTTTAAAATAAGTCATTACTAACCCCAGAGCAAATGAGTGAGGGAGAGCAAACCAGGATGATTTCCTAAGTCACGAGCACACACGGTCAACTCTTCTATCAAAAAAGTCATTACTTGGGCTGGAGAGGTAGCTCAGGGGTTAAGCCTCTGCCTTGCAGGCGGAAGGTCCCGAGTTCTGATCCTGGGCCCACGTATAGACGCCAGGCGGAAGAGAGGGCAGCCTGCGTTTCAGGTCCTGGTAGGGCAGAGCCTGTCAATCCCAGGGCACAGTAAACGAGGGGGCACACACACACACACACACACACACACACACACGCACAATTGAATAAAAAAAAAGTCATTACTTATTTTCTTTCTAAGGAAAAAATCTTGAACAAAGGCAAGTCCTGTTTCGGAGCTAACCTGGCTTTGGGATGGAAGGAGCCTCTCCTTTGGACTAGGCATATTAGAGGTCCTGCATCCAATCCCAGCATCAAGAACTTTAAAAGAAAAAAAAAAAAGGTGGACAACACCATCTAACCAAGCACTAGTAGGACACAAAAGTCCCTCATTTTAGAGTTTTATTAATGCTACAAATGAGTTTAATAATTCTCTATTTTCTTTGTTTCAATTATCCCATGTTCCAGGAACATGTGTCCCAGTATTTTTTCCTCAAATTAAACTGCACTACTTCAACTTTCCAATATAGTAAATAGTTACAGTTGGACAAACCACACAGACAAAATAAACACCTTCATATGATAACCATTAGACCCCCTCATAGTACCACCAGCACTGTCCTTCAGCTGTTTCCCTCCAGTGCTAGGAGCTAAAACCCAGGACATCTGGCCTGATAGGTACATCCCCAGTTCTGCCCCTTAAAATACAAAATCCCGTTTTTCACATGCAAACAAATTCAAAAATCCCACCTCTATGGGGGACCGTTCATCTTCATTTGAGATTTTACCAGAAAAATCTTAACTAAATCAAACAGAAATACATCTAGACAGTTTTTTAAAACAAAAAAGTTTTTCAGAGAGCGAGCGAGCCTGCTTATCAGAGGGCACCATGTGTGCCTGTGGAGACCGAAGGACGACTGGGAATCATCCTGGATCCATCTACTTCCTTTTTGCTCTGCTCTATGTTTCCCAGACTCTGCAGGCTGCTGCCATTTCGACCTGAAGTTTTTACATGAGATGCAGGATTGGAACTCAGGTCTTCTGCTTGGGGGGGGGGGTGTCAAAGGCTTAATTAAACCCTGAGTCAACGCTCCAGTCCCCTTTCACGTTTTTAAGTATCATCCTTTTCTGGAAGTGTGCCTACTGTTATTTTTGATTTTCTAAAGGCCATCTTAAAGTAATAGGCTAAAAGTCCCTATGAAAAAAATTTTAGCTGTACATGCATTATCCTTCACATTAAGAAAGATACATCAGCTACATTGAAATTGCCTATTATGCCCAATCCCCGAATTTTATCTTAAGGGTTTAAATCTTATGCTATGATACAATGAATATGCTTGAAACAAAATACAAAGCTGTGCAAAATACAGTTTACTTTCCCACTTAAATTTTAAAAACAGAAATGCAATTTAAATTTTTTTTTCCTTTTCTTTAGTGTGTGTGTGTGTTTGTGTGTGTATCCCAGGGCACTCTGTGTCCCTGTGGAGGACCAAGGGTGACTCCAGGAATCATCCTAGATTGCTTCTACCTCCTCCTTGCTTGGCTTGGCTCTGGGATGTCCCAGGCTCCGCCCACCAGTGCTGGAAGTGCAGGCTGCCACAGCTTCTGCCAGGTGTTTTTACATGGGATCTGGGATCTGAACCTTCTGCTTTCCAGACAGTCTTAATCAGAGCTCTCTCTCCAGCCCAAAATTTTTAAATTTTATTATGTATGTAGAAGAGCATACTGTGTGTGCCTGTGGAGACCCAAGTGTGACTTCAGAAATCACCCTGGATTGCTCTACTTCCATTTTGCTTTTACTCTGGGGTTTCCCAAGCTCTGCCTTCCAGTGCTGAAGTGCGATCCACCTAAGTTTCCACCAGGCCATTTTTAAGCGGGATCTGGGATCTGAATTCAGGTTCTTATGTTTAATTTCTGAGCTATCGTCACAGCCCAGAAATGTTATTCTAACTTGATATGGTTGTGTCATGCCTGTATACTCAAAGAGACTGGGGCAGGAAGATCAAGTTCCAGTACACCTTTGGCTACCAAGCAAGACCCTGTCTCAAAAACAAAAAACAAAAATCAAAAAGCCTTTAAAAAAAAAAAAGAAAAAAGAAAAAAACAGAACTAAAAAATATTAAGCATTTTTCACTTTCTAAACATATTTGAATCCAAGTCTCAGAGAAACCTTTCTTAGAAAAATCTCTAATAAACCAAAGGAAACACATTAAAAAAATAACTTAGCTCCACTAAGTAAGAAAATATGGATAGCAAAAGTAAGTTTAAAAAAAAACTGGAATGGAGAAAATCTTCATGATAATCCATGAGGTAAAGAATCGTCTTGTCCTTATTCTAAATTTACAAATGGAAATTTAATTCTACCTAAATAATGAGGTTTGCAAGGCTCGAAAAATGGTCACACATTAAAGACTCCATTTCAAGATTTTAAGGTTGATTTCCAGATTAATAATCCAGAAACAAAAAAAATCTAAAAAAACTATAATCTAGATTTATTATTATTAGAAAAATGGTAATTCTAATCTTATCTTTAGGATGGTACAAACTATATCTTACAGCAAAAAAAAAAGTTTACAATTCATTTTTCCTTAATTTGTGCACAGATAAATTGAGTCAACAAGTGAAGGTGTTTTGTCTCCAACACCTGACAATCTGAGAGCACTCTGGAACCCACATGGTGACAGAGCTGACCATGAGTACTCTCAATGCACACGCACACAAACCAATCCATGCACTCCCTATACAATATAAAAAATAAAGGTAAGAAAATACACAAATTATGTTAGTCAATGTGTGGATCTTATAACAGCTTTTTTTTTTAAGGCACTGACTGCATAGTGTAAACTAAAAGGTTTTGTATAATCAGAAGCAACTAATTTATTTAATAATATAGAAAATAGGGCTTCTCCAAATGACTGTGATATTAATTTCTTGCCTGTGACTAACAGGCCAAGTTCTCATCTTCCTGAACGATTATTACATTTTTTTCCACAAATACTGCTCTGATATAGAAACAGTGACTTGAAGAACTATTTAACTTACTTTTACTGAAGTGATAATGCAGCAGACTAGGTCTAACTACATCTGGGATTACAGATACTAGAGAGAGCACTTAGATAAAATGAATTTTCTAGTGAGTGAAATGCCCTTATCGCCCTATTTATTATGCCACTCACAATCTGCTCATTCAAAGTTCCTGACTCAAAATACCAAAGGTTCAAAGTTATTTTTTGAAAAGATAAAGCATTTCAACCACAGAAACTGAGTCAATACAGGTGTCTTTGTAAAAACTTGGCAAACAGGATCCAAACTCTCCCTACAGCATTTTCTGGTCTTGTCTACTTGTCTAGTCGTTTCCCGTCTTGCCCCCATTGATAGTCTATTTCAACAACAAACTGTCAAAAGAGATTTGACACATATGTATCCTTTCTACTTTTAAAAAATTATGTTCATTCGAAAATTACAAACAGAAGTAATGAATGAAACAAGGTCAGATACAATTGTTTGTCACTGTTTAGCCCAAAGACACGCTGCTTCTAGCATACTGTCACAGGGGAAAAAATGCTTGTTGGTGAAACATATAAGCTCATGTAATTCATGCTATATCATAATGCAGTTTTAAGTTTCAAGACATCAAAAGGTCCTAACCTTGCTAGAGCTTAGATTGCAACACTGGTATTTGTAGTTATTAGGTTAGGAGCGATCAGTACTATTTAATTAGGTTTTAAAGCAATTATTGTATCCCAGACTGTTCCTTCTCCACAAAAAAAAAAAAAAACTATATGAAAAAAAGTAGGCCAACATGTCGTGAGCCCTGTATTTTTAAATATTGGCTTGAAATGGTTTTTCCACAACTTTTAGATTTCAAAAGCGCTCAGAAAGTGAGCTCTCTAAACGAACCTCTAACACGTGAAGTGTATGTTTGGCTATTGCAAGGGTTGAACAATAAAAAAATTCAGAAGATGTTTGCAAAAAAGACTTCAAAGTTAACAGGTTTACGGACGAGCAAAGTTCTCGAAGAGCAGACCCGCCACGCACGCCGGGGAGGACCGGGGCGCCCAGGTGTCCCCGCCCGGCGCGCAGGCCCGGGACACGCGCGAGGGGAGCCCGCGACAGCGCCGCGGCCCGGGGGGGAAGGGGCGGCGGCGGAAGGGGCGACGCGGCCGAGCGGGCCCCGGCTCCGGTCGCGGCCCACAGCCCTCCCCGCGTGACCTTGGGGAGCCCATGCTCCCCGCCGCGCGTCACGCAAGGGCGGCATCCCGGGGTGACCCCAACTGCCCCAACTCCCCGAGTTCGGAATGGGGTTTCGAACCGACCGCGACCAATACGAGGAGCAGGAGAACCCCCCGGAAACGCGCCAAAGGGGTTCCAGGCGCAGATCGGCCCCCGGGAAGGCGGCGGCCGCGACCCGGCGGCCTCCGCGCGGCCCCGGGCAGAGGCGCCTGCGGGCGGCGGCAGGGCGGAGGCGGCGGCGGGCGGCGGAGGTGGAGCCCGGGCGCTCGCGTGCATTGTCCCCGGGAGGGAGCCATGTTTCCTCCGCCCCGGCGCTCCCAGATGGCGGCGGGCGGCGGGCGGCGCGGGCCTGGGCCGCCGCGGCCCGGGGTCCGGCGGGCGGCGGCCGGGAGTCCGCGAAGCAGCAGCAGCAGCAGCAGCAGCGGCGGCCCCGGCCGGCGGCGGTTCCCGCTCCGCGCCGCCCGCCCGCCCGCCCGGCTGGAGAAGGGACCGTGCCCGGGGGCGGCCGCGGCCCGGCCCCGCGGGGTCCGTGCGGCCGCGGGCCTCGGCCCCGGCCTCCCGGCGGCCCGGCGCGGCGCGCCCGCTGCCCTCACTCACCGTTGGCGCGCTTGAGGGCATTTTCCGGCCTCTGGAAATAGGCCGGCATCTTGGCGGCAGGCTCGGCTCAGCCGGCGTCGGCGGACTCCCCAGTGGCCCGGGCCGGGAGAGGAGACGAGGGGGAAGTAGCGCGAGCTCCCACGCGCCTCGCCAGCAGTCGCCCGCGCCCAGCCGGCCAGAGACGGAAAGGAAGGAGCCACGTGACCCGCGCGCGGCGGCACCGCCGCCGCCGGAGCCCCGGATGTAGGGGCGGGTCTCCGCGCACGGCCCGCCCCTTCCCAGCGCGCAGGCGCGCGCGCCGGCTGACGTGGCGGCGGCGGCGGCGGCGGCGCGCTGGGCGCGCGGCGGGCGCGGGGGGCGTCAGCGACGCGCCGCTCGGGCTGTGGCCGCTCGGGCTGTGGCCGCTCGGGCTGTGGCCGCTCGGGCTGTGGCCGCTCGGGCGAGCCTCGGGTGGGGAAGGGGAGGCCGCGGACGCGTCGGCGAGGGGACGGGGCGAGCGTCTGCACAGACCCATCTCCCCCACGCCCCGGGGCGAGTCGCGCCGGGGTCCTCTAAGGTCTGGTCGGCGAGGCGGTGGCGGCGTCTCGGCGCTCGGCCCGGGTGACGTCGCGGAGCGTAACGGAGACGTGTCGTGCGTGGGCCGCCGCCGCGCAGGACCCGCTGGCCCCCGCGAGCTCGCGGGGAGCAGCCACGGGCGCGCTCCTCCCGGATCTCGGTACGCTGGAGTCAGGTACAGAGCGTCCGGAATAGGGAAGAAAGCCCGGGAGCCGGACCGACGCGGACCCCGGCTGGCAGTGCTCGTGCGCCGTTGCTTGACCTGCAGCACGCGTCACAAACGAGCACCGGAGAGACGCGCGCTGGGGAGCCAGGGGGTGCTCGGCCGGCGGTGCTTTGTAGACCGAGGAGTTCGTTGGAGTTTCTTGCAGGAACACGAACGGTTGCATCACAGAAAGCTGGCGCAATAGCCCCCGTTACTTTATTTTTGATTAATTGCTATGCCTCGATCTTGAAGTCCGTTTAAACAGACATCCACCGGTGGAGCCAGTGCGCATGCCCAAGGCCCCCGGTTCAATTTCAGCACCAAGGAAGAAGAAAAAATACAGAATAAATCACAGCAAGTTTATTAATTTTTTTTGCATTAATAGGTGGGATGTGCGAATGACTTGGGAGAATTCTCTATGAGTGGATGAGGAAACCTCAATACTTACACCAAAAAGCATTTTTCCCTGACTCCTACCCGCCCCCCCCGAGATTTTCCTACTTAACTAAATGTATCACTGTAAAGAGAACATTTTGATGCAGATATGGACTAAAAAATTTTTTTCAATTAGTTTCAATACAGTTCTTCCTCCAAAATGCACAGACCAGTCTGGATTTGTGAGCTTACTATTACCACCTCCCAAAATAAATACCAACCAGAGTTGATGTAAAAGCAATAGCCAGTACTCAGAAGCTTTATGAACTGTTTTATGGGTAGGATCAAGGGCTCCTTTGTGTATATTGTAATTAAAGCAACAGTAAACATCAAATGGTTCTTTTCATGCACTTTTTAATCTCTTAAAACTTATTTAGTAGGCCATGGGAAGATACCAACAGAAAAATGAAAGGTAACCTAAATATAAAAATGGCTGCCCGACTATCTTACTCTCTTGCCATATCCAAAGAAAAAGGGCCAAATAAATTTATTCCTAACTATAGAGTAGCCCCATAGGTAAATGAACTTACTAAAAGAATATTAAGAAGTAAAATCAAATATCCTGACACATCGATTCATTTCCCTTTCAAATTGTTTAAAATATATGAAGCATTGGTAATAAAATGATTATTGAGATGCATTAAGTAAAACTACAATCTGAGGCAGCCTGTGATCAAATCCCCTAATGTGTGAGGCTTTAAGTTCAAGTTCCAGCCCTGGAAAAAGAAGATGGGCTGGGACATGGCTCAGTGGTTAAATCTCATTCCTCAAGAGCAAAGAGACCTGAGTTAAAATGCTGGGTGGGCAAGGGAGCCTGCTTGCAATTCTAGCCCTGGAAGATGGAGCCTGGGAATCCCCAAACCAAGCCGGCTAGCCAAACTACCCCTAATGACATATTCTGGGTTTAGTTGGAGACCTAGGTTCACAACAATTAAGGTTGAAGAACAATCAAGGATGGTTCCCACCATCACCCATGGGCCTCCCCAGGCAACACATACACTCACTCAAGTGCATATACCCACACATACACTCACCCACATGTAAACACACACATATGAAAAAAAAAAAAATTATACCTGAACACGGTGGATGAACCTTGAATTGGTTGAACCCAGGAGTTCAGAGTTAGCTAGCTGAGCATCATCATAGGACACCATTCTCAAAAATGTATTTAGAGTCTGCTATTCTTTATGAATGAAATACGTAATGTTAATTGCCAGGGTATTTACTAATACATTCAACCAGTGATACTTGGTAGCAGCCATATGTTAAATGTTAAGGATAAAAAGATGTTCAATGCCTGTTCCAGAGAACTAATAATTCCCTGGTAAAAATAGAAAGTGCACAATGAGGATCAAAAGAAGATGGAATTAGGCTAAGAGAAAAAGCACAATGACTTCTGCTGACTGATCCTTATTTAGTGGAAAACAGGAAGCTCGAGTGTGTGTTGGAAGCCACTAAAGGCGTGGTGGGAGAACAGTCAAGATTCTTTTCCTTGTTAAGTTACTCTTGGACCCCCCCCCAAGGTGAATAACTTCTCTAATGCAGTGTAGGGTATAGTCTTTTTTTTTTTTTAGGGGGGGTCGTTTTGTTCTTGAGGCAGAATCATACCATGCAGTTCAAGTAGGTTGAGCTGGCCTGGAGCTTGTGACCCGCTCTTGCCTTGCCCTCAAGGAAGCTGAATTTCAGGAGTGCCACCACCATGCCCCGCCCAGGGCTCCTGTTGTTTGTGTTTTTCTGACTTTAATAAAGATTCCCCAGAAAATAATTGTTAGGATCACAACAGGGTTATTATCCACATTTGCACCATGATACTGATTGGCTTTAAGCAAGTAGCTGAGTGTGACAGTTCACGAAGTGCTTCCAAGTCTATGTTTTGTTGTTTTTACTTATCTGGGCTGGTGGCGTGTTTTAGTATGGTTTGTTTAGTTTTCCAGGCAGGGTCTCATTGGTCTCATTGTAGCCCAGGCAAGCCTCAGCCTCTCGGGAACCCCCTGCCTCAGCCTCTCCGGTATTGGGTGGCAGGTGTGTGAGCCACCATCTTCAGTATCGCATTTGTCGTTTTCATTTACAAGAATGTGTAATGAAGGTTTTTGCACTGGAGAAGAGAATAAATTTTATAGCTACAGTATGACTCTGAGCAGTGCCCTCTTTCAACACACCTTGGTTAGGTGCATACCAGCTCGTGGGGATGCACGCCCTGCCAGATGTAAGGTCACAGTGATGAAGGTCAGTCTAGCTTCCTACCTAGGAAGCATCCCTTCTCCAGACTCTTCCTTGACCCCCAGATTGTTAGATCCCACACATTAAGCATCACCACATCCTCCTGTAAGCCCAACACGCTAAGCTCAGCTTGGGGAAGGTGCACATTGCTGTGCTGTTCACTGGTGAACCTAACTGCCCAGCAAACCTACAGGTAGGCTGCTTGCAAAATAAACATTTGCAAAAGACCCCTTCCTACTCTGTGGGTAAGAACCAAATTTTTTTAGAAATCTAATATCTGTCTTTAGTTCATAACACACCTATCCCATCTTTTCCCAGCTCTTGCACTATACACAAATATATTAATAAACATCATTTTCTACCTAAACCTCCTAACTGCACTGGTTATGAGCCTCTGACTGCACTGAAATGCAGCATGTTTCCCACACCTGATTGCTCCTTCCCTTCTGCACTGCGCCCCAATACATTTTGCCTTCGCTGACTGCAACCAGTACTTAAAACTAGCTCAAAGCTCTCCAATGCAAAACCTCACCTGACTGCAGTACAGCTAAACTGTTCTTCTGCCTGCCCTGCCTGTGCCACCATTGACTTGTTCTCTGGCCACCCTGCGCATCCTGTAGCCTCTCAAGGAACGGATGGAGTCCTCTTGTGAGTACCCAGAGGGGAGGGCAGAGGCCAACCAGCTGTTCCAACTAGCTGCTTCTACCACATTCTCTTTCCTTCCTTAATCTCTCTGCTTTTCAACTGGGCTGCCTCACTTTGGGTGATCCCATGTGGGGTTGTCTAACTGAATGTGGGGAAGCTGTGGTAAGAAGTTTGGCAGCAGCAAAAGGTTTGTGAATGTGTGATGATCAGAAGTTAATTCACAATCAAACATTTGCCCACATGGCATCATGTAGCATCACAGCATCATGGTTCTGAACAAGCCCCTTGGGCGTTTTGAGGCGCACGTGCTGCCACGCCATGAAAGGCCTGTGAACACCACAAACAGTGCAGTTATGAATCTTACTATACAGGGGCTGGAGAGGTGGCTCAGGGGTTAAGCCTCTGCCTTGCAGGCAGAAGGTCCTGAGTTCGGACCCTACGTATAGACAACAGGCAGAAGGGGAGGCGGCCTGCGTTTCTGGTCCTGGTAGGGCAGAGCCTGTGAATCCTGGGACAGAGTAAACGAGGAGGTGGAGGCGGTCCATGGTGGTTCCTGAATTCATCTGTGGTTCTACACACACACACACACACATACACACACGCGCACACACGCACAATTGAATAAAATTTAAAAAATTAAAAAAAAATCTTACTATACATAACACAATTTTCTCTCATAAAAACATAATGGTTTAATTGCATAAACCAAGGACTTTGCATATTTTCCTACCATCTTTCCTCAGCAAGAATCAATTAAGTACATCTTTGGCTTGTACTATGTTAGCCAAAGAAGCACATCCATCTCATTAGTATGCAAATTTTCTTTCATCTTTAATAAATGCTAAGTTTTATGTATTTATATGTCTACCACAGGTTGTTTTAAAGTTAATTTCTTTATATTTGTCACTACATGTTTGTTATATATGCCTGTTTTGTGTACCAGTATACCTGCGCTCATGCAAAGATTTCTCAGGTGAAAAAGGATCACAGATCTGCTGAACTAAACCATCTATGATTCCTCCAAGTTACAACCTGAAGGATTGTAGGTCCCGGGTAAGGCCTTCCATTCTTTTCTTTTGGGAGAGAGATGTATGACATCCTTGCACAAGTTAGGCATGTATTCTAGAACTGAACTCTATTCCCAGCCCACTTTTTTACTTAGAGACAGGGTCTCCCTAAGTCACTTAGGCTGGCCTTACACTCACAAAGTAACCCAAGTAGGCCTTAAACTTGTAGCCCTGAGCCAAGGATTACTATTCTATAACACCTGACTCACCTCCAGCTACTAGACTTCTCTCTCTCTCTCTCTCTCTCTCTCTCTCTCTCTCTCTCTCTCTCTCTCAAGCAGGGTCTTATACAGCCCAGACTCACTTTGAATTTACTATGTATTCAAAGTAGCCTTGAACTCCTGATCTACTTCTGCCTCCCAAGGGCTGGGATTATAAGTAAGGTCCACCAGCCCTTGGCTCCTTGACTCAGTGCTAGCATCTGTCACTTACAGGTGATTTCTTGCCCCTGGGGTCTTCCAATAGCCTAGCCTCCTCACCTTCAAAACGAATCTCCCCCGCAATCTCACCCACTCATACACGGTTATACCTAGCATGTAGACCCAGAATTAGCAAACTTTCTAGAAGAGAGGACTCATTGTATGCTTTGCTGGGTTGGACACAGTATTCCCGAATCTTTCAGCAACTGTCCTTATTTTTGTCTCTGCAACAGAATCTCACTATATAATCCCAGCTGGCCTGGAATTCACTATGTAGGCCAGGATGGCCTTGAATTTAGAGCCCTCTTCCCGAATCTTCCTCCAGAGTGTTGGGGTCACAACCACACACCACCATGCATCAGCCTCTTTCTCATTTTAAAATGTAAAGATCACGCTTACACAAAACAGGCAGCAGGCTAAAGTTGGCCCTTAGGTCATCTAAGTCTATGATCCAACTTCAGTAACACCCCTCCTCCCCCCCTCCACTGGAACCTAAGAGTTCCTAAAGCAGAGGCATAGAGTGGGACATATCTGTAATCCCAGACACTTGGAAGTCTGAGAAGGAAGATCTGTGTCAAGGACAGTCTAGGATATGCACCTAGAACCTGTCTCAGAAGAACAATCCTAGTTCCCTTTTGCTATCCCTCAAACCTCCTGCATCTTTTCCCAATTTAGATTCCCTCCTTTTGTTTCTTGCTTTGTTTTTGTCTCCTCTCTTTATTCTCCCCTGCAAAAACCTGTCCCAAGTCAAATCCCACCCTCTACCTACTACTTCCTGCAGGCAGAGTTGGCCCGAGAAAAGTATACAGTTCTGGAAACAGATGTCCAAAAACCACAGGCCCCAACAGGCCTTGCAGCCACTCAGGAAGCTTCCACCCCTGTGCAGGCCACTGCCCACTTTCCAGTTATTTCCCAATCCGCCTCTCTTCTGCCATCCTACAGCATGTTGACCTCTGCCTTCTCTTACCCGCTGCCTCTGCGCTCCCCACTTCCATTCCCTCCTCTCTGGCCTCTGGGAAGGACACCCTGTGTTCTAACACCTTCTGTTCTTCTGCCTCTCGCACAGACTGGGACCACTGTGTGTTCTCAAAGCACTTCCTTGCCTTGGTTGGCTCTCCACCTTCCTGACAGCTCCTCCCTCCCCGCTGTGTCCTTGTCTCTCTGACCTTGAGGGAGAAGTGTCCAGGACCCCGGAACCTCCTCCCTCCTCTCTATGCTCATCCCTCAGTTCCAGCTCGGGGCCTCAGCAACGTGTCTACACTTTGTTAAAGAATTGCATCATCAGCCCTTGACCTCCTTATCTCCAGCTCCCCATACTTATTCTACAAATAAGGTACCTGTTTAACACACTATGCGTCAGTGACACCCTCAACTTCTTTTTTCTATTGTATACCTACATCCAGCCAACACATTCCACAAATGCATCTCTACCACCTCCCCAGCCCTCACCCAGTCTGCATCACTTTCGTTTCTCATCTGCGGTAGATAATAACCTGCAAGATTGGCTTTGTTTCCAATTGGCCCCTGCTACTCTCCACAGAGCAGGAAGGAGATCCTTTTGAAATCACAGTGAAAAGAAGTTAGTCTTTTTTTTTTTTTTTCTCGTGTGGTTGTAAGGTGTGTCGTGTGTATGTAGAGAAGAGGGCACTGTGTGTGCCTCTGGAGTGCCCAAGGGTGGCATTGGGACAAGGGTTCTGCATCCCTATTGCTTTGCTCTGGGGTTTCCCAGGCCCCAGCCCAAGTGTAGGCCACCACCTAACATTTTAGGTGGGGTCTGGACTCTAAACTCAGGTCCTTTTGCTTGAGAGGCAAAGGTTTTAACCTCTGGCGGCTCTCCAGATCACTTGGCCAGAGGCCAGATCCTTGCCGGGTGTCTTCTGAGGCCCCCCAGCATCTACCTCTCCCTCCACCTCAAGACTTCCCTCCCACCAGCAGTCCCTTGGCTTCGAGGTCCCCTCTCCTCTGAAATAACAACTTCCTCCTCCCATACTTCAGATGGTTCTTCCGCAGTTTTAACCATCATCCCATCCATCCTTTACAAATTCATTTATTTAGCCAACTAGCCAGCACTCCGTGCAGACCATCACCTCAAGGAGGGCCCATTGGTTTGCTCACTGCAGTGTATGTCACACCCGTCACCATGCCGGGCGCAGAGAGTGATTGACCGAGCTGGCTAAAGCAAGCCTCCTAAGCCAGGCATGTGCCCGTGGTGCCCCCTCCACTCAAGTGCTAGGTGAGAGAATCATGATCCTAGGACTGTAACCAGCCTGGCCGTGTAGCCCACCCACCAAAAGGGAGGCGGGGCGGGGCATGCAGAGAGACTTTGTTCGGGTGTGTTTCAAGCCTGCAGCCTGCATTCCTCACCAAGTGCCCCTCGGGGTGGATTCCTCGGTAAGGGTGCAGCAAGGTCAGGCGGAAACACTTGCTTGTCCCAAGTGGATCAGCACTGTGGGTGGACGCTGGAGCCCAGCTGCTGCTTGGGGGTTTGGAAGGTCGTATCCAAAGCTCCCCAAGCCAAGGAGGCCAAGCAGTGGCATGAGTGAGACGCTGTGCGTAGTGGTTTGGGGTGTGGTCTGAAAACAAGCGTCTCTGTTAAGTATGTCCAGCACGATTACAAGGAAATGTGGAGCTACGGGGCGTGGGTGTCCATACTGGGGAGGTAGAGATAATCTGTGGAGATTTCACATTGTGTTCCTTCTCCCAGAGCAGCTGAAATGGCACCTGTTGGGTTTTAACTTAGATGTTTTTATTTGTGTATATCAAGTGCACAAAGTAAAGTTTCCTTTCGACATTTCCACACCTGCATGTAATATATTTTGACTATCTGTATGCCCTTTCTCCTTTCCTCCCGTTCCCCTAGTTTTAACTTTCTACAGAGCATTTATCTTTTAATCTATACTTTCCTTTGTTTCCTTTATCTCTCTCTTGCTCTTCCTCTTTCTTGTGTGTGTGTTGTGTGTGTGTGTGTGTGTGTGTGCGCGTGTGCCCATGTGCATGTGTTTGCGTGTATCAGAGGACAATGTATGCTTGTGGAGGCCCAAGGTTGACTTAGGAATCATCTTGGATTATTCTACCTCCTTTTACTTTGCTCTGGGTTTCCCAGGCTCTGCCTTTCAGACCAAAATTACATGCCTCTGCCATTTCCACCTGGCATTTTTATACAGACTCAGGGCCCCTGATCTGTCTCTTATACACACTTACACAATTCCTACTTAAGGAAGGAGCCGTCTCTCACAGGCCCCAGAATTTTAGTGTGTGTGTGTGTACCAGAAGGTACTGTGTGTCCCTGTGGAGGACCAAGGGTGACTTTAGGAGTCATCCTGGATTGCTTCTACCTCCTCTTTGCTTTGCTCTTGAGTTTCCCAGACTCTGCCCATCAGGGCCGTAAGTATAGGCTGCCACCATTTCTGCCTGATGTTTTTTACATGGGACTTGAAATCTGAATTCAGGTCTTTCTGCTTGCAAGGCAGAGTCTTAACCCCTGAGCCATCTCTCCAGCCCTCCAGTTAATATTTTTAGGGGCCCATAAAAACCTAGACTTGATTTTGCATTGGGTAATTTGAATATAGTCTATATATAAAATAAAATCAAGGAATGTGTTTTTGAGATAAGGTCTCACTGTAGCCCAGGCTTGCTTTAAATCCTCAGTCCTTCTGCCTCAGCCGTGGGGGAATGCAGGAGTGGACCACCACAAGTGTCTCACCAAGAGAATTTAAATAATAGCAATAATGATAATGTATCAATGTTAGTTGATTAGGTGTAGCAGTTGTCCTGACTGATGCAGGATTGACAGGAAACTGGGTGCAGGCTACGTGGTAGCTGGCGGCATTATCTTGGTGTTCTGTAGATGTAAATCTACTCTAAAAAAGTTGCTTCTAAAAATGCAGGGAAATGAATTTTTAAGACACCACTGTAAATAATAAAATCTATTCTTAATCCTCTTTAAAAAAAAAAAGAGAACAGGGCTGGAGAGGTGGCTCAGAGGTTAAGCCTCCGCCTTGCAGGCGGAAGGTCCTGAGTTCGGATCCCAGATCCCACGTATAGACGCCGGGCGGAAGCGGGGGCGGCCTGCGTTTCTGGTCCTGGTAGGGCGGAGCCTGTGAATCCCGGGGCAGAAGGAGGTGGAGGCGTCCATGGTGGTTCGCGAATTCGTCCGTGGTTCTACACACAGACACACTCGTGCGCGGGCACATACACATGCATATGCACACAGTTGAATAAATAATAATAAAAAAAAATTTAAAAAAAAAAGAGAACAAAGGCTGGAGAGATGGCTCTAGGGTTAACACTCTGCCCTGAAAGCAGAAGGTTCTGAGTTCGGATCCCAAGTCCCATCTAAAAATACCAGGCAGAAATGGCAACGGCTTGTACTTCCAGCCTTGGTGGGTGGAGCCTGGGAAATCTCAGAGCAAAGTAAGAAGGAGGTAGAAGCAATCCAGGATGATTCCCGAAGTCACCCTTGGTGCTCCTCAGGGACACACAATGCCCTCTGATACACACACAAACACACACACACACACACACACACACACACACACGCACAAAATAAAGTTTAAAAGAAAGGGTGGCTCATGAGCTAGGTCTCTGGCTGGAACTTACAGTGACTTCACCATTCCCAGAATCACAAGAATGGCTGTCTGTGCCTGAACTATTTGTTCGAATGCCTTGGTGCATACCAGAAGTCTGCAACTGGACGCTGGGCCCTGAGTTCCAGGAAGTGTCCCTGAGCCACACCATTTCTTTAGGGTTGTCACAACTCATTCCTGCGGGAATCAGCGTGTTGCACGGGACGCTCCGGGAGGACCGCCAAGCTTTGCCGATGTCGCTTCGCCCGCACCTGGCTGTAGTACATCGCAACCATAAGTGCGGCTACATGCTGAGTTCTGAGTCCTTCAGGTAAGTCGCTGAATCTAGGGGAGGCTTGGCGAGACCCCCGCACAAGGCTATCCTTTTCTAAATCTGGCACAGAGTTTTCTGGAGGCAAACTTTTGTTGGGATAGGCACACAGGAAAGTGGCTGGTTGCCTGAATCCTGAGAAAATTAGCACGAGGGAAGGACGTGTAGCTGCGGGCTGAACCTCGGGCAGTCTCTTTCTACCCACCTCCATCTGTGACCACGCAGAGGTCAGTGACAGCTCAAGGTTGGATGGAACCATCTGTCCTCTAACTCCTTTCCTTTCAGTGCTTGGTGAACCTGTTTAGCAGGTCCGAATGGCAGGAAGCGTTGAAAATGGAGGAAGGAGCGTGGATTCCAGTCATCCACCTTCCTATAAGCAAGGTTTCCTCTGCTGCCTAGAATCCCACGCCCTCAGGGCCTAGACAGGCTGTCCTCCTCTTCCCCACTCTGCGCCCACCAGCAGCTCCCTCAAATCCTTCACCTCATGCTCTGGCTTCTGAAATGCCAAAGGTAAAGATGGCGCCTTCGGCCCGACTCGTTCTTTCCCACCAGTTTGTAAGAAGATTATGGGCAAGAATTCTGCTTCGCTTATCTGTGTATCATCTCTGCACCTTTAACCATGGAAAGCACTTTACAGTGTTTTGCAAATGTTGCTTCAGGGCAGACTGTATAGGGGAAATTGAATTTACTGCTGACTTAATGGAAAATAATTCCCCAAGTCCAAATTATTCCATAAAACTATATTCCATATTTGGGGCTAAATGTGGCTCTGTGACTCGGTCAGTGATCTCGGTGAACTGGACAGAGTGGGTGAGGTGGGAATTATGGATTTCACACATTTTTCTCTCTCTCTTTTTTCCTTTTCTAAGTTTTGCATGTATGCGCGTGCGTGTGCGCACACGTGCGTGTGTTTGCGTGTGTGCGTGTACAGGTGCCCATACACAGGTGAGACACATAGGGAGTCTGCTCTTTCCTTCTACGCCAGGGTTACAGGGATTGAACTTCAATTGCCAGATTTGGTGGCAAGCATCTTTGCCCCCTGAGCCATTTTATACCGTTCTCCTCTCCCCACCATAGCATACTGTATTAGTCATGCTATCAGTGATGACATATCATCATCTTATGCACCACTAAGAAAGGAAAAAACCCTACCCGTATTATGAAATGCATCCCAGTTTCAGGAGGTGGTTCGTGGATGATGGAAGGAGAGAATTGACTTGTGAAAGTCGTCCTCACCTTACATGTGCCTCACTGCTTCTCCTCCCCCTCCCCCTTCTCTTTCTCCTCCCCTTTCCAATAAACAGTTTAAGAAATGTCAATACTTAGGAGCTGAAAGCTGGTGGAAAGATTTATTCAAAAGTCAGCATCTTGAGAAGGACTGTCCGTTACTTTCAAAGCTCCATTGTGGGGGACTTGAAAGCACAGGGGCCTTTTACAGAGGGGGGAGCGGGAGACGGTCACATGCTGAGTGTGGTCACCACTCTCCAGGGGTGTCCTTCCTTCTCGGACCATGTGGCAGTGACCTCATGGAGTGGTTTCTTTAGTTCTTTTTAGGCAGACATTCCTCACAG
Organism: Typhlomys cinereus; assembly: GCA_023101885.1. Lineage (NCBI taxonomy): Eukaryota > Metazoa > Chordata > Mammalia > Rodentia > Platacanthomyidae > Typhlomys > Typhlomys cinereus. The sequence continues at coordinate 1,487,762 of JALPQD010000343.1, read as the reverse complement.
CCACTCAATGCTTTTTATCAGGTGAGCCACAGGGTGACCAGACAGGCGTGGTACATATTCTGTTGTTACAAGGAGATTGCTGACTTTCCCAGCCTGTACAATGAAGGTTCACACCTGTAAACCCAGGACTTGGGAGGCTGAAGCAACAGAAGTACTGCTGCAAGGCCAGCCTAGGCTCTGTGGCCAGACTGTCTCAACAACAAACAAACAAACAAGTCAGTTATCAGTAAGATGAGTCTCCTTCTTAGAACTTAGAATGCCCGATGTTAGCTTTCCATCACAAATACCTGAGATAAATGAAGGAAGAAACTGAGAAAGAAGGGCTGATTTCATCACTTCCTTAGTGTCCGGCAGGGGTCAGCTGACTCCCTTGCTTTGGAGCCTGTAGCGATGGGGTGTCATGTGGGGAGCAGTGATACAGTCAAGTGGCAGTTGGGAAGGAGAGAAGTGGGGTTCTCATATCCCCCTGAAAGGCACCCCTCAGTGGGCCTTCCTGAAGTTTCCACCACCTCCCAACAGCACTTAGGGTTTTCAGGTATTTGTAACATTTCAAATGCAAAACAACATGGGGCTTTTAAAAGGAAGGGGAATGCACCCATCTTCACTAAAATATTAGAGAGGGAGGGACTGGAGAGAGAGTTCAAGGGTCAAGACTCTGCTTCTGCAAGCAGAAGGACCTGAATTCAGATCCCAGGTGCCATGTTAAGAAAAAAAAAAAAAAAAAAACAGCTGGAAAATGGTGGGGGCCTGCACTTCTAGCCTTGGTGGGCGGAGCCTGGGAAATCCCTGAGTAAAGCAAGAAGGAGGTAGAAGCAATCCAGGATGATTCCTGGAGCCTCCTTTGTCCCTCTACAGGGACACATGTGCCCTCTCTCTCTCTCTCTCTCTCTCTCTCTCTCACACACACACACACACACACACACTGAATGGGGAAGCCACCTAGTAGAAGGACAAGTGAAGGAACGTCAACTAGCTGGCAACTCCCTGAGGGAGTGATTACTTGCATTTCTACCTGCCTTTCTGTCAAAGTACAGAATTTACAAAGTCCCTGTAGAATGTTTGGTCCTGTTTTCAAAGTTCCTTCCATACTGTATGGTGAGATAACATTTCACATTCTTAGTTTTCAATCTTTTTGTTTGTTTGTTTGTTTTTTGAGACAAGATCTCAAACTATGTAACTGAGTGTCACATTGAACCCTGACCCACCAACCTTCCTGTCCTGGGTGCAGGGATTACAGGCATGAACCTGAGGTCTCGGCATGCTAGGGAAGCACTGGAGTAAATAAGCTACATCACTAGCTGCCCAGCTTATTTCAGAAGGGTTTATTTACAACTGTCTCATGCCATGACCTGCCCACCCTCCAGACTCATGTGGAAATTCTCATCCCCAAGGAGATGGCATCAGGAAAGGGGTGGAGCCTTGTGGGAAGTGATTTAGAGTATCAGGGTGGAACCTTCCTGTCAGCTTATAACTAGACCCAAGAGAACTGCTTTTCACCCTTCTGTCACATGACGTTTTACTGAAAGTTAAGTCATCTCAAGAGAAAATGAGCCCTCAGTAGCCACCAGATGCCAGACCTGCTAGATCTTGCATTTCCCAACCCCAGAACTGAGAGAAGTAAACTTTTGTTATGTATAAGCTTACCAGTTTATAGTACTTTTTATAACAGCCCAAATGGACTAAGGCATTCCAAGGGCTGGGAACATGCTTGCCTCGTGCGTATGTGGCTCTATGTTTGATCACCAACACCTGAAATTAAAAGACATTTCCAGGGCTGGGGAGATGGCTCAGGGGCTAAGATTCTGCTTCAGGAGCAGAAGGTCCTGAGTTAGGATTTCAGGTCTCAGGTAAAACCCGCCAGTTGGAAACAGAGGTGGCCTGCACTTCTGGCCCTGGTGGGTGGAGCCTGGGAAATCCCAGAGAGAAGCAAAAAGGAGATAGAAGCAATCGAGGACGATTCCCAAAGTCGCCTTTGGGCCTCCACAGGGACACACGGTACCCACACACACACTCGCCAAATAAATAAAGTTTTTTTTTTAAAAAAAAGACATTTCCAGGGGCTGGAGAAGTGGCTCAGGAGTTAAGCCTCTGCCTTGCAAATGGAAGGTCCTGAGTTCGGATTCTAGACCCCACGTATAGACTCCAGACTCCGGGCGGAAGCGGGGGCGGCCTGCGTTTCCGGTCCTGGTAGGGCGGAGCCTGTGAATCCCCGGGCAGAGTAAACAAGGAGGAAGTGGAGGCGTCCATGGTGGTTCCCGAATTCTCCCGTGGTTCTACACACACACGCGCGCGCACACACACACACACGCACGCACACCCAATAGAATAAATAAAAAATAAATTAAAAAAAAATAAAGACATTTCCAGAACCCCAGGGCCCACTCTCGGACAGGCAAATACTGGAGGAGGATGGCATTCTGTGCCACTGCATGTGGGTCTGCAGCTCCTCCGGCCTCACAGCCCCACTGGGCAAAGCTGAGTCTGCGTGGTTTCGGTACCGTTCTTAGCGGAGGAGGATAATCCTGGACTCACTGACAAACCTGCGAACAATGGGACCCACCCTCCGGCTCCAGTTCCAAGCTGGTCCCGGGGCCCTCCAAGCCCCCAGGTATGGCCAGTCAGGCCTCGTTCCAACGAGCATCCCAACGCAAGATCCCTTGTCAGTCTCTGCGTGGAGGTGCTGGGATCCCCGAGGGAGTCAGGCGCTCCCCTCATAAATCCATCCGAGTACTTACTCCAGAGTACTAACGAAGAGTAGCTGCAGATTGGTTTGCTAGGGCTGCTAAGACAAGCAGCACAGACAGTGTGACTTGAACGACAAATTCATTTCCTCACAGTTCTGGAAGCCTGAGGCCTGAGACCAAGGCATGTTGCGGGTTTGCTTTCTTTTTTTTTTTTTTTTTTTTTTTTTAATTTAATTTATTTATTTTGTGTGTGTATGTGTATGAGTATCAGAGGGCACTGTGTCCTTGTGGATGACCAAGGATGACTTTGCTAAGCTCTGGGATCTCCCAGGCTCTGCCCACCAGGGCAGGAAGTACCTGGCATTTTTACGTGGGACCTGGGATCCGAACTCAGGACCTTCTGCTTGTGAGACAGAATCTTAACCCCTGAGCCATCTCTCCAGCCCGGGTTTGCTTTCTTCTGCAGCCTTTCTGCTTGACTGCAGAGGTCATCTTCCGACTGCTTCTTCACACGCTCTTTCCTCTGCACACCCAGTGCCCCGTATCTCTCTGTGTCTGAATTTCCTCTTATAAAGGACAGTGGTGGTTGGATTAGGACCCATCTCTCATGACCTAATTAATTTAAAGGCCCTATGTCAAATGTAACCATAGTCTTAGGTACTGGGTTAGAATGTCAACTTAGAAACTTTGAAGGGGGTCACACATTTCAGTTCCTAAAGTAAAGGAAACATGTTAAAGTGTCATATAATTTTACTAATGGGTGGAGGGTGATCCCTTTCACCAAAAGCAGGTTGCACGTTGGTGTATTGTCAAGATCGCTATAGGAATCCACAAGAGAATCCATTTTCCTTCTAAATGCTTTGCCTGTAAAATCACAGGAAAGATTGCTAAGGCCAGTGGAAAGTGTAATGGAAGAAATAAAAGAGCCACATTCTGATGTGAACATCGCCAACCTGGGGTATGGTCCAAGGGACTAGATTCCAGGAGAATGCATTGATTGCTTTCTTCATTTCTGTCACAAGATACCTGACAGAAGCAATTTAAAGAAGGGTTTGTTCTGACTCACAGTTAGAGGGGTGGCCCATCGCAGCAGCAGGGTATGACAGCAGGCACGTGAGGCAGCTCACTGTGTCCACAGCCAGGAAACAGACGGAAATGAATGCTAGTGCTCAGCTCACGTTATCATTCTTTTTTTTTTATTCAGTTGTGGGGTGTGTGTGTGCATGTGTGTGTAGAACCACAGGCGAATTCAGGAACCACCATGGACCACTTCCACCTCGTTTACTCTGCCCTGGGATTCACAGGCTCCGCCCTACCAGGACCAGAAGCCCAGGCTCCCCCCCCTCCGCTCCGCCCGGCGTCTATACGTGGGGTCTAGAATCCGAACTCAGGACCTTCTGCCTGCAAGGCAGAGGCTTAACCCCTGAGCCACCTCTCCAGCCCTCACTTTATCATTCTTATGCAGCACGAGACCCAGGGAATGGCTCACCCCACATCTAGAGGCGATCCTCCCATATCATTCAGCCCAACCAAGACAAACCCTCCAGATATTCTGAAGCTATGTAACCCTTCACAAACGTGACCAGAGGCTTGCTTTCTAAATGATTTTTACATCTTGGCCAAGTTTGGGCTGGAGAGATGGCTCAGGGATTAAGACTCTGTCTCAAAAGCAGAAGGACCTGAGTTCTGATCCCACATCACATGTAAAAAAATGCCAGGTGGAAAAGGAGGTGGCCTATACTTCCCAGTCTGGAAGGCAGAGTCTAGGAAATCCCAGAGCAAAGTAAAAAGGAGAGAGAGGCAATCCAGGATGATTCCTGAAGTCATTCTTGGCCCTCCACAAGGACACACACAGTGCTTTCTGATACACACACACACTCGCACGGGCGCACACACACTCACTAAATAAAGTTAAAAAAATAATGCCAGCAATTATGAATCCACCAGTGGATTTGATCATAAAAAAATAATTAAATTAAATAAACAGATCTTGCCAAGTTTGACAATGTTTATTATCACAGAAAATTACTCTGAAATGATTAATCCCCTTTTGTTATCTGTTTTTCTAGTCCCTTTCAGCCAACTAAGTTACCCCCTTATGAGCTCAAAGGTTTGTGTTCCCAGAGTTAGATTAATGTAAAAGGAAAAACTGAGATTATGAAAAAAAGATTTTTCTTTTTTTCTTGTATGTGTGTGTGTATCAAAGGACACTGCATTTTTTACTCACAAAAATGATTCTCTGATCTTCACATACAGACAGACAGACAGACAGACACACACACACACACACACACACACACACACACACATATCCCACTGTAAAGACCAGGAATCACCTTACAAAGGGAGCAACTTCTTCACCCTTTCCCCTAAGCCCACCTACCAACTTTGAGGCTATAATCCTCCCATTCCCCTCGGGAGCCTTTCTCCCCTTTTTCTATGATTGCCCTGGCCGTTCTGGAACATTATTAAACTTCCATCTTGCCTGTGGTATGGCATGTTTGGGGGGGCAAAAATCTTACACCCACATAAGTAAAAGTTTAAAAAAATTGCACCACTGTCAAGCAAAATTTCCTCTCCTCCGGGCTGTGTGTGTGTGTGTAACGGGGAAAGAGATCAAGAGCACCAAGACCACTGAGTCTGCCATTTCTTCTCTACCACCAGTTTGTTCAGAACAGCAGGGTACATGCTAAGGCGCCTGCAGAGTGTGGTGCATGAAGCACGCACGTGCTCTGCGGATATAGAACATTCAGTGCCAGAAGGCGCAAAGCCTGAGGCGGGGAGGGAAGACCGGAGTGGGAGGGGGAGAAGGACGGGATCTGGACTACTCCGCGGGAGAGTTGAGGCCGAAGGGGAAGATGCCGCAGAGCAAAGAACTAGCGCCTCCCAGCAAGGAGGAAATTCCGGGCAGGCGGAGGGCGGAGCCTCGGGAGGGGCGGGCTCTGGGCGGGGCCCGCCGGTGGGCGTGTCCAGGGGAGGGCGGGGCCTGCGGCGGGGAGCCCGGGCGGCGGCGGAAGATGGCTGCGGCTGAGGCGGCGGACACTCAGCTGATGCTCGGAGTCGGGCTGATCGGTGAGGACGCCGGCGCTCTGCCCGCAGCCCGCGCCCCAGTTGCGGCTCCCGGGGGCCGCCCTAGGAGAGATGGGCGCGGCGCCCTCGGGTCGGGCCTGGCTGGGGGCTGCGGGGCTCGGCCTCCTGCGCGCGTGGGGCCTGCGGGGCGGAGGGGTGGGTGCCCGGGGCGGAGCAGACGCGGGGCAGATCCCGAGGCCGGGCGGCTGCGCCGGGGCGGCTGACGGCCCGGCCGGCGCGGCCGAGGCTTCGCACTGTGCACGATTGTCTTCCGGTCGCCGCTCCCGGAGGGGCGGGAGGCCGGGCGGGCGGGACCCCTGCGGGGTGCGACCGAGCCCCCGTTTCCTGCGCAGACGTCCCGCGTCCAGGGATCGCGCGGTGCACGGCGCCGGAGTGCCTGCGGGTCACGTGGGGCTCCGGCTCGTTTCAAGGAATTCCCGGGTGGGGAAGCTCGCGGGGCTCTTCGGGCAGCCCAGGCCGCGAGTGAACCTTGTGCCGAGCCTCGGAGGAGGGTGTTTCAAGGAAGCCGCAGGGAGCACCGGCTCCCCAATGAATGGACGTTTGTTGTTCCCTTTGGAAAATCTCACCCTTCCTGCGATTTAACACGCCCCTCAACCCTCAGTCCTGGCAGTGTGCAGGAACATTGGTTAGACCTGGCAAAGCAGTGTGTTGATCATTTTCAGGAGCTCAAAGTATTGCATTTATCTCGTATTCTTTTCTTAGTGTGATTTCGAAACTGCTTGAAAGCAACACCTAAGTACCGCAGGCACCGGAGTCCTGCCAAGAGATACTTGAGAATTAAGATTGAGTTAAACTAAAATGACTTCCCATCCTATTTTCAAGAGCTCTTTTGTTTTTCTTATTGACATGCTCTTGGAAAGTATTTGTTTCAAAATAAAGAGGGCATCAGGGACACAAGGACTGGAAGGACTGGAATAGTAACCGTTATTTAGGGAGGCTGAGTAGCCCCTCAAGCATTTATTATCAGATTTTCCTTTTTTGTAATTGAGATGTTTACTTTGATGATAATATATAAAACACATCTGATTGGATAAATCTTTATTATTAACATTTAAAAATGTTAATTCTGTGGTAGATTACTCACTTGCCTAGCATGCAAGATGTCCTGGGTTAATTTCCAGCCCTTTAAAAAAAAGATCTAGTGTTTGTGAGTTGATTCAACAGGTAAAGGCCATTTGCTGCACAGGACTCTGGTGTCCACAAGGGAGTTAAGAACTAAAGATAGTTTTCTGAACTCTACACCACTGACATACATGTACACACAATAAATAAATGACTAGAGTATGTGTGTCACACAAATTAAAAAAGATTTCACTATCTCTCTTTTTTTGGGGGGGGTTCTCTGGTAAGGACTAGAAGTCAAACCCAGGACTTCAAGTGTCTGGCTATAACCTGTGTCCACAGTCTCTTTTTGCCTCTTTAGCAATCCTTTTCTGTGTATTATTTAAGTAATAACTAGATAAAAATATAATCATAGATTAACAAGCATGTTGGAGAAAACACAACTTTGCCAAATACAGAGGGCTAAATTTTCACTTACGGTTATGAAAAGGTTTTGGTTGGGTAACCTAAAATTACAAATGAATTCTGCCTGGCATAGTGGTATATTCTTGTAATCTTAACACTGGGGGGCGGAGGGGGGGTGTAGGCAACAGGATCAGGAATTCAGGGTCATCCTTGGCTACGTGGCAAGTTCGAAGCCAGCCTGACAGATGTGAGATCCCACCAAACACACACACACTCTCCTTAGTTCAAGGGAACTGAGGGTCTTGCGTGCTCTGGATTGCTTTGTGAAGTAGGTTGTTAAAACTGATTCCACTAAGTGCTTCTGAGTAACCAATCAATTCACTCCCTTGCTGGTGTTTGACATTCTCACAGTGACCATCTTTCCACCGTAGAAAAGGACACAAATGGAGAAGTTCTGTGGGTGTGGTGTTACCCTTCCACCACAGCCTCCCTAAGGAATCTGCTGCTTAGGAAATGCTGCCTCTCAGATGAGAACACACTTCTCCACCCCTTTGTCTTCGGTCAGTACAGAAGAACGTGGTTTTATATCACAACAGTTGAAGTTCCAGACTCTTCAGTTTTGAAAAAGGTATGACCACATTACAGTCAAAAACCCAAAAATGTTTAAAATGCTTGAAGATTCTTAGCTTTAGATCTCATTTTCACAATATCTATTTGAGAAACTTAATTATTACATTCAGTGGATATGTTTTTTTTACACTCCACTCATTGCACAAATACATGTTTATTGTGATTAGCAATGAAGGGATGTGTAGTCTCATCCCTTTATCAAGGAGAGTCTGTAATAGAGATGTAAAGATACTTGCAAAGCCATTACTCTTAGTAGCAGTGAAGATAGCTCAGCTGTTACAACGCTTGCTTCCAAAGAACTGGAGTTGGTCCGATCCCATGTAAAAGAAGCTGGCCAACCTACAATTCCCATCCTGGAAGGCAGAGTCTAGGAATCCCCAGCGAAAGCTAGCTAGCTCGACTACCTCTGACTACACGCTGGCTCAATTAGAGACCCAGGCTGAAACAGTTAAGGTGGAAGAGCAATTGAGGATAATTCCCAGCATCACCTTTGGATCTGCACACACAAGTGCACCCGGCCACGTGCAAGCATGCATGCAAGCATGCATGCAAGCATGCACGCGTGCATGCATCTACACATGAAAAATGGAAGAAAACAAATGAACACGAAAAACTTCCTGGTGCTCCTGCCTCTTGTCTCCCAAGTGCTGGGATGGCAGGTGTGCACAGTTAGGCTTCAGTTACATTCAGGCAGGTGTGCCCCTACCACACCTCACTCACGTTCTGTGAGTTCTTGCAGAAAAGTCCAAGGTAGCTTCAAGTCCACGTTTCAGATTGTAGACTGCCAAGTGCCAATTTAAAGCAACATTAATACCATACCTAGTTAGCTATTTAAAAATTAATAAAATACAGTGGTATAAGATTTTTAAGTGTTCCTCTTTTCTTGGAGTGTGTGTGTGCGTGCGCGCATGTGCGCACCTGTGGAGGGAGGACCATGGATGACATCAGGCACCATCCTGGACGGCTCTACTCTTCATGCCTTTGCTCTGGGCTTTCCCAAGCTTCGCCTTCCAGGGCTGGATTTACAGGCAGCGCCCTATCCAGCTGGCATTCTATGTGAGATCCGGGGATCTGAACTCTGGTCCTTGCAAGGCAAAAGCTTTAACCCCTGAGGTGTTTCTTTAGCCAGGCAGATGGTGCACACCTAGTCTCCCCACTTGGGAAGCTGAGGCGAAGGATGTCTGAGGCCAGCGTGGACGCCATGAGATTAAGGCCAGCATGCGCCGCATAGTGAGGCCCTGTCTCAGACAAAACAAAACAAACCAGGGATAGAAAAGCAAGCGAGGACTTCTATGTTTCAATCTTTTCTTTTGAATACAAGTCTGCTAATGTATAAGAAGTTTGCTAAAATAGTCATTAAGTTACTCTATTATAGTTATCGGTTAAATTCTATAAAAGTATCTTTAAAAAGTGTATTTTTTTTTTGTTTCTTTTGGACAGGTGACTCATTTTTCTATTGTTCTGACCGCCAAAGATTTTAACCCAGAGAAATATGCCGCCTTCACTAGGATATTGTGTAGGTCTGTATGAAAACTGTGTCATGCTAATATCCCAAAGTGAAGATCTCATTCAGTAGTGACTGACAGATTTCTCCGCGGAGGATGCAGATTTCAGCCCTCTTCCTTCCCTACCTAATCGTCTCGGCCCTGCAGAGGCTGCTGTGCAAAAAGGGAATTGCTTTTGTTTTGTTGGTTTATTCTATGATTTGGGAAGATGAGCTGGGGGAAGAGAAAAAGCAATTCTCTGAGCTTGTAGCTCCTAGATATTGGGGGTCAGTTGCCCTTCCTGGTCTGTTATTTCTGCTTAGCTCCAATGTAAAGTTTTCTTAGGAGGATCGATAAGTTAAATGTCTTATGGAGCATTGAGCTGCTTCAGTGTGCCGGTCACCAGGACTGCATTATGCTGAAGCACAGGGAAAGATTTCTTAGCCGGACACCTCGGGGCTGGGGATTATGATTAATTGATTCATCCTGATTCAAGTAGCCCCTTGAGTCTCAGGCCAGCCGTTGAATATGTTTATGTAAAATATGCCAGTCAGTCTCTTGTCTTGTTAAATGAACTTGATGAAATCTTTCTTACATACCAGAGACACTGGCTCTTTCTTCAGTGAGAAACTTTTACTTACTTTTAGTTTTCCTGTGAGATTTTTATCACTAGGTAGCACTATAATTCTGGATGCTACCTGTGAGTTCTGTGGCTCTTACCCAATAGTTTTGTGAAAAGGTGAAGGGAATTGTTAACGTGTTTCCTGCTGTAATCCTAAGAAATGGCTGCTTTTTAAAAAAAAACTTTTTTCACATACGATCACCACATTCCCACCCACATGCACACAAAAGCAACAAATGATAAACAGACCTTAATACCTAAGAGCTTCAGTTAATGTATTTTAACTAAGTAAGGTTTTACTGTTGGCATAGCTACAACACAGGAATTCTTGCTGTGGAAAGATAAATTTCAGGTGCATGGCTCGCTGTTCACCAACTGTTTCCTCATGTGGCGCTGACAGGAGCTTGTTGCTGCTGAGAGAGAATGAGCTGGATACTGCAAACAACCAGCACTGCCAGGCGTTTGCTCGAGCACTGGACACCCCTGGCTTTGATAGAGTCGGACTAGCTCCCCAGCCGAATGCAGTGGAAGTGGTCTTGGGTCCGGCAGGCCCGGCTGCTTCAGACCCTGCTTCCTGAGCTCAGAGGGTCCAGCTTCTGCTCTGCCGGGCATGCAGTGCTCTGACTCCTGTCCTGTCACGGGACTCCTTCTCCTCTGCTTCCCGCCCTGCTGCACTCCTGTGCTCAGCCTTACACGTGCGCTTGTGCCGCACCCCGCACCCCACGTGCATGGGCCCGCATCCCAGTGCACACTCACGGACAGGTACCCGTGTATGGTGGTGAGATTGACGAAGAGGAGCTCCCTTCCCATATCTGGGGCGAAAGCACGTGTGCTTCCCACGGCATGCTGCCCTCCGACAGGAGGAGCTGCGAGAGGAGCCGGGTCATCCTCCAGTCCCAGCAGCTCATGGCCCTAGTAGACAAGATTTGTTTTGTTATTGCTTTTATTTTATTTGAGAGCCAGGGGCTGGGGAGGACTGTGTCGTGCATGCGTAGTGCAAGGGTGCAGATCACAGGGCACCTTGGGCTTCTGGGGATCAAACTCGGGTTTCTCCAGGCAGGCACTGACCCACCCAGCTGTCTTGCCAGTCCAGAGAACCAGAGTTCTGTGCGCACTAGAGTCAGCTGTGCAGAACAGGCGTGGCAGTCTGCCGAGGTCTGTCTGAACAAGGTTCCTGGTTTGCATTGTGTCCCTTAGAGTGGTGTAGGGGTCGCCCTCTCATCTTATGGCCCAGGATTATTTTCTGACCACCAATCTTCATTACCACGTTTTCCTCATGTCATAGAGGTAATGAAGCGCCTAATTAAAAATGCCAATGATGCCAAGAATGTACAGTAAAAGCCAGGAGTGTCTCCTCCCACCCCTGCCCATTCCCACAGCACCCCGTGGGCACCCCTTACACTGTCAGAGGCACTGGCTCCCTGTGGAAGCTTGTGTTTGAACTCATGGGTTTCCATACCCGAGGGCTCACCTGACAACTGACAAAATTAGTTGAAACTTTAGTTTTTTTGCAGCTAGTCTCCAATCCGTAGTTTCCAAGAGATCTGTCTTAAACAGCACTTTTATTGCCCCCCAGTTTTTCCTGACACCAGCTGTCTGGAGGCCCAGTCTTTGCTCCCTTCCTTTTTCTTGGTGCTCAAGACCGAACCCCAGGCCTGGGTCAGAACAGGTGCATTTTCTACTACTGACGTTCCCTGCCAGCCCCAGTCACGTTTCTCAAGCAAAATGTAGTTTTAGTCGCTCACAGGAGATTTCAAGGGGAAGGACTTCATGTGTGAGCTATAAATGCAGCCAACTTCCTGTCAGCGTTTTCTGGAAGGCTTAACTTGATGACGAATGTCCACTGCGATGTATCACTGGGAACTAAAAGAGCGTGGATTTCTTAATTATCCAAATATAGCTACCTCTGGGAACTCTGATAATAAGTATGTGTTCTACAACTAATTACTGCTTTCTCTGTGAGCCATGCGTTAAATTCCTTGTCAAAGGAAATCGCAGCAGTAAAACAGAGTTGTATGACTAAGAACACCAGTTGTGGGCATGAGCCATTAAAAATAGGTCAGAGTCCTGGGCGCAGTGCAGCCTGGGAAGGCCCGTGCTTACCCCTCGTGGAAAGGGGCTGCAGCAGTCTGCTCAGGTGCCAGGAGAGAGCTGCTTCCAAGACTGCTCCAGATCTGTCCAGGGCACTTAGGAAAACCAAGGAGTAATACTTGCGGAAAGGTTCCGGCATTCAGAAGTGCATTGGAAGTTGGCTTTAGAGTCTTTAGAAAGTCCCAGGGCTGCCGTGCCATGAGCGCCAAGTAATGGCACTGCCATCCTCTGTCCTTTCTTGCAGGCTGTACCTGAAGTACGGGAGCCCCGTGAAAATGATGGAGAATTACATTGCCGTTCTCACCAAGGGCATCTGCCAGAGCGATGAAAACGGCTCTTTCCTTAGCAAGGACTTTGATGCTCGAAAGGCGTACCTGGCAGGCTCCATCAAAGGTAAAGGAGGAGGAAACAGGAGAACCTGGGCCCTGTCTCACGCTTCCAGACGAGACTTCAGCTCTCATGTTGCAGTTCCCAGTTCAGATTCTCTCATGGGAAAACATTTTTTGTCTCTTTTCCACATAATTCTGCCTCAGAAATATTCTTATACCAGCGGCATAAATTCTATGGCTCGTGGTCTCCCCAACCTCCACAGGTTTTCTTTCCCACCATCCCAGCATCTGGGGCACTCAGGCCGCTGGTCCAGAGCTGTAGTCCAGCTCCCAGCTGGAAAATTCACCATGAGGAGGCCAGAAACTGAGCCTCAGGCCTCAGGTTAGGCCCTCCCACACGTCATCCTTCATGTCCTCACACATCCTCCCTCATGTCCTCCCACACGTCCTCCCTCATGTCCTCCCACACCTCCTCCCTCATGTCCTCCTACACCTCCTCCCACACGTCCTCCCACACGTCTTCCTCTATGTCCTCCCACACGTCCTCCTTCACGTCCTCCCACAGGTCCTCCTCTATGTCCTCCCACACGTCCTCCTCACGTCCTCCCACACGTCTTCCCTCATGTCCTCCCACACGTCCTCCTCACGTCCTCCCTCATGTCCTCATTCACATCCTCCCACACGTCCTCCCTCATGTCCTCCCTCACGTCCTCCCACACATCCTCACATCCTCTCTCACGTCCTCCCTCATGTCCTCCCTCACGTCCTCCCTCATGTCCTCCCTCACGTCCTCCCACACATCCTCACGTCCTCCCTCATGTCCTCCCTCACATCCTCCCACATATCCTCCCTCACGTCCTCCCACACGTCCTCCCACATGTCCTCCCTCACGTCCTCCCACATGTCCTCCCACACATCCTCCCATACGTCCTCCCTCATGTCCTCACACACGTCCTCCCACATGTCCTCCCTCACGTCCTCCCACATGTCCTCCCACACATCTTCCCACACGTCCTCCCTCATGTCCTCCCTCACGTCCTCCCATATGTCCTCCCACATCCTCTTTCATGTCCTCCCTCACGTCCTCCCATATGTCCTCCCACATCCTCTTTCATGTCCTCCCTCACGTCCTCCCACATGTCCTCCCTCACGTCCTCCCACATGTCCTCCCATACATCCTCCCATACGTCCTCCCTCACGTCCTCCCTCACGTCCTCCCTCACGTCCTCCCTCACGTCCTCCCTCATGTCCTCCCACATGTCCTCCCTCACGTCCTCCCTCATGTCCTCCCTCACGTCCTCCCACATGTCCTCCCTCATGTCCTCCCACACGTCCTCCCTTACGTCCTCTATGTCCTCCCACACATCCTCCCATAGTCCTCCCTCACGTCCTCCCACACGTCCTCCCACACGTCCTCCCTCATGTCCTCCCACACGTCCTCCCTCATGTCCTCCCACACGTCCTCCGCCACATCCTCTCACACGTCCTCCCACACGTCCTCCCTTACGTCCTCTATGTCCTCCCACACATCCTCCCATAGTCCTCCCTCACGTCCTCCCACACGTCCTCCCACACGTCCTCCCTCATGTCCTCCCACACGTCCTCCCTCATGTCCTCCCACACGTCCTCCCTCATGTCCTCCCACACGTCCTCCGCCACATCCTCTCACACGTCCTCCCACACGTCCTCCCATGTGCCCTCTGCCTGCTCTTGACCTACGTCCTTTGTGGTTTCTGAGCATGTGGTTAAAGTGTCCAGGGTTCTTCAGGATGGTTGAAAAGAACTGGGGCTGGGGAGGGGTGTAGGTAGTGAGTGACTTTCCTTCTTAATAAGGAATTTTTTGCCAACAGAAAAATGTTCATTCTCCTTCCTGTTATTTATTCCACGTCCTCATGAGTCTGGCTTCATCTGTGCTTCTAGCGTGGGGTCCTTTGTGGGCCAGTTGTCAGCAGCTGAGATGTGTGTGTCCTGATGAGCAGACACGTGAACATGCGCCCACTCTCCACGTGAGGTGGTTCTGCCGAAATTGACCCTGTTTGTCAAAGTATTTGTATTCTTAGGACAAGAATTCTTCCTGATAGAAACTTCATGTCTTCACGTAATTAGTGCAGTAACAGTATGTTTTCTCTTCATTTTAAGATATCGTATCTCAATTTGGAATGGAAACTGTAATCTTACACACAGCACTGATGCTTAAAAAACGAATTGTTGTCTACCATCCCAAAATAGAAGCTGTCCAGGAGTTTACCAGGTACTAGCACTGTTTTTTGTTTTTTTTTTAATTTTTTAACATTTTTTATTATTATTTCCGCTCATACAAACTTAATAGGTAGACCAGTTCCCTCCCCCCTAGCACTGGTTTTTAAAACAATTTTTAGTTATTTATTTTGGGGTGGTGAGGTGACTTAGAGGATAAAGGCATCTGCACACAAACCTGGTGCCCTGAGTTTGAAATCCTAGAGCTGACATGGTGGATGAAGAGAACAGACTTTGAAACATTGTCTTCTGGCCCCTACATGTGTGTACATGGCACACACAAGTGTGTACACACACACACACACACACACACACACACACACACACACACGATAAACAGTGTTAAAATTGTAAACTTTCCTGACAGTTTGTGATGCTAGATACTACTTACAATATATTACTTTCTGTTGCACATCTGGTAAAAAAGAACATATGTTAATGTCATTTTCGTGTTTGAGTTTAGATCTAATGGCTCAAGGTCACTGAATTTGGATTGATTCTTCTTTAACTCTAGACATAAGACTTATAAAGCAAGGAGATAGGAAATAGAGAATAAATACTTTTGGCTCGTAAACCATGTTTTCTTCGTACCAAGTGTCACCTTCCTGGGAAGCAGCCGTGGACATGTGAACGAGTGGCGTGGCTATTCCACTAGAACTCATTGTGAGGATAGGCGTTGGCCTGGCACTGCTTTGCTAACTATTTGAAGCAAGTGGTTCCTTCTGAGTTTTGTCTGACTCTTGTTGTTACAGTAAATATAATTTTCCCCCAGAGTTTTTTGTTTCCTAAGATTCACTTGCTCTTTAGCTCCTTCTTAAAAAGCAAAAAGAGCTGGTGCACGTGCTGGGTTTGTTGCATGCTGGGTATTACATAAACAAGATACTGAAATTATTACACTTACTCATGATAAGAACTGTGCAAGAAGTGTCATCATTGTGTTTTACGAATGAGCAAATTGAGGCTAGCTGGGCCAAGTGGTAGGATAATGAAAAGGAAGAAAGCTTTATAGGCTCAGAGGCTTGGGTTAAGGATCCTGGGAAGACGGCAGCTTACTAGTTCCTTTGTCCCATAAAATAGACTCAGTGTGTTTCTGAGCCTCCACTCCTGTGTCTGTGAAATAAGGATCATACCTAGTTTCTAAGTCTGGAAGTAGTGTATGTAATGTGCTTAGCAAGTGCCTCTCCCCTCCAGCCTGCCCCAGAAATGATTATTATCAGTTGTGATGCCTCATCCAAAGCAAGAGGCCAGAGTTTCAGTTGTGATGCCCTCTCTGTATTCTGGCTTCTCCCCATGATTTCTCCCTGCTTTATACTTACGCTGTAGTGGCTGGCTGCTGCTGAGATGTGCTCGTTTTCAGACACATCCAAACCCCACACACCTTGCAATATTTTTCCCTTGTTTTTTTTTTTTTTTTGGGTCTTTTTGTAATTTAAAATTTTTTTATTATTATTATTATTATTATTCAACTGTGTGTATGTGCGCGCGCGTGTGTCTGTGTGTGTGTGTGTGTGTGTGTCTGTGTATGTGTAGAATCACAGACGAATTCGCGAACCACCATGGACGCCTCCACCTCCTTCTGCCCCGGGATTCACAGGCTCCGTCCTACCAGGAGCAGAAGCACAGGTTGCCCCCGCTTCCGCCTGGCGTCTATATGTGGGATCTGGGATCCGAACTCAGGATCTTCCGCCTGCCAGGCGGAGGCTTAACCCCTGAGCCACCTCTCCAGCCCTCTTTTTGTAATTTTATCTTTTTTTTTTTTTCGGTGCTGGGGACCGAACCCAGGGCCTCGCGCTTGCTAGGCAAGCGCTCTACCACTGAGCTAAATCCCCAACCCCACCTTGCAATATTTTTGTGTAAACCTTTGTTGTCTGAAAACAAACACTGTGTACTTCGGATAGGAATTTCGAATGTAAGTGGGAGACTTTCAAAATGTAAGTGGGAGACTTGCTGAGACTATGGCTATTTCCTCAAACTCCCCCTGGCAGTCTTGCAAGTCTTTGAGAACTTCCCTTTTTGTAGTTATTCTGACCCAAAAAGTAGAGTTTAAAATGTGGCCTTGGGGGCCAAAGAGTTGGCTTAGGGAATAAGCCTCTGCCTCGCAAACAGAAAGTCCTGATTTTGGATCCTGGATCCCATGTAAAAATGCCAGTAGGAAATGGTGGCAGACAGTGTTTCCTATCTTAGAAGGCAGAACCTGGGAAACTCCAAAGCAAAGCAAAGAGGAGGAAGAGCAATCCAGGGTTCTTCCCGAAGTCACCCCAGGGCCTCCATAGACATACATAGTGTCCTAAGATACTAACACACACCCACACACAGTCAATCAATCAAACCAACCAACTAACCAAAAAGTGAGGCCTTACCCAGGTATGTGTACATACGCCTATAATCTCAACACGTGGGAAACTGAGGCAGGAGAATTACCATGAGTTTAAGGTTTGGATCACATAATGAGTTTCAGGATAGCCTGTTATAGTGTGTTAAAAAAATAATAAGTATCAGGGCTGGAGAGGTGCCAGCCTCTGCCTTGCAGGCGGAAGGTCCTGAGTTCGGATCCTAGACCCCATACATAGACGCCAGGCAGAAGCGGGGGCGGCCTGCGTTTCTGGTCCTGGTAGGGCGGAGCCTGTGAATCCTGGGGCAGAGTAAACAAGGAGGAGGTGAAAGCGGTCCATGGTGGTTCCCGAATTCGTCCGTGGTTCTACACACATATACATACACACACACACATACATGCACACAAGCGCACACACACAAACACAATTGAATAAAAAAGTAATAAGTATCAAGAGAGGGAAAAAACCCAAAGTGTGGGCACGAACATACACACGAAGACCCACACCAAGCCTGTGGCCTGCGTCCTTGTGAGCCCTGGCAAGACTGGTCTGGTACCTTTGGGTTCCTCTGTTCCAGCCGCAGGGCTTCACCCTGTGGTCTCCCCGTGGGAGTGGAAGGAGTGAGCAGCTGTGTGACTTACCTGTGCTTGTCTTGGTTCCCAGGACGCTGCCTGCCCTGGTGTGGCATCGACAGGATTGGTCCATCCTGCATTCCTTCGTGCACCTCACAGCCGATGAGCTGGAGGGCCTGCAGATGTGTCCAGGTAGGGGCTGCCCGGAGGAGGCTGCGCTCGCGCCCCTCTGGGGTGTGTGGGCGTACGCGCGCCTTCCGAAAGGGAATGGTCACAACTAGTGTGTGTGGGTGTATGCGCGCCTTCCGAAAGGGAATGGTCACAACTATTGCTTTGGCAAATAGTGATTTTTCTCCTTTTTAAGTTTTTTTATTTTAAAAATTATGTTAAAATGCACAAAATTTGTCATCTTAACTTTTTCCTAGTCATATATGCTAAGCAAGTCCTCCACCATGGACCTACCGCGCCAGTTCCAGTTCTAACTTAGAACTGTTCAGTGATTTGATCTGGAATGTTTAGACTTTGCTTTAAGCCTTTCCTTTTTTTTTCCTCAAAGAAATAGGTTATTTGAAATTAGTATTGTACTTTTAGCAAACATAAGTTTTTGCTTTTTTTCTTCGTGCGTGCGTGCATGTGCCTTCTGCATGTGGGTATATCTACATGTGTAAACGAGGATACTTGAGTATGTGCAAGTCTGTGAGGTGCAAGGGTGACATTGGGAATCATCCTGGATTCTCCTCGCCCTCCTTACTGCTTGTCTCTAGAGTTTCCACGTGGGATCTGAGGGCCCACGCTCGGGTCCTTTGCTCTCCAGGCACAGCCATCACCCCAGCCCCTGCTCGTTTTATTTATTTTATTTTATTTATTTATTTATTTATTTATTTATTATTTTATTTCATTTTATTTTATTTTATTTTATTGTGTGTGTCTGTAAAACTGAGCTCTCTGCACTACTTGCTAATTGGAGAATCGTCCAAGATGAGATGTTCAGTGTCTCTAAACTAGTAGTTGGCCAGGAAGGCTTCTCCCACCAGCAGTTCCTTCCTGCCTTCTTTATCTCGGGGATAGTCCTTACCTCACCCCCAAACCATGTTAGTTTCAAGAACTTCCTGTGCCTAAGGGGCTGTTCACTTTCAAGACTCCTTGGAACATTCCCGTGCTGTGTACAGCATCCTCCTTCATTTAGACAGGGACAGGGTCCAAGGTGGCTTTAAGGTATGCCCAGCAGCAGCAGGGGGGTAGACTGCCGTGTTACAACGTGTGTGACTCAAGTTCAGTGGCAGAAGCAAGGGACCCTGCCTCAACCAGCGGGAAAGGTGAGACAGTGAGAACCGACTCAGGAGAGCTGTCCTCTGACCTGCACATCTGTGCCTGCACATGCACGTTTACTCACATTCACAGTTTTGTATGTGTGTGTGTGTGAGACACATCTGGAGGTAGAGTGTGACTTTAGTTGTCACTCCTTATATCTTAACCTAGTTCGAGGTAGGGTTTCCTCATCACATGTCAGCCAGGCTAACTGGCTCTTGAGCTGCAGATTATCCAGTCTCTACTTCCCATTTCTCCTTTTTGTTTATTTATTTTTATTATTATTATTTATTCAACTGTGTGCATGTGCGTGTGTATGTGCGTGCGCGTGTGTGTGTCTGTGTGTGTGTGTGTGTGTCTGTGTATGTGTAGAATCACGGACAAATTCACGAACCACCATGGACGCCTCCACCTCCTTCTCCCCCGGGATTCACAGGCTCCGCCCTACCAGGACCAGAAGTGCAGGCTGCCCCCGCTTCCGCCTGGCGTCTATACGTGGGATCTGGGATCTGAACTCAGGACCTTCCGCCTGCAAGGCGGAGGCTTAACCCCTGAGCCACCTCTCCAGCCCGTTTGTTTATTTTTATTTCCCATCTCTCAGAGGTGTGTAAGGGATTAGTCCCTCTGCCTTTATGGAGCTCTGGGCGTCTAGGTCAGCTCGCTGGACTTGTACAAAAATCCCTTTACCCCCACTGAGTCATCTCCTCAGCTTTAAGTAAAGAAATTGTTTTCAGGCTTCCTTGCCCCTCATGAGACTCCATTTCTGAAGTCCATGAGTTCCTTTTCTATCTTCCCCCGCCCCCACGGACTCCAGGTCTATCTACAGTCTGAGTTCTCGGCAGCTCCCTTGCCCTTCACAGATTCATGTCCGCGAGTTCTGATCTTTCTGTCCTTTAATAAACTCTACCTTAATCCTAAAAAAAAAGAGGCTATTTTCCAGTGTAATGAATTTACATTATATTTTTTTATAATTGTAACTTGAATTTTTCTGATTCCTAATGAGATTGAACATATTTCCGGATGTGGTTTGCCATTTGTGTTTCCTGTATTGTAAAATGACTCCGTGTGTGTGTGTGTGTGTGTGTGTGTGTGTGTGTGTGTGTGTGTGTGTGTGTGTGTGTGTGTCTGTGTGTGTGTGTGTGTGTGTGTGTGTGTGTGTGAGAGAGAGAGGGCACTGTGTGTGCCTGTGGAGCCCATCTTGCATTGCTTCTACCTCTTGCATTGCTTCTACCTCTTGCATTGCTTCTACCTCTTGCATTGCTTCTACCTCTTGCATTGCTTCTACCTCATATTGCTTTGTGCTGAGGTGTTCCGGGCTCCGCCTTCCAGGGCCAGCTGTGTGGCCACAACCATTTTCACCTGGTGGTTTTTATGTGGAATCCGGGATCCAGACTTAGGTCCTTCTACTTAGGAGGCAAAGGCTTAATCCCTGATCCATCTCTCCAACCCAAAATAACTCTTATATTCATTTTCCCATTGAGTCATTTTTCCTATTGATTCATAGAATTTGTTTATATTCAGAATATGAATCTATTTCTGGTTATGTGTGTTTCAAAATCTCCCAAGTTCCTGCATTTTTTCATTCTTCTCCAGATACCTTTGAGGAAGAGAATTCTAAATATTAATGTGTCAGAATTTATTAACTTTTGTGGATTTTTTTTAATATTTTGTTTAAGAAAACCTTCTCCCAAGGATAAAAATGATAGTCTCCTGTGTCTTCTTACAAAAGCTTTTCCATTTAGCTTTTTAATCTGTCTGAAGTTACTTTCTGTGTTTTGTGTGTTTCTTTTCTTTTTCTGTTGATGTAATTATTCATGACTTGGGGCTGGGGAGCAAACGCTCCACCACTGAGTCCACTGCAGCCCCTGGTTCCAACTTTGCAGGATGGTAATTGAAGACTCGCCTCTTTTCTCCTGCACCAGCACTGTTTACCATCATGTTTCACACGTTCTCAAGTGACTGGATCTGGGGGTTTGCTCTTTATTTTGTTAACCTTACTGGGAAGGTAAAGGATAAATTAGTTCTCAAAAGTTAAAAAGAAAGAAAGAAAAGCAGGGCTGGGAGAGATGGCTCATTGGGTAAAGCGCTTGCAGTACAAGTCTAAAGACCTGAGTTCAGATCTCCAGAACTGAGTTATAAACAGGACATAGTGGTGCACACATCTATAACCCCTTGAGCCTGCGGTAAATGAGAGGTAGAGACACGAGATGTTGCAGGTGCATGCAGACCAGCTAGCCTGGCTCCCACAGGTGAAGAGATTTGGCCTCAAGCAGGGTGGAAAGGTAAAGACTGCAATCCAAAGATTGTCATCTTCTAGGCACTGAAGGGATGGGTGGCAGGATGTCTCGGTGGAAAGAGCCTTTATTGCATCTAGTCTGGCACTCAGAGATGCTCTCCATGGTATCTCTGGCTGTGACTTCTGAGGACAGGTAGGAATGGGGGACTTTGCAGATCTGTGCTTGCTACTTTTCTGACATTCTTTTTGTTTTATTCAGTTGTGCGTGTGCGCGCATGTGTATGTATGTATTCAGTTGTACATGTGTGCACATGTATGTGTGTGTGTATGTGTGTGTAGAACCACGGACGAATTTGGGAACCACCATGGACTTCCTCCACTTCCTCCTTGTTTACTCTGCCCCGGGATTCACAGGCTCCACCCTACCAGGACCAGAAACGCAGGCCGCCTCCGCTTCCACCTGGCGTCTATATGTGGGGTCTAGAATCCGAACTCAGGACCTTCTGCCTGCAAGGCAGAGGCTTAACCCCTGAGCTACCTCTCTAGCCCCATTTTCTGACATTCTTGACACAAGTAGCACCAACCAAAAAGTTAATGATTTATTTTGGCCCTGTTCCCTGGCACTGAGGTTACATTTTGGAACATTTTGAGTCGTGTGAACTTCATGCAGCCGACAATAGTTTTCATAACTGTCAGGGTGCAGCTACTGTTCCCTGGTGCGCGAGGTGTTCCTGGGGAGTGCATACTGTCCCCTGGTGAGCTGTGGCCGTCAGTACTTGACTTCGCTCCGTTTGTCATGCAGGTTACGTTGCCGGCTTTGTAGACTTGGAGGTGAGCAGCAGACCAGACCTCTACGACGTGTTTGTGAACCTGGCGGACAATGAGATCACTATCGCTCCCCTTGCAAAAGGTTGGTTCTCTCTCTGTGCACCTCTGCTCCATGGGTGACAAGAGACGAAGCCAAGTAGCAGCCGTGTTGGGGCTGCTTGAGCCTCTGTGCTGAATGAAGCTGGAGGTATTCTCATCGTCCAGAGCATCCCCGTGCTCTTTCATGCCTGCGCGCGTGAGCCGCACAGACGGAAGGGCTGGGCGTAGCTTTCAATCTGATCACCTACTTTTTCCTGACCGTTGGCTCTTCAGGAGTCTTTGGTAGACAAATCATGATTGTGTGAGGTTTTCTCTGGCAACTTCAAATTCATGAAACCATAATAGCTTCTCTTTTCGTTGGTTTTAAAATCTCGAAAATGATCATATTCATGTGGAAAGAGCAAACTAGAACCAGACCTTCAGAGGTGCTGCCTCTTGAGGGCAAAGTGACAGAAGACACTCGGGCCAGGACCACCTGCAGCACGGAGCCGAGGCTCGGAAGGTGGCTGCAGCCTGCTGCCTGTTCTGAGGCTCATCTTGTCGGGGCCTTGGATGGAGTTTGTCCCTTGCAGCGACACGCAGACCTCTGTGTGTGCCGTGTGCCTCGCTGGTTCCCTTGCTCCTTTCCAAGGGCCTCAGCACACCGAGAGCCCGGCTGGTCCCCACAGGACCTGCAGGAAGCACTTCTTTCACAACATTTCTGCCAGGAAAGAAAGTGCCCTTCAGTTCTTAACTGTAAAGATTGACAAGAAAGTCCAGCTTTTGCCTTAATCACAGCTTACTTGAAATACATTTTCATTTTTGTCTTTTTTTTTTTTTTTAAATGGGTAGATGTGAGGGGGGATTGGTTTGGCATTGATGTGTTTTTCTTTGGGCTTTTATCATGCCCTGAAGTTAATGTGCCATTACGCTTGTGGTTAGTAATAACATGGAAAAGCAGAGGGTTATGAGCTGCTTTCTGAAAATGTTCTCACTGTGGCCTTTCAAGTTTTCAGGTAGAGGCTTGGTTATTTTCTTATGTAAGTTTCTAAGTGTTCACGCAGCACAATTTTTTATTCTCTTTCATCAGAGGCCATGACAATGGGCAAACTGCACAAAGAAATCGGCCAGTTAATTGTGCAGTCTGCAGAAGACCCGGAGAAGACAGACAGCCAGGTCATACAGGTAACCCCTTAACTGCCTTTTTGAGGTATCCTTGTGTCTGTGTGTGGCAAAGCAACATGTTTTCTCTGGGCATGAGAGCAGAGTCAGCTGCTGGCATCGAGGTTTGCAGTGCCCACGGTGATGGCGCGTGAGCATGTGTGGGCTGATGCGGGTGAGGAGACACGCTGCAGTGGGCTCTGCTGATTGCCCCAGGAAGGCAGGAACTGGGCAACCCAGCATCTACTGACTCGTTCCAGAGCCAGCTCCTCTGCCAGGCAGAATGCCCGTGAGCACCAGCACCTGTCCTCTGCTCTCCCAGCCTGGGAGACAAGCGGCCTTCGTCCCCTGGGTGGTGCTGCAGCCCCGCCGAGGCTGGCCCCGCCCCGTCTGAGGGTGCACTCCAGCCTACCCGCCCTGGGCTTGTCTTCACCTGTGCCACCACAGGAGTACCCCTGAGGAGCAGGCTCTACACCTGGCACAAGCCGTCATTCGTCATTCATTTATTCATGTTCCGTGAGTGCCGGAGAGTGTGGTTCAGTGTGAGCGAAATCCCTCCTCTTAGAGCCCGCTTTTCTTTCTCTCTTTTTAATAGGAAGAATGCTTTTTTCTTGTACTTGTGGGGTGTGTGTGTGTGTGTGTGTACCAGAAGGCACTTGTGTGTGTCTGTGGGGGTCCGAAGGTGACTTCAGGAATCATCCTGGATTGCTCCTCTACCTTAGTTGCTTTGCTCTGGAATTTCCCAAGCTCTGCCTTCCCCAAGAGCAGGCCACCACCGTGTCCACCCAACATTTTTATGTGGGATCTGGGGATCCAAACTCAGATCCTTTTGCTTGTGAGACAAAGGCTTTAACCCCTGAGCCATCTCTCCAGCCCGGAAGAATAGTAAATATAGTATGGTCCACCCAGAGTCTGCTTTTCAGTAGAGCACATAAATCAAAAATATTAGCAAGGTAATTGTGGGCCACGGTAAATATGCCAGAAACACGGGTTGAGTGGAGACGACTGGCAGAAAGCAGAAAGGTGCTAAGGGCACAGGCTTAGCAGGCAGGGATGGGCCACAGCACTGTTCTATTAATGCTGGTGGTCCGTCCTGCAGGGCCAGGAGGAGCGTGTGATCTTCTCTCCTGCCATGTGAACTGGAGTTCGCCTGTTAGAACAAAGACACCCGTTGCTTTTGTTTTGTTTAGTTGCAGCAGTGTCTATGTAGCTCAGTCTCTAATACACCGTGTGGCTGAGAACTCATCTTGTCTCTGCTTCCAAGTTCAGGATGTCAGGGATGCCCAGCATGCCTGGCCTGTGTGGTATTGGAGTTGGACCCCAGGGCTTCTTGCATGCTGGGCAAGCATTCTACCAACGAACATCCCAGTCCAAGCTTTTATTCGCTACGCCTTGCCAGTAGTACTTCCTTTCTACTTCTGTTCCTATCCCTAGAGACCTGCTTGCTAGTGTACTGCAGAGGACTAGTAAAGGAGAAGTGTTGGTGGGGCATTCTAGGGGTGTAGCTGCTTGATTTCAAAAACACACATTCTTGGGCTGGAGAGGTGGCTCAGGGGTTAAGCCTTGCAGATGGAAGGTCCTGTATAGATGCCGGGCAGAAGCGGGGGCGGCCGTTTCCGGTCCTGGTAGGGCGGAGCCTGTGAATCCTGGGGGAGAGTAAACGAGGAGGTGGTCCATGGTGGTTCCCAATTTCGTCCATGGTTCTACACACACATACACGCATACACGCACACACACACATACACACACACAATTGAATAAATAATATAAAAAAACATACATTCTTAACCAGTGTTAGTCAAACATATAGATATGAACTTGTGATTATTTGGATTTAGATTATGGATTAAAGTGTTGCATAGATAATTCCATGTGTTTGAGACCTTGGGGAAGGACAGTGAAGGTGCTCAGCATGTAAAAAAAGCTCAAAAATATTTGAATGAGCTAGTGATACCAGCAAGCCATGCCAGAGGGGCTGATGAGCAAACCTCAGCCTGCGCCCTGCAGAGCCCATATGGTGGAAGGAGACTTGCACCAGCATCTGAAAATTACCTTCTGGCCACCACATTTGTGTCATGCTTACACGATGTGTATGTCAGGCAAGAGGCTTTATCCTATCATGAGCTTCGGAAGTCATCTGACCCTCAGGAACGAAGAGGCATGAAGCCCAGATGACTGGTACTAGGTTTCTCTTCCAGGCAAAGGGGGAAGAGACTTGTTCAAAACCAGTAACTGTGTCATGACTGTGACTCAGCAAGTCTGGTTCTAGAGGCAGCAGAGACGGAACCACCAGCTGTCCATAAACTGGGCAAGTGGAAAAACTGCGGGGTGCACATGACAGTGGCATCCTCCCGCCTCAGAAAAGATGGACGCCCCGATAGCGCGAACAAACCCGCAGGGCTTCCTGACATGCTGTGCCACGAGAACACAGACACAGGAAAGACAGAGATTCCTGTGGGAAGAGCAGAGGTCACCAGGGGTCTGAGGGGAAGGATGAGGAGCTGTTGTTATGGGTACAGAGTGCCTGATTAGGGTAACGAGAAAGGTCTAGACCCGGAGCGCAACAGCTGCACAACATGGTGGCCATTTTTAAAGGATATTTTATTATTAGAGTGAGAGAACATGCGCCACCGCGTGTGTGGAGGTCAGAGGATAACTTTTAGTGTTAGTTCTCTCCTTCCACAGGGCTACAGAGATCGACGCAGGTCACTGATGCCGTCGCCCACTGAGCTATCTTGCCAGTCCCCCCTTTAATATTCGAGGGCGGGGGCAGGAGCTAGGGAAAGGGTGTGTGTCCCAGCACACATGTGGAGGGCAGGGACAGCTCTGAGAGTTTGGTTCTCGTCTCGTATGTGGACTCTGAGGCCGCCTGAGCCCTCTACTGGGCCCCATAGTCACTCTGAATGCCACCATTTAAAATAAAAGCTAAAACAGTTGTAAACAAATCTGAGACGCAGACTTTTAACAAACCCCAGGAAGATTAGGACTAGTAACTGCTTAGTCCAGAGACTTAACACACTGGATTTTTCTTTCTATTACAGGACATTGCCCTAAAAACAAAAGAAATCTTCACCAATCTAGCACCATTTTCAGAAGTTTCAGATGATGGAGGAAAAATAGTCCTCAATTTTGAGGCCCTGAAGCAGAAGCGATTTCCACCAGCCACAGAAAACTTCCTGTATCACCTGGCAGCAGCTGAACAAATGCTAAAAATCTGATTGGAACATCTCACCGAAGGCCCCACACAGCTCCCCTTGCACCCCAAATATCCGTTCCCTTGTAAAATACTGAAATTACAGAGAAAATGTTCTATTTTTAATGATTTCTTTGAAAGTATTGCGATTCGACCAGAGCAACACTGAAACAATGGAGAGTTGGGATTTTCTTCTGGCTGATTCGGTCCCTGCCCATTGTCAGTGCTGGACAGTGTTGCGACTGCTATTCCAGCGTTAAGACCATCCGCTGGCCCAGAGCAAGGAGAAGGGCGTCGAGTGCCACGCAGATCACCGCACGCGCGAAAGCCTGTCTCCTGTTCCTCTCTGTCTGCTCTAGCATGAACCGTTTATTTTCAGAAAGCTCCCTGAAATTTTGCTTCGTATTCTTCCAGGAAGAACTTTAATTCCTCATGAGGAACTCTACTTTCTGAGCCAAACTGCTAAATTTCTGTAGAACTGCCTAGAAGATCATTCAAGAGACACTGCAGTTGCACTTTCTTGTAAAAGACAAACTTCTTTTTCTTGGCCTTTGAACATTTTGCCTATATTCAAGGGTTTTGCATAGATTTTTATACTTGAGTAGACAACTGTAACATCCATATTTATACTACCTTAGAAATCTGTCAGATCTAAGCCACTAATACTCTTCGGTTAACCCTATTGCTAGCAGTACCCTTGTATGGTAACCTAAGAGACCCCTTTAAATATAAACACCCGTAGGTCTGAAAGGGTGACTTGGTCTTTTTGTTTTGCAGTGCTGGGGTTGAACCCGGAGCTTCGCGTAAGCCTGGCAAGTTGTCCCAGCCCAAAACAGGGATAATGAGATAGTAACACGCCTGCCCACAAGCCAGATGACTTGAACTCAGTCTCTAGAAGTCCATATGGTGGAAGGAGACAACTGATGTCCTAAGTGTGTCCTCTGACCTCACCCATGCGCCATGCATGGCGTATTCTCGTTCTAAAGAAATATTTAGAGAGACTTAATAAAGGTAACGTGGCCACACCATCAAGGTTGCTATTCTTGTTTCATGGGTGCTTTTCAGTATTAGGGCCTTGTGCCTGCTTTGCAATTTTGTCTAAATTACGCTCTCCTCACTTTACCATGTATATTAATTCACTAATTATAAAGGTTGCTTCTGTCATCCTTCAAAGTCTTACCTAGAAATGCGCTTGCAAAAAACATATCTATATGAGCTCTTGGGTTTTTTTCCATATCATGAGACATTTGTTAGGGAAAACTAACAAAGTAGCCTTTCCTTCCAGAAAGAACACCTGACCTCCCTGAGGGTTAAATCCACTTCATGACGACCAGGACCGACATCTCCTTCCTCTTCGTGATACTGTGTTCACAAACAGAAACTAGATGGAGGCATGTTGGGTGGTCTCATTCACACCCAGCATCACGCAGCCGCTTCTCTGAAGGCACCGGGGAGTTCGGACAGCGTCTCCAGGCCTCTCCATCCGCGGCCTCAGGGCTGCCTCTGGCCTGCTCCTTCCCTTGAAGGATCCCCCCCTGGGGCCTTTGCCCCTCCTGTCCGATGTCTATGCTGGTGTTGAAGCTCGTGGCCAGATTGGAAGCAAGATTTGGAAATAACTGTCATTCTAACCAAAGGAAAAGGGAAAGCCGATACATGTCTTGGTGGTCTTGGCGTGTGGAAGCGCTGCCCCAGCCCCCACGTGTTTGGGCAACTTCTTGGGAAACAGGGCCAGTCAGCGGGTCATGTAGTGGTGTGTCCAGGGCCAGACCCAGAATGGGAATAGGGTACAGCGGGAACCTGTGGGGCAGGGGGGGCCTGGGGGTTCCTTGGTCAGTACTGTGAGCCCCCGAGGCCTGCCAGAGCAGCCTGGAAGACGCGGGTCAGAACTTGCAAAGGGAGGAGTAGGCTTTCCACGGCCAAGGAAGGAGATGGGGTTCAGCTCCATGCACAGGGGAGGGTTATCCAAGGCCTTAGCTGGGCTGCTTTAGAAAGCAGCCGACGTGGAGGGAGCGAGACAGCAGCTGGAAGGATCAGCAGGGGGCGCCGTTGCCCCAAGCTGAAGCTGCCCTTGGGCCGGGGCCGCCTTCCAGACGCTGCATCAGGCTGCCTTACCGGCAGAAGTGCAAAGGCTCCTGACAGCCCGGTAAGTGGCAGCAACACCCCCCAGGCTGGGACAGAACTGAACTCGGGCATGGGCGGAGCTCTCTAGGACCCCCAAAGATCGGAGTGCAGGGGGAGCTGGCAGGGCTTGTTGCCCAGGCCCAGGACAGGCCTGAGAGCAATGGAGAAGCCTGGGGGCAGGGGAAAATGCCTGTGACCCCAGCAGAAAGCACCCGATTGGGACAGACAGGGTCACAGCTCTCAGGAAGTCTGGCTTCCTGTTTCAATGGTCCTGGGAGGAGTCTGCAGAGAGGGGAGCTCAGGTCAGAGGTGTGTTCCAGGGAGGGGTGAGCCCAGAGCTTGGGGAGAGCCAACATTATCCAGGACTACGCTCGGGGCAGGGAAGAAGCGGGTGTCTGTCACTAGCTAAGGACACGTGCTTTACAAGTGCCAAAGTCCTCGTAGCCAGGAACCAGGCAGGCAGGGAGACACCTGTAGTCATGGAGGTCCAGAGAATGGACTAGAGAAATGGAATCACTTAATGGACTCATGAGTTCTGGGCAAATCTGGAAATGGGGTGTTACCATAGTTAGGCACAAGAATCAACCTGATGGTTGAGGGTTCAAGCTCTGGTAACATTTGTAGGTAACTGACAGTTGAATTAAGCCAGAGCAAACCTGCAGATTGTCTAGTTGATGGGGAAGGTCCAGCTCATGGTAGGTAGAACCAGGCCCTGGACAGGGGAGTAAAATACAGAGAGCTGGTTGAAGAAGGGGCATCCTTGCGTACACTTGGCCAGACATGCTGGTCTGGCAAGGAAGGATCGTCCTCTCTCAGCTGTTATGTGGAGATGGTGCAGCCAGCTCCCTCGGCTCCCTGGTGTTGGTGTAAGTTCTCCTGCCACAATGGATGAACAACTGTAACCAGGAATCGTAGGAGAAAATAAACCCTTTGTTCCCTTAAGTTCTTTGATGGGCGATTTTTACCAACAACATGCAGAATAACTGCTAGAGATGTCGGCAGCGCCCATGGCCAGAGCAAGCTGCATCCTCTGCTTTTATTTTCAAGAACTCAACGTTAGTCCGTTTATTAGTGATTTTACAATGTCCCTTCCCAGGCCAGTCCCCACCTTCCCCCCAACCAGGTGCTCTTCCTCTAGCTACAGAGCCCCCCCGTCGCAGCAGGCCTTGAAGCCAGCCTGTGGTGAGGTGCTGCTAGGCACCCTGAGACCCGGCAGGGCTCTCTAGACCTCGAGGGACGGCCAGTTTCCAAGCAGGAACAGGCTTCACCCCAACGTCGCCACTACACGCCTCTGTTATAGAACAGTTCCGTTTCTTCCGTGGAAAAGCGAACGTCCTTTTCGAGTTTACTGCACTGGATCTGGAAATAAAGTTAAGGGTTTTTCGTATTTACTTCACAGCCTCTACCCGAAAAGTCGAGCTTTAAGGAAAATTCTGCAAGTACCAATTTCATGCTCCATCTTTCCCATGACGTCTTAAGGACAGCAAAAAAAAAGTATCACTTCTTAGAATTTTTTAATGGAAACCTCCAAACACAAACATGTAAAGGAATACCACAGGCCTGTGTACTTGCTCCCCAGCAAAACTATTGTAGTCTGCTGATCTTATTTCCTCAAGTACTTTCCACACCTGGAAGTGGGGGGAACCCTCTTTTAAGGGGGGCCTCAATAGAGACAGGGTCTCAGTGTGCAGATCTGCCTGGCTTTGAACTTGCAATCCTTCTCCCTCTGCCTTGGATGTCCAGAACATGGGTGTGTGCTGCTAGACCTGGTCCTTGATACTTCGAGAGCCCTCACAGGTCATTTTATTTCAGCGTGAGACTCCAAATAATACAATCATTACCGCGCGTACAGAAATGACAGTTACGTAACTCCTGGGCCACCTGGCACACACTAGTGGTCGCCCCTTAACACGTGACACCCATCTCCTGCCTTGCTAGACGGCAGATGCACGCGCTGGCCCAGGGCCGCCAGAGCAGCTGAGGGGACACGCACCCTTATCAGGGTCCTTGGGGCTTCCCCAAGGTGCTAGCGGCGTCTGAGGTGCTGACCTATTGACAAGGAGGTCCCATTGGACTGCACGGCTTTATGGAGTGTTTCAAAATTGTGTATTTTTTATTTTTTTTATTATTTATTCAATTGTGCGCGTGTGCGTGTGTGTATGTATGCGTGTGTGTGCGTGTGTGTGTGTGTGTGTGTGTAGAACCACAGACGAATTCGGGAACCACCATGGACCGCCTCCGCCTCCTTCTTGTTTACTCTGCCCTGGGATTCACAGGCTCCGCCCTACCAGGACCAGAAGCGCAGGCCGCCTCGGCTTCCGCCTGGCGTCTATACATGGGATCTGGGATCCCGAACTTTGGACCTTTCACCTGTAAAGCAGAGGCTTAACCCCTGAGCCACCTCTCCAGCCCCAAAATTGTGTATTTTTTATAGTCATTTATGGGAGGAGGAACACACATGTGCATGCCATAGCATATGGGTGGAGGTCCAAGGACAATTTTCAGAAATCAGAGCTCTCCTCCCACTCCACGGGCTTCTGGGAACTGAACTCAGGCTGCCACACTGTGCCGGAGCCTCACCTGCTGGGCATCTTGCAGGCCTGACTTGCCCATTTTTATTCCCATCTGCTTTAATCTTTGAAAACCAGGTCCGCTATTTCCCGGCTGGCCTCAAACTCACTATTTAGCCAAGGCTGACCTTGAGCTTCTGCGTCTCCTGCCTCCATCGCAAGAGCTGGGACGACAGGTGTGTGACACCACGTCCTGTTCCCGTGTTGCTGGGAATCACACGCGAGGACCTGAGGTGCTAGACAGGCACTCCATGAAGACCTTGCTATAAGGTCAAGGCGGCCCCCTGAGTACTAGGGGTCCAAATGTGCAACACCAGGCCTGATTGGCTGGCTTGTTTTATTTCATTTTTGTTTGCGTTTCTGTCATACAAAATTTTCTTATACACCATTAAGAAAAGTGGTGCTGGGTACAGGGGCACACGCTGTCACTTCAGCATTAAGGACGCTCAGGCAGGGGGACTGAGAATTAGAGGCCCACCTGGGCTACATAAAGACCCCACCACAAGAAATATGGAGACCAGAATCTAAAACCACATAAGAGAGTCAAGGGATGCAATTATTCCCAAACAGTGATTTTGCCTTATAATTTTGCCAAGTTTACTCTTTCAAACTTGAAAGCCCATGACTCCGGAAGAAGCTGTAGGGACACTTACCTTTCCGACCTGTGGAAACATGCTAAAAGACATGGGCACCACCAGTCCCATGACCAGAAGGATGCCAGCCATCTTCAGGATCCATAATGACTGCGGCGTTTGGGGGAAAAACTGGGTCCTGCAAGAGACAAAGTTTAGCTCGCAGGCAGCACTGCACCCTCTGCGGCCTCTGTCCTGTGGTGGTCCTGCCAGCCCTGCCGACCTGCCCTGCCCATGGCTGCAGGCCCAGCCTGGGTCACTGCGAGACCCACAGCAGGCTCTAAGCCAGGTGGACCAGCTCCGGCTGTGTTAGTCACGGTGGTAAGCACATACATGTGTTGACAGGCTCCCTCACGGCCCGTGGCGTCTGTGTGCTTCACCCCTCTGTATTCATGAGAAAACAGAGGCATTGGCTGGCTAGGTGGAATAACTGTCGCAAAACCCCAGAGCTCCAAAGTGACGGCCGTGACTCAAATGCACCCGACAGGCATGTGCTATTTTGACTTTCTAGGAGGATGGAAAGAATGCTTGGCCGCACGGAACCCCAGCCTGAAGAGCCTGAGACCCCAGGTCACATGAAGGCTGCACAGGCCACGAGATGGAATGTCTCTTGCCCCTCCCAAGCCTTGTGGTTTCTCAGATGCAGAAAGAGGAAAGAGAATTAGAAGGGCCACAGGAAGCTCTGCCATCGATGCCATCTGCTCTCCTGGCCTCGCACATCATCTGATAGTGGGTCCTTCCAGACCCCCCCCCCGGAAGGACCAGCTCTGCACGGATGGCCCGCGCTGCTTATCCATGTGACAGGGCCTCCAGCGCCGACAGCTCCAACACCAAGGCGCCGGCCCAGAAAGACCCCAACCGAGGCCTCATCAAGCCGGCCCTCCAGGGGAGAGGGGCAGCAGGCTGCCTGGGGCTCTCCCCTCTTCCCGAAGGCACCCACAGGTGTGCTGGGGGACTTCTCAGCCATGATGACGGAGCTGGCGGGTGCAGGGACAGGCATGGGGCCGTCACGGGCTGCACGAACCTTTCCTTGCCTGGAGTCTGACCGGGGCCAGGACAGTCCTGCCTCCCCGGCTGTGCTGCCAGCGGGAGGCTGTGAGATGAGCAGGGAGTGGTCCAGGTGGTGTCCGCAGCACAAGCTGGCAGGACAGAACTCAGCACCCCAAGGCAAGGAGAGGGTGGCAGCCAGGCTGGAGCTCCAATTCCGACACTGAGGTTACCTCCTGTGCCTGGCACCTCCTCTCCACACTCCTGCCTGTGCCTGGCACCTCCTCCCTACACCTCTGTGCCTGGCATCTCCTCCCCACACACCTGTATATCTTGGCATCTCCTCCCTACCCCCATCCACATTTCCCTTTTGGCCTAAGCTGCCATATTTCTCACACAGCACCCACAGGAACCCTGACCGACCCCCTGCTTAACAGGCTTTATGTTGTTTTGTTTTGTTTTATGACAGGCTCTCATGTAACCCAGGCAGTCCTTAAACTCACTATGTAGCCAAGTGTGACCTTAAACTTCTAAAACTCCTGCCTCTACCTCCTGAGTGCTGGAATTGCAGGTACAGAGCTGAGGCTGGAACCCAGGGCCCTGTGTGCATTAGAGAAGCACCCTACAGACCCAGCTACATACCCAACCCTTTAGCATGTCATGTCTTGCCACGCAGCGGGAATGCATCTATGAATGAGGGACCATTTGCACTCAGTTAAAGCTGATGCAAGTTGTAGGCGTCGGAGGTACGAGAACCTGGGATCGCCCCACCACGTCACTCCCCAGGCCCATGGATATGTCCAGGGACACAGCAAGCACGGGCAGCGCTGGGCTCGCTCCAGGTCAGTGTGAGCCACACCTTGGCATTTCCATTGTAAATGGGTTTTGGCCCAGGGAGGTGAGGGCACCTTTTACATACATGTGTGTTCATGTGTGTGTGCATGTGCACAGGTGATGTGTGGAGGTCAGAGGACAACTGGGGTGTCAGTCTTCACCTCTGCATGTGCTGGCCGGCTGACCCACGAGTTCCTGGGATTCTCGCATCTCGCTGGAGGAACATGGGGGTGACAGACGCGTATCACCCTGCCCAGATTTCTGTCCTTCAAATCTTCAGTTTGAACTTAGGTTCAAACTTAAAGCAAGCAAACTGAAAGCAAGCGCTTCACCCCCTGCCCATTCCCCAGCCCTTCTCTACCTTTTGATGAAGTGGACGAAGACTTCAGGGATGAACGCTGACGTCCCGAACAGCACCGCCCTGGAGATCGCTGTTTCTCTCACCGCCTGGTGGAGAGGCCAAGGGAAGAGCTTAGAACACAGAGGGCGTCCAGGGCCCCGCAACTCCAGGCGTGTGCACACAGGGCAGCTGCCTTTCTGCCGACACAACCTCACGCTGGGAACAGGTGTAGGTGCCGCTTCACGAGGGCCTGTCCAGGGCCAGGTTCACGAGACAAAGCAGAGAGGAAGCTCACCCCCTCACTCCACCATGGTTTCCACCGGTGCACCCCGAAGAAACCACTGGAGCAGACGTGCCAAGGCAGCTTCTGGACAGTCTGGCTTAGAAACGGAGCAGCCCCTGGAGGCAATGCTGAATTCCCATCCTGAATTTGGCTTCATACTGCTTTCACCCAACCTTTGCCTCGACCTGAACCCACTCTACCGGCAGGAGGCCCCCCAGAGCCAGCCAAGTACACTGGCACTGCCCCTCAAGGTTACCTGTGCAAGGAAAAGTCGTGTGCCATAAAATCCAACCACATGCACAGTTCCTACCATCTTCCTACACTGTACCTTGCTCCAGATAACAAACATGTAGGCATAGAATTTATTTTGGGGATTGGAAGGGACTAAAGGGTCTCTGAAGGGAAACCTCAATTCTACACTGTCCCCCATATTAACCTTGGAGCCTAACTGGTGAGAAGACACAACACTCTACAAAAGCATATTCCTGTTGGGCTGGGGTGGGTGCCCAGGATATGAGGCCCTAGGATGGATCTCCCAGCGCCCCCGCCCACACGAGAAGGAGCTACCGTGTTAACAGACCGAGAGTGTAGCTCAGTGGTAGAACACTCGCCTAGCATGCAGGAGGCTCTCGGTTCAAAATCAGGCTGAAGCAGAAACAATGCAGCCGGCCCCGCATGATGATTCCAAAGCTCTCCGTGACCTGCTTCGAAGCCATCTTTCTGGGCTCCCCTGTGGCCTTGCTCTCTGCTCACACCACTGCATGTGCCCTGAACGCTCATGCCTGGCTAGGATGCTCATCCTCAGGGAACGCCCCTTCCACAGAAGAGCCAAGAGGGTCGCTTCCAATATAAGGTTTCAGGAGCACAAAGAGAAAAACTGCTGTGTTCACAAGAGGGCACTGGCTGCCGAGCGTGGGGTTTCCAAATGCCACGCAAGACTGCCTTTCTCCAGCTGTCCCGTGCGTAAAGGGAGCACATTCCAGAAGGACGCCCGTCATCAGGAGGCCCTGGGACACTCAATGCTGTTGGCAAGTGAGTGGCTTCCCAGGCCAGTGGGGAAAATCTGCACTGCCTAACCTGAAATCTGATCCAAGGTGCCTCATTACAATCAGATATTGCTGGTTACGCAGTTTCTGAAATTTTAGCCAAGGCAAATAAACCTTTCAATGACAGGGAAACCATAAAAGAATGCGTATGCTTACGCACAGTTGCAGACACTTTAGTCTTAAGAGAAAGGCAAACTTTTTTTTTTTTTTGAAGCAGACCATCAAAAACGTAAGTCTTTCACCCTACATTGGCCCTTTTACAGAGATGCAGTTTGTTCTGGCAAGATGGACTGCAGATATCCCCTGGGGAGCAGGCACCTAGTGGTCAAGGGCTTGGATTGACCTTGGGTTTCTGGAGCCCAGCACGGAGCTGGCAGAAGAGAGGGAGTGAGCAACAGGCTGATTAAACACTTTTCCTCTCTGTTCTCCAGATTGACAAAACCTTCATGGTAAATGAACACAGCAATTAGAACCGAGTTGAAAAGAAATGCAAACAACATGTCCACACAGGAACTGTTAGTCACTGCTGAGAGTGGCCTTATTCATAAGAGCCCAAGCCAGACACGACCCGAATGCTCATTGTCTTGAGAGCAGGTGTAAAAAATGGGCGCATCCATTTACGTGTTACTAAGCAACAAGAACTGGGCAGGCAAGATGGCTCAGCAGGTAAAGGGACTTGCTATCAGTCTAACATCCTGAATTCAATTCCTAGAGGCCATACAGTGGGAGGACAGAACTGGCTCCTGAAAGTTGTCCTCTGACATGTGCACCATGGTACACGCATGCACATACATGTACGTATATCTGCACACATATGCACACATGCATATATACACACAATAGAAAAATGTAAAGAAAGAAAAGAAAAAAGGGATAACTGAGGCAGGCACTGTAGCCCGGGCCTGGAATCCCAGTCCCAAAGGAATGGAGGTTGGAAGGATCGGCATTCAAGGCCAGCTCAGCTATAGAGAGTTCAAGGCCAGCCTTGGATACTCGAGACCCTGTTTCAAAACAAACCACCACCACCACCACAAAGGAACAATTAATGCCTCATGGTACAAGATGGATGAACTGCGAAAGTCAAAGAAACCACAAATTGATTGCATGGTTCCTTTACATGAAATTTCCAGAAGGGACGTGGAAGATAGGCTGCAGTGAGTTTTCCCGCCAACTGTTGAGATGTGCAGAAGGAACATTTTTATAGTTAGAGATGTTCTATAACTGCATGGTGGTGACTGTCACACAACTATCTATCTAAAGTGGCACAAATTGATGGAACTATACTCCCCAACAGGCCGACATTATAGTGTGCAAGTTACCCCTCACAAAAACTGTGATAAAAATGTAATTTAGGGTTCAGAACATTTACTTCAAATTCAGAAATGTATTTTTAATTTATTCTTTGACAATTTCACACACACATATGATACACTCTGATCACACTCTCCCCCCCCCCATCTTTTCTTAGCTCCTCTCCCCTCCAAGAATCCCTCCTACTTTCAAGGCAGTTCTTTCTGGCCATGGGTTCTCTCCTGTTGCTGATAATGATCAGGCCCCTACTGTAAATCACTAGAAAAGGGCTGAGCTTCTGCACGGTGTAATGGTGATCCTGCGACATGTGCCTGACAGTTTATAACTTGGGCCTGTCAATCATTGACAGGCCTTACGGAGGTATGTAATGAGCTCCGTAATGGTGTTTTCACTGACCGCTTGAACTGCCGCCCCTCCTGACCTTTTCCATCACCTTGCTGGGAGGTGGAGCTTGTCTGGCTGGCGCTGGCATCCACCCCTGCTTGCCCACGCGGAGGAAGCCCCACTTCTCCCCTCCTCTGTTGCTGCTGCTCTCTGACTCATTTACAACCAACCCCCTCAATGATGTTCAGATCCAGTCACCTCAGAAACCAAAAAAGACCACCCCGCTCAACTAGTTATTTTTATTATCTGAGGCGGCCTCCTGTTGCGTCGCTCAGTCGCCCGGGGGCTGTGACTGGTCTCGAACTTGCCGTCCTCCTGCTTTGGCTGGGATTGTGGGTGCGTACTACCACCCCTGGCTACACATCTATTTTTTTAATTAAAAAACTTTAATATATAAAGTTTTTAATGTTATTTACTTATTTGAGGAGGGAGAGAAGGCGCATGGGGTGGAGGCCGGAGGGCAGCTCTCCTTCCGCCATATGGACTTCCAGGGACAGAACTCAGATTGCCAAGATTTGCAAGCATGCGTCTTACCCACTGAGCTACCTTGCCGCCCAACATCTATTATTTTAAAAAGGTCACTAGGAGTGTAGATCAGCCTGGGCTACCTAGCAGAAGGGGAGAAGGAAACAGAAGGGAGAACCAAAGAGGGGAAAAAAACCAGGTTTCCCCAAGAATCCATTCTACCTTCCGCCCGAGTGTAGGTCTCGGAGCCTCCAGCCCACCTGGGGGCTCTTACTTGCCAGCCCCACAGACTAAGTCTCCGGCAGATCCACCCGCATCCCCATGGTTCCGTCTCTCTGCAGAGTGCAGACCACGCTCCATCTCTTACACAGGCCGCAGAACGTGTCTCCCGCACGATGAGGGCAGACATGCTCAGGAAGAGGAGAAGGCCAACATGATGCTGCTTCTCACGTTGCCCCAGTCCCGTACCTTTCTCGCAGCTACTCTGGAGTGGCCCACGACGTTGCCTTCCTTGTCCATGACCTCGATCCCTCGCACATGCTCAAAACCCCGGGATAAGAAAACATTCAACCCACTGACCTGGGCTGTAAAGAGAAGAATGAATGCGCAGTAGGCGCTGTGCTCCGGGCCAGCAAGGACACCTCTCCAGGGGCCGCCCTGCTCCCGACCCTCGGGCGTCACTGGCTGTGAGCTGATCCCCTGGACTCTCTTAATGCTGCAGAAGGTAGAACCAGAACTGCTAACCGCTTGCTCATTCTCGGAGCTCCCCGCACCCAAGACTGAGCCTGGCCGCTGGACCAATTCTAGGAGAGGCATCAGGATCCCTGAAGTCCACTTTCTATTTTTTGCTTAAAATGGATTGGCCAAGTTTCTGCCAACCTCAGTTCCCCAATTTCACCAGCCTCTTTCTGCCAACTCTTCAAACCACCTTCATCCCCAGACCCAAATGTGGAACATGAACTAGTGACCTGGCAGGCTGGTGAGCTCACAATACTCGGGGAGTATCTGCCATGCCCTCCGGAGTCTGGTCACTAGGTTGGGGTTCCTACTTGCTTGCTCTGAGACCTCAAGCAGGTTTCTGAACTGCTCTGCCTCAGTCTCCTTACTTGGGAAAGGGACGACTTCCCACCTCTGAAGACGCTGAGGAAGGTTTGGCTAGACGGTCTTTGAAATGGAATTTGAGCAGGATAGCTCAGTGGAGGAGTCCTGACCTCCCATGTTCTGGGTTTGAATCTCTGCACTGCACGTAACAATAAAAGCCATCTGTTCATTCTTTCACAATTAAAAAGGGATTTACAGAAAGATTATCACTTCTCAAACCAAAGACCCAATTGAGGCAAGGGAGACCAACCAGGACAGACTGCAGGTGGTACTGTCATGGGTCACAGTGTAGCCCGACTCTCTGGGGATGAAGGCAGGCTTGAGGTCCACAAAGACCAGCCCCACCCACTCACCTAGAACGGCGGCTGGCAAGGCTCTTTTGAGCCAAATGTTCTCCAGGCGGTACTTCATGTGCTTCAAATGGAAGAGCACCTGGAAAAGGAGGAGAGACCACCGTGGAGGGCTGAAGAATCGGGTAGGCCAGCAGGCAGCACGGCCTCATCCTGCCGCAGAGCAGGCAGCAATCGGGGCTCCTGTATTTGCTGTGTTTTAATTCTTGCAGGGAGGTGGCTCCCTGTTCTCCCAGGTGCGGAGAAGACTGAGAAGTTCCAGACCTCCAACTAGTCAGGTGGGGAGCTCAGGCCTGCCTGCCTCTGAAGCCTGTTTTTCTTTAAATATTTTATTTATTTATTTGTGTGTGTGTGTGTGTGTGTGTGTGTGTGTGTGTATCAGAGGGCACTGTGTGTCCCTATGGAGGACCAAGCGTGACTTCAGGAAGCATTCTAGATTGCTTCTACCTCCTTTTTGCTTCGTCCTGGGATTTCCCAGGCCCTGCCCACCAGGGCTGGAAGAGCAGTCACTGTTGTTTCCGCCTGGCATTTTATGTGTGTTATAGTTAAGCCTGGGTGTCAATTTGACGCACCTGGTGTTAACTAAGCTGGGCTGAGACCACCTCTAGAAAGGATCAACTGAGACTACTTGAAGGATTATACCCACCCTAGATCCTATCAGGACCTCCAAAGCTCTCAAAGGATCCTCCCAGTACTGCATCATATAAAAAGGAGCCACCAAGGAGAACGGATCCCTTCTTGCAGCTGTGCTAGGAATCGCTCTTCCTTCTGGCCGCCCGGTTCCTTTGACCTTCCAAGACTCTAGGAGTTCTCCAGCCTTCAGCCATCACCTACTTGACTACTGAACTGAGCAGCTAGCTATTGGCAGCCATCGTTGGAACTACCTCGGCTGCTGACAGCCTTCGCTGGACTACCTTGGCCATATCTGTAAGCCAACTCAATAAATTTCCTATATATATATATATATATATATATATATATATATATATATATGTTCATTCTGTGAATTCCGTGACTCTAGAGAACCCTAACTAATACAACATGGGACCTTGGATCTGAACTCAGGACCTTCTGCTTACAAGGTACAGTCTTAACCCCTGAGCCCTCTCTCCACCCCCCACCTCCTTTTTTTTTAAAGACAGGATTTTGCTCTGTAACCCAGGGTGGCCTTGAACTCATGATCCCCCTGCCTCAGCCTCCTGAGCGCAGGCATCACAAGTCTGCACCACCTGTCCAGCTTTAAAGTGCACACTTCTGACCATTACAGCAGCCTGACATCCAAAAGAAGGACACGGCTCGCGGGCAGGTTATGTAACATGAACTATTTTTTCAAAACCTAACATTACTAAGTATAGGTAGCACTGAGTCATCCCCAGTACATACCGGGGGCTGGTGCCAAGACCCCTCTCAGGCATCAAGTTCTGGATGTTGAAATCCTTTACATACAATGATCCAATACTTGCGTGTAACCTAAACACATTTTCTGCTCTCCATTAATTTATTCATCTATTTGAGAGAGACACGGGGATGGGGGGAGGAGAAAGATGCATGTATGCCACAGCACACAGGTGGAAATCAGAAGACAATTTTTGGAAGTCACTTCTCTCCTCTAGTATGCAATCTTCATGGACCAAACGCAGGCTGCCAGGTTTGCAAACAGGCACGTACCTACTGAGTTAGGTCACCAGCCCTTCTCGTCCTTAAATTACCTCTAGATTATGTATGATCCGCAATGCAATGCCAACACTGGGAAATGGTTGCTATGCTGTCTTGCTCAGGGAACAATGAAAAGGAAAAATACCCACACTTGTTTAGTACAGATGAATTTTTTCCCTGATAACTTCAGCCCCTATTTGGTTGGTTGCCTCGATGCAGAACCTGCAGATAAGAGGCTGACTGTGTGTGCTTAGAAACTTAGAAACTAGAAACTCAAACTGCTTCGGGGTCTCTTAGGCACTCACCAAACACAAGTTCACCCTCTGCCCCTCACTTCCACCTCGACCTCCTCCACTGCCCCTGACCTAGAGGCCTGCATTGTCCAGAGCGTTCTTTCCTTCTGAAAGTTCTGATTACTCTGAGAGGAGTGGGCTAGAGACTCAACACTTTCTACTCTCTCACTTGTTCAAGGTAGGACAGAGACCACGTTTGTAATAAGCAGCTAAAAAGTTCTTTTTTAAAAAGATTTTTTTTTAAAGGAATCTTTTTTTTTTTAATTTTTATTATTATTATTATTTATTCAACTGTGCGCATCTGCGTGTGTATGTGCCCGCACGTGTGTGTGTGACTGTGTGTGTGTGTGTGTGTCTGTGTATGTGTAGAACCACGGATGAATTCGCGAACCACCATGGACGAGGCCTCCACCTCCTTCTGCCCCGGGATTCACAGGCTCCACCCTACCAGGACCAGAAGCGCAGGCCGCCCCCGCTTCCGCCTGGCGTCTATACGTGGGATCTGGGATCCGAACTCAGGACCTTCCGCCTGCAAGGCGGAGGCTTAACTCCTGAGCCACCTCTCCAGCCCCTTTAAAAAGATTTTTGAAGAATAAAAAAGATTTTGATGAAAAAAAAAGAAAAGCAAACACTCTGGGGCTGGTGAGATGGCTTAGTGGTCAAAACCGTTGCCTCGCAAGCAAAAGGACTTGAGTTCAGATCCCTGCATCCCATGTGAAAACTGTGAGAATGGTCGAAGCCTATATATTCCGGTCCTGGAAGGCAGAGCCTGGGCAACCCCAGAGCAAAGCAATAAGGGGGTGGAGCAAGCCAGGGTGATTCCTGATGTCATGTTTGGGCTTCCACAGGCACGTACACTCAAGTACTCTCTTGAATACAATTCCCTTACCACACACACACACACACACACACACACACACACACACACACACACAAAACCAAAAGTACCTACTCCAAAAAAGGCTGAAGAAGCAAATACTCCAGCGCCTAGGACCACTCTCTCCACGTGACCAGGATGCTGAGGAGAAATGGAAAGATGTGGAAGAATAAAAACAACAAAATAAAACGCCTTGTGTCCCGGGGGTTTGTGAGACTCACGTAGCTGGTGTTGCCGTTGATGACGTTGAAGGTTGTGGTGTAACCATACAAGGACAGCTGCAGGAAGAGACAAGGCCATCATCACATTCTGTCCAAGCACGACAGAACCTAGAGACCATGACCAAAGAACTGATACCTGAGTTAAAACCGTGGACTTTATTCCCGTTCTTGCAACCGTCATCAGAAACACCTTTTAAGAAGAAAACAACAGAGCTATCAATGTTGGTAGAAGCAAAGAATGTTCCAGAGGGTGCAGGACTGAGGCCCGTAAAGCCAGAGCAGGAAAGGCGGTGGAGGCAGGGCTGATAGCCACAGGATAAACCCATGTTTGGGGAGGGGAGGGACCTAGCAGACCCTGAGCCAGAGCTGGGGGGAGCCCCGAGAGCTTTGTTGATGGTGTCTCTGAGGCCTGTCGTCCAGCAGGGCACCAAAGGCCTGCGTCAGCTGGGCCAGCGCAGAGACGGGGGGGGGGGGGGGGGGGGGTCGTAACCATAAGAACAGCATGGACGCCCTTCTGCCAGCATGGGCCGGCCTCCCTGGGGGCAGCTCCCAGAGCTCCCTCGAGGACGGGCGGGGCAAGAAGACGCTGTGGTTTGGTCAGGAATGTCTCCCTGAGCTGCTTATGTCGGAGGTGTGTTGTGGACTTGGTCCCTGGCTTAGAAGATACAGGGAGGTGGTGGGAACTTAAAGAGGCGTCCAAGAGGGTTGTCAGGGACTGTGGGAACAGCTCTTTCGTTCTTTCACCCTCTGGGTATCATAACCAGGCCTGCTGCTTCTGCCCCGAGTTCCCCACAAGCAACAGGACCAACAGACCACACACGGACTGAAGCCTCCAAAACCGTAAGCCAGAATAAACCTTTTTTCTTTTTATACACTCATTACCTCCAGGATTCGTTAAAGGAACCGAAAGCTAAAGGAACTCACAAATACAGACAGTTCTGCCAAGAGCATGTCCTAACTCACTGACCTGCCCTACGGTGCCTAGTATGGCAGTGTTCGAAGAAAGGTCAACCCCGTGGGACGGCCAAGGTCTGGCTGGGCGAGTGGGGTGTGGATGTGGGTAGAGGGTGGCTGACGAGGGACAGACTTCCAGAACGGGGGGGGGGGGTGGAAGCTGGAGGGGCAGAGCCGAGGCCAAGCAGTGGATGGACATCCTCCCACGCCTTCACCCGGCTCCTGACTCACCAGGGGGACTGTCGCAGGCAGGAAAGCTGCAGAGGGAAGCATAGCATCGGTGACCAGGGCTGCCCACGTTGGGGTGGCCCGCAGGGCACTGCCCACTGGGAGCCTTCTCCAGACACCCGAGGGCACGGCTCTTACAGGACATCTTTTACATATAAATATTTTTTCTTTTGCCAATAGGAAAAATAATTACAAGAATGGGGAAACATCTCAGTGGGTGAAACGCTTGCTGCACAAGCGTGAACACCTGAGTCCAGATGACCAGCATCTGTGCAAAAAGCCGCTCAAGGCAGCGCATAGCAGTAATCCCAGAGCTGGGGAGGGCAAGACAGGCAGACCCCCCACCCCCCACCCCGGAGCTGATTGGTCACCCAGTCTCACTGAACTGATAAGCTGCAGGTTCAGTAAGAGACCCTGTTTCCAAAAGTAAAACGGAGAGCGATGGAGGAAGACAGTGGATGTCGGCCTCTGGCTTCACAGGCACATGCACCCACCCTATGACACGCACATATGCCACACCCATGCAGTTATAATCATGTGTGTGTGTGGCAGAATTAAGACCGGGCAGCAGAGCAAGTCCTAGGCAGAGACCCCCTGCCAGCCTTCCCAGG
The DNA here is from genome assembly GCA_023101885.1 of Typhlomys cinereus. Classification (NCBI taxonomy): domain Eukaryota; kingdom Metazoa; phylum Chordata; class Mammalia; order Rodentia; family Platacanthomyidae; genus Typhlomys; species Typhlomys cinereus. The sequence continues at coordinate 1,444,196 of JALPQD010000343.1, read as the reverse complement.
CTTCTTTCTGAGGGTGGGTGCCGATAACTGTTCACTTGTTCATCTTTCCAACCGAAAAAATATATACAGATATTTTTCAGACAGGGTCTCATGTAGACTAGGCTAGCCGCAAACTTAACCACACAGGTGTGATTGACCCTGGACTCCTAAGCTTTCTGCTTCCACCACCCCGGTGCTGGTTGGCAGAAGTATGTCACCACACACCACGTTGCGAGGTACTGGGGATCAAACTCAGGGCTCTGTGCATGTTAGACAGCCACAGCCCTTAGGTAGGGGTGTGCGTGCGCGTGCGCGCGCCATGTCCATGTGGCCAGAGGACAATGCCCAGTGTGTTCTCTGTACCTTATTTTTTGGAACTGGGTCTCTTGTTGAACCTGGGGGGCTCACCAGTTCAGCTTGAGTAGCTGACCAGTGAACGTGAGGGGTCCTCCTGTCCCCAACTCCTGAGTGCTGGGCCTACAGGCCAGGGATTATAGGAGCATCCAACACGTCTGGCTTTTTATACGGGTGCTGGGGATCTGAACTCGGGTCCTCAGACTTGTTCAGCAAGCACTTTACCAACTGAGCCATCTCTCCCACCGCTCTCATGTATTCTTTTAAAGTTGTGACCTCCAGAATTTCCATCAGAAATCCCTCTTGGGGAAGAAGCTTACAGAAAGTGCCTTGCTGTTATACACCATGTTTTTCCCACCTACTTCAGAACATGAGAACCCGCTCACCTGCAGGTCGGAAAAAAGCGGGGATCAGCTTGCTGCTGTCAGGGTGCACAGTTGACTTCAAAGGAGTAGAAGCAAAGGTTAGCTGAATGACTGGTTTTATTATCTTGGGAGGTTAACGCTTAGAAAGGGGCTGAAACTTACAAGACTCCTGTGCCATGCATCTTTAATCTAAAAAGAGATAAAAGAAGCAATGCTTTTTAAACATGATTTTAAAAAAAGGAAGTCTCCTGGCCAGTGTAGATAATTCCAATGAAGCATGCACCGTGCATTCAGACAGGGTAGCTACAGTCTACCACGTGGATGTAATAATGCAATATGACCACACCTGGCCACACCAAATGGCTCAAATAAATAAATAAATTAACAACAAAGAAAAAGATAAAGTTCAAAAAGGAACAGTTCATAGGCGAGAGGATGGCTCTGGATACGGCCCTGAGCCTGAGCACCAGAGAGATTCCCCAAAGTCTGCTAGAAGCTGGGCAGGCATGGTGGCAGACCGTGAGCCCAGCACTCGGGAGGCAAGGACAGGCTCCCCAGGCACACTGGCCAGCCAGACTGGCCAAATGGTGAATCCTGGTCTTAACCATGACCTTGTCTTAATGATAAAAGAAGAGAATGACCAAAGAGGATGCTTGACCTTGATATCAGCTTTTGGCCTCTACACTCCACTTACCTGCATGTATATGGTCATGAACATAGAAGGAAGAAAGAGAGAAAGGAAGGGAAGAAGAGAGGAAGGGAGGAAAAGAAGGAGGGAGAGAAGAAGGGAGGGAGGGAAGGAAAGGAAGGGAAAGAAGGAATGGAGCGAAGAAAGAAAGGAAGGAAAGGAAGTAAAAAGGGAGGGAGGGAAAGTGGGAGGAGGAAAAGGTGGGAGGGAGGGAAGGGAAAAATAGGAAGGAGGAAGAGAGAGAGGAAGGAAGGAGAAAAAAAGAAAAAAAAAGTAAAAACTGCTCAGAACATTAAAAGTCTAATGACCACAGAGAGGACTGTCATCTGATGTATCCCTCGGATTAGTCAAGAATAGTCCAGTGTAACAGTGGCATGAGTACTAAGGAGACAACCAACAGCTTTCCGACTGGACTCAAGAACTGCTGGTCAGAATGGTACCCATCCCTGTTATTGTAAACTAGAACAGGAACCCAAAAAAGGGAAGGAAATAGATCAGTAGGGAAGATAAACCTATAAGCAGAAAGACAGTTCTTCAAAATGCTCTGTAGGCAGCTGTTATTACAGCCATAGAATGGGAGCTCACAGTGGACACCTTTGGGTCTAACGCTGGATGAGTGAAGGGAAATGCACACATCAGTGGGGTGGCCTGAAGAGAGGATACTTGAGATACCATGGAGGCCTGACCCCCACAGGAGTAAACAAGCCAGAGTGAACCTGGGAGCCCATTGAGGCATGAGGGCAGAGGGTAGGGGGGAGTTGGAGGGAATAGTAAAGAGAAGGGAGGGGATGGAAGGTGGGAGGGAAGGAGGGATGAACTCAATATGCTTGTAAAAGTAGAAAAAATTAATAACAAAAAAAGAAGACTATGGGCTGGAGAGGTGGCTCAGGGGTTAAGCCTCCGCCTTGCAGGCGGAAGGTCCTGAGTTCGGATCCCAGATCCCACGTATAGACGCCAGGCGGAAGTGGGGGCGGCCTGCGCTTCTGGTCCTGGTAGGGCAGAGCCTGTGAATCCCAGGGCAGAAGGAGGTGGAAGCGTCCATGGTGGTTCGCGAATTCGTCCGTGGTTCTACACATACACAGACACACACACACACACGTGTGTGCACATACACATACACATGCGCACAGTTGAATAAATAATAAAAAAAAAATTAAAAAAAAAGAAGAAGACTAGCCCCCTAGCCAGGGTAGCACAAGCATCACGACTCTACGTCATTAGCCCCACCGGGTGTCACAGAGCCAAACTGTCAGCCCAAGACAAGTTCTCAGAAAAAAAAAAAAAAAAGGAAAAACCAAATATGTGAGCTTTCCATAGACTGCCTTGAGGGACAAGGTTTACATGAGCCCCCAAATTCCCACGCGGTAAGATAAGTAACAAATACTTGGCTGGAGTTCAGGGGCAGGAATACAAACCCTGCTCGCCACAGAAAATGGATTCTGACTTCTGACTCAATTCTGGAGCTTGCAGTCAGGGGAGCAAGGGATGGGTTCTGGGTGGAGAATCCCCCTAGTGTCCACTGTGCGGCCCACACTGCCCTTGCTGGTTTATGCGTGGAATCCTAACGGGGCTTAAAGGAAGAAACCCAGTTTTGTGAAATGGAGCCCGGGGCGGCATGTACAGTGACAGCATGTTCCAAGGCCACCTGATTTCTTCAGACAAGGTGAAACCATCCGAAGCAACCGCGCGCATTGAGCTCACAACACATACCCTCCGGTCGTCCAGGTAGTGCTTCAGCGCGTCCTCACTGGTGAACAACAGTTGTCTCGATTTTTCTATTCTTTCCTGTAATCAGAAGTGACAGTCTCAGCACTGTCTGGATCTGTGGACGACTTTGGAAATCAGGACTCATCACCAGTACACAGCGCACCTGACATCGAAGACATCATCCCTGAGCGCCTATGAGGACACGTCCCTACATGACTGGGATAAGGCATTCTGGCACGGGCCAATGAGAGAGCTCTCAGCAGGAAAGGTGCTCGCTCACAAGCCTGGCGGCCTGAACTTGATCCCTAGAAGCCCCCAACATACAAGTGTGCCCTCTCTCTCTCTCTCTCTCACTCACTAATGATAATATAGATAAACACAATATTTTTTCAATGTTAAAAATAAAAGCTCTGCACTGTAGCTGTCACCTCTGGCTTTCGATGTCGCCTGCCTCCCTGGTGGCATAAGTCAGAGAGTCCTGCCAGCCTCTGCCCCTGGCCCACCTCCACACTTGCTCCTTTTCTCCTCTCAGTTTGAGAAAATACACAAAATCAAAAGGAAGGTTATACATTCTAACTTCTTGCCCAGAACTAGCAACTGACTGTGAAACATCCAGCTATGTTTGTGTTTTTCAAAACAAATCATTTCCCCATCTCACCCCCTCCTCATCCTCAGAAATAACCACTTTTAAGAGTTCACAGTGAGGGCTGAAGAGGTGGCTCAGGGGTTAAGCCTCCGCCTTGCAGGCGGAAGGTCCCGAGTTCGGATCCCAGATCCCACGTATAGACGCCAGGCGGAAGCAGGGGCGGCCTGCGCTTCTGGTCCTGGTAGGGCAGAGCAGAAGGAGGTGGAGGCGTCCATGGTGGTTCGCGAATTCGTCTGTGGTTCTACACATACACAGACACACATACACACACACAGACGCGCGCGGGCACATACACACACATATGCACACAGTTGAATAAATAATAATAATAATAAAAAAATAAGAGTTCACAGTGAACCTTTCAGTCCTTATTTTTATACTTACGCACGCATATATGACAATATGCATTGTAAACAAACATATTTTTGCTATAATATGCATGATGCTGTCCTTTCTGCACCTTGCCTTTTCTATTCAACATCATAGACCTTATGTCTTTTCATTTATTTTTATATTGCTTTGCAGGGCTAGGAATCGAGCCCAGTTCTTTGCCTGTGCAAGGCAGTCTACCTTGTCACTGAACTGCATCCCCACCTTAGATTTCTCATTTAACATCACATATACCATCTGATATATTTCCAGTAAAATATTGATAGTCAGTCATATTTTTAATTCTAGTCAACATTCCATGCTATGAGCACCAGAGTATTTTCTTACTAATGGGCACTCAGATCGTTTCCCAGATTTTTTGACAAATAAAGCCAAAAGGACGATCTATAGTGTGAACATGAGCATATCCGTTCGGTCTGGCTGGGGTTATTATGACTGATAGGCAGTTCCTCTTCATCCCCAGCTGCGCTGGTTCAAGCCCTCATCTTTCACTGGGCAACTGAGCTATCACTAGACCTAAAAGCCTTGCTCACAGATGGTAGTCTCTGGGTGGTCACCACCTGGTCACCCACATACCCTCTGATATACAAACCTCCTCACACGGCCCCACAGGAAAAGAACCAACAAATTGGGCCCTTCAAGATTTGCTTGGTCTTTTGCGTTTAAAATCCTGGGCTCGGGGGGGGGCTGCAGAGATGGCTCAAGGGTTAAGACTGCCTACAGAAGATCCTGAGTTCCCTGAGTTCGGATCCTAAATCCCACCGTTGCAGTCAGCCTGCAACATTGCTGATAAATGACCATCACACGGCTTAAGGGAACAAGGAGTGTACTTTCTTGAGACGCCAACTTTCTACAACTGTGCCCGGAGCTCAAACCCTCAACAGTCAAGCTGACACCTGTGCTTAACTTTGACACCCACATAAAAAAAAAAACTCCAGGTAGAAATGGTGGCAACTTGTACTTACGGCCCTGGTGGGTGGCACTTGGGAAATTCCAGAGCAAAGCACAAAGAAATCCTGGGGTCTGGTCCTCTCTCCCTGAGGACCCCTCTCCTATCAGTCTCCCTTCAACTCCCCTCCTAGAGAGTTGCCCCGAGTTTTAGAACCTTAGTAAGGGTGGTAACTAGACATAAGATTGGGCTTGTTTAGTTCGGAGACAGTCTCAACTCTGTAGCCCAAGCTGACCTTGAACTCATAACCCCGTTGCAGCCTCCTGAGCAGCCTCCTGACTTCTTGGGTTACACATAAGCATTACACCCCTGAAAGGAAGACCAGTTTTGAAGATCTTTGAGTCACCAGCATCCAGCCCAAGCATCATGTCCTGTTAAACAGGTGTATGTTTTTATTTAGCACCTAACTCAACAAGCTCACTTGAAAAGAATTTTAAAAAAATTTTTAATTTTATACACACATATGGGCTCTGTTATTTCAATTGCTTTAAAAAAGGACATACAATTTTCAAATTTCAAAATGAAACATGAGGGTTGGGAATGTGGCTCAGCAATAGAAAGCTTGCCCAGTACATGTAAGGCCCTAAGATCAATTCTCAGCGAGGGGAAAAAGAAAACCATGACCGTCTTCATTTCTAAAATCATAGCCATACTTACGATTGAAATGAACACATTTGTAGGATCTAATAATTCTGTCCACTGAAGAAATCTTCGAAAAAAGGACTGAAGAGGAAGAAAAGGCACAAGAGGTTAGGAGTTTGGGAGGATAACTCAGAGGCTGGCAGTCCTGACAGCTGATTCTGGAAGGGGCTGGTGACTGAGGTCATGTCTGTGAGCTGCCTGTTCTCTGTCAGTTCCTCTCACCGCTCTGGCTCCTACGCTCAGACCCCCCTGTAACCTCAAAACAACTTGCCCAACAGCTTCAGATCCACTTGCCCTGAACCCCTTCCCCACCCTCTTCATGAACAAGGCCAGGATCTACCCAGGGCAGAGCAGAGGAGGCTAAACTCAAGTTCAGTGGCCTGCCAGGGGTGCGGAGCAAGTGACAAGGAGCCGGAACTTCAGACCTTAGGGCAAAAAAAAAAAAAGAAAAGATGGAAAAGATCTTAATTTTTGTAAATTACATGTTAAGGCTCTTTGGCACTGGATGGCCCAAATATATCATTCAGATAAAGCCAGCTGTTTCTTTTTACCTTAGCGTGGCCAGTAAACAGACCCTCTTGAATTGTCGCTGAGTCTCACATGTTTGTGCCCTAGATGAGACCCCGAGGTGCGGGTGGGGCTTCCCAAAACCTGGAGTTGGTTTCTGAAAGGCTGACCTTATGAAGGGTAATAAGCCTGGGGGGTGGGGTGGCAGTGGGGGTGGAGGTGGGGGTATCTGTGTCTCTCCACGCGCCCAGCAGGGGTAAAGGCAGTCCCACCTGCGAGGGCGGGGCGTCTGCGCAAGGTCCACCTGGAGTGTGACCTTGCGGCCGCCCCGTGCACTGCTGGAGCCTAAGGACACAGGACGACCATCGCCCTGGCCACTGGCAGCTTCACTTCCCCCGCGGTCCCCCCAGGCCCGGGGCCGGGCAGGTGCGCGATGCGCGCTCCCTGCCCATCTCCCGGCCCTGGGCATCCGAGGCTGGGGCAGCCACGTGGGCCGCCAAGGTCACGCGGCCGGGGCCGGCTCCTCTCCGCGCCGCGCGCCCTCCCGCCCCCGGCGCGCCGGCCCGGGCGTACTTGGCGTTCGCAGATCCCGAAGCGCAGGTTGGGTTCCATGCGGGCTGCGCCCTGCGCCCCGGGAGCCCCGGGCCCGCGCGGCCTCCTCCTCTTCCTGTAAACTACGTGGTGACCGCGACGTCACCGCCCCGCCTGCCGCGGAGGCGGGGCCTGGGGAGCGCCCCGCCCCCGGGCCTGGTGCCCCGGAGTCCTGGGGTAGACTTCACAGATGCGGGGGGGGCCCCCTTGTCCCTGCCCCTGCACTTGTGCCGCCCGTTACCAGCGCACATTAGCCCCCAAACGTACAACTGCCGTGGGTAAGATTAAGTGTACACGGACTGGGTCAAGTCCCGGCCAGCCTCACAATTTGCAAGGCCAGGTGAAAAACAAACTAGGAAAACTAAGTTTCCAAAAGGTGGAGCATTAAACCAATGAGGGGTCCTGCTTCCGACCTGGGCTCAATAGACCAGTTCTTAAGTCAGCCGGTCTGGGGTTTCGTTTTCTTTCCAGTCTTGGGGCACATCGTTTATTGAATGACAGATTATAAAACATTGGAAACACGCACCCCCATTAGGGGGATGGGCAGAGGGTGTACACTTGGATTTGTAGTGTGCGTTTGTTGGGGGGAGTTCTGGGCTGTGTGACCCTAGCTAAGTCATATTTTCTCGTCTGTAAATACAGTCATTGTAGGATCCTGTTGAAGATGGGAGGCAATACAGCTTGTGAATGGCCCAGTCTGGCCACGGGCTTGCTTGACTTGGTCGGGTCCCCTCGACCTCCCATGGGGCAGGCATCCGCAGCCAGGATGCTGGCTCCAGCTGTTCCGAGGTTGCCAGTGCCTTTCCCCCCAGGACTCAGACCTGTCTCCAGCATGTGACTTGATCCTGTGGCTCAGCTTGCCTGGCTCTGTTCTAGGTCTTCATCACTTCTCTCCCAGAACTCCCCCGCCCCCACCCCACAGAAAGGTTCGCGACACTACCTCAGAATTCCCATCACGGCAGAAACACGTGCTGGAAGCACAGTATCCAGCACACTGCATTGTCCATGGGCTCCGCCTCCAGTGAGTCCAGCCCTGCGGGCCTCGCTGCTGCCCTCCTAGGAGTCCTCCAGTGGAGCAAAGAACCACAGTGATCCTGAGGAAGTTATCACTGTTTTGGGGAGCAGGACTTGAAATAGGGTCTCATACTGCAGCCCACCCTGCCACTGAACCTTCAGGTCCTCCACTCTGCCTCCTGATGGTTAAGATTAAAGAATCACTCTGCCCTCCGCCCCCCCCCCCCACCCGCCCCCCCCCGCGCCCCAGCTTGTTGCTTCTCAATGGTCCAGTGCTTCCCATCACAAAGTGTCCAAAGTCCTGGATGCCCTGGTGCCGCCTTCACTCGCCTCCTTGCAATCTTCCTCCCAGGCACGCCTGCCTGAAGACCCTTATTCCCAAACTCATTTTCTACATGTCGTCTGCCATTTGACCCTCACCAAAACCCACTTTACAAAGGATTATGTCCCTGGTGCCTTCCTCCAACCCTACTCAGCTCTGCACTGCAGGGGCCTCAGCCACCGTCTCTGCTCACACTTGGTGCTTTTGCTGTTCACTGGGCAAGCGCAGGAAGATGGAGTCTGTGTTCACTCCTGGGCAAGCGCAGGAAGATGGAGTCTGTGTTCACTCCTGGGCAAGCGCAGGAAGATGGAGTCTGTGTTCACTCCTGGGCAAGCGCAGGAAGATGGGAGTCTTCACTCTGCGCCCCCAGCGTGTACCTAGTGCGTGTTCAGGTATCTTTCTTGCCCGCTAAGTTGAGTTTTCTGAGATAAGCTGGCAGCTCACTCTGTGTGGCTCTGGAGGTAAACGCCCAACAGATACTTGTTGACGTAAGATTAAGAAGGAAGACTACAACCCCAAGATAAACTGATCCAGAGGTAATGATGGCAAAAATGCAAATATTTTCAAGTGTTTATTTTTATGATATGTTTCATATCTAGCATTTGAAGAAAATGATTTCAATGCTTAAAAGATGCACTCCCTGAATCAAACATATCTTCTTCATAATCACACCTAATCAGTATCTTAGAAATATACAGACACTAAGTCAGTTAATGAACAGAGTAAGTAAAATAAGGATGTAAACGCCAAGTGTCGGGGATGGGGATCATGCATGATCTATCACGTCTCTGTGCCCCCGTGTTTATAGTAACATGATTCACAAGTGTTTCCACCTATATAGTGAGTTCACTTAGACCACTGATGCCATGACGTAAAATATGACCTTTGTTACCTTGAAGGAAAATTCAGTTCAATCAAAAGAGCTTCAAAGGGAAATATCAGGACCTTGATCAGAAGCGTTCAGTGCCTGTGCTACTTTGTGTAGACAAGGTTCACGGATGGCTAAGGAAGAGCCGCTTCCTCGACTCTCTGAAGACACGTCTAAGAACTGGAGGCCCAGGTGTTCTGGGGAACTCAGCGGGCCTCACAGTGTCTCCAATAAGGATTCGTGTCGGCAGCCAAGCCGCCTTGAGAAAGCCTTAGTGTAACGCATACAGAAGTGGGGAGCATTATCAACACAAGCTTGAATGGCTTTGCCTTTCAGAAGGATCTTGGAAATGCTACAAGGTGCCAGCTTGGCTCTCTCTTGACGTGAGGAGCTGCAGGTGCTCCAGACGGCTTACTGATGAACCTTCTCGAAGTACTCTTTGGACGCTGTTGGGCTTGGCTTGATCTGAAAATATGAAAACATTTAATTGCTTAACAGTGAATTCGCAACAGTAAGAGGAGCTGAAAACTCCCAAGTTTTATTTATGAGGACAGAGGAAGAGAGGTACGCATGCCATGGCACAGGGAGGGGTCTGAGGACACCTTCGGAAGTCGCTTCTCTCCCTCCGCCAGATGGGCTCCTGGAGACTGAGCAAGTCTCCAGGCTTGTGTGTGCCTCACCTGCTGAGCTATCTTGCAGGCCCAGCTCTTAATTTTTAACTAAACTTCATGTCTTAAAGACCGGCCTGTCACATCAAAACATGTGGAAGTTCATTGCAGCCCGCCTAGGTCTACACACCCACCTGGTCCAGACCAGAAGCCTTGTAGGCGCCCTGTGTACCCTGGAGACAGAGGACCTGGAGCCCTCTGCCTGGAGTCCCACTGCTGTGAGAAAGAACTTACCGTAGGGGACTCTGGTGTCCAGTTTGCTGGACAGACTTCTCCGTGGGTCTCCACGAACTGGAACGCCCTCACCAAGCGCAGGGTCTCTTCCACACTGCGGCCCACCGGGAGGTCGTTGACACTCAAGTGCTTGATGACTCCATTGGGGTCAATGATGAAGAGGCCTCTGCAGGACCAAGCAACACACACTCGCTCTTACTGTTACGTCCTCAGTGCTCCTTTAATAACATTAGCTTGGGCTGCCAAATGCTTAAGTTCTCATGGTTGCCTGAGAAACTTACCATCTTCATCAATGCAGGGAACACACATAATATACAAAATCACAATCATGCCCCAAATGCCACATGGTATCTAAAAGCAATGAACTAGGAAGAACAGAGACTTGTGACTTATAAGCTTTAGGTTCTTCGTCGAATTCTAGCAGAATAACCATATACAAATGGGAGGGATCCAGTATGTATTTTATCTATATCCAAGAATTCTAAGAATTTTTATTCACTTTTATTTTGAAACTGGCTTCCGGACACAAGTTAGACTGGTCTCAAACTCACTAGGCAGCCCAGGCTGCTCTTGAATTTGAGCCCCCCCCAGCCTCAATGTCCCAAGTACTGTATTACAATTGTATACCACCGCACCCAATTAATACGCACTACCTACTATAAGAATTGTTCAGTGAACAGGGGAAAATATCATGGAAAAATACTTGTATAAAGAATATGCAGGCCCTAAAGCTTTGGGGCCTCATGGAGCAGAAACACATGTTTATTGTTGTTAGCAATCAACAGCAACCCACAAGACACTGACCCATTACAGACTGGTATTTGTCTTCTTACTGTGCGACACGAGGTATGCGTATCCCAAGGGTTTTAAGATTCCTCCTTAAGGAGGACTGGGGAGTCCGAGTGTCAACTGTGCAGGGGGACAGCAGCAGTACAAAGCAGCTTCTCCCTCCTGGCGTAGGCCTGGCTTTAAGGCTGACCCAGGCCTAGTGCCCAGTCTCAGACAGAAGGGAGCTGTCCCCAGGGAGAAGCAGAGGCAGAGCTGGGAAGATGCAGGTCTGCAGACCACGGAGCGGAGACAACTGATCAATCGGACGCAGCCTCTGTCCCATCAATCTCAGGGAGCCTTCTCCTTTGTGAGCCACTGAATCTCGGCCCTGCTCTCAACTTCAAGCTGAGGCCTCCATCCCCACCCTCCCAGGAAGGCCGCATCTGAGCACAAGCCTGAGGAAGATTGACAGCTTTCCAACTCCACAGAACGAGAGGGACACAGAAAGCACGGTCCCGGCCTTGATTCCTGACCAACCTGGGCAGCTAGATCAGCAGGAGCCATTTTGTTCCTGTTCATCCTACAAAGGAGACCGTGCTTGCTTTGCGCTCAGCCTTGGCTGGAAGCAGTATCGGCCAGCTTACCATGTTCCACACTCTCATAATCTATTAAATATGAACAGGCCAGAATGCTCAGGAATTGTGGTAAGAAATGTCTGTCTTGAGACTGCTGTTTGGTTGCACACAATTAATTATAACCAGCTGATTTCTTATTGTATACTGTATCAGTTACTCTTTACTATTGCTGTGAGAGAACACCCAAAATCAATCAACTTAAGGGAGAAAAGGAGGTTTATTCAGCTTACAGTTCCAGAGGGAAGGTACAGTCTCTCAAAGCAGAGGAGGCATGGCTGGCTGGTCAAAGCCTGGAGGAGGCTAAGTCACTGCAGACATCTTGGAAGCTGAGAGCTGCAGACTGCTTGCTGCAAAGGCAGACTTCTCCTAGAGGTAGGGTGGGACTCATCCACCTCAAGGTCCACCCCTTGTGACTGCCTTCCTCCAGCAAGGCTCCACCTCTCAAGGTGCCATGACCTTGCCAAATACATGAGACTGTGGGGGACACATTTCAAACCATGGCATATGCCTTCCTGTTATGCTTGGCTTCTTTGTTCTTTGATGTTTTTGCTATAGTTAAAGACTTTGGAGAATTGCCCAACTTTCATGCACATCAACTGAGTAGTTTAGAATAAACTCATCTCGCTCTTGCTGAGACGCCTCTAACCCCGCCTGGTTTCAATTCCCACGACCCCATCCAGGAACCTGACAAAGACTTGGAAGTCCAGACGCTTACAAGGTTGTACCCAAAGCTTAAGCTGCACCAACCCATATCCACCTAAGGCCACCTTCATTTTAGCTATGGAAAACTGGGGTTCAGAGAGCTAAGCAACTTACACAAAATCACACAGCCATTAAAAAACTGGATTTAAAGTAGCAACTGAACGCATTTGTTTGGTTCCTAAGTTTGTACACACTGTGATAGCCCCTCCTTCAATCGTACCAGGAGACTCCCCCATGGAAGGATTCCTGGGCTGCAGGGAGAGCGCAGCAGTGTGACCATCCTTCTCCAAGTGGAGACCCAGGAGAGGAGGGGGCGTGTGCTTTGGGTATTTCTGGAAGACTGTCAACCCGTATAGGAAGTATTTCATCAATGCTTACACATACTGCAAACACTTCACCAGCCAGACAGGATAGTGCAGGCCCCAATCCAGCACTCAGGAGGTAAAGGAATGATGAGCTCAAATTCAAGGCCAGTTTGGGGCCACAGATCAAAATCCTGTCTCAAAATAACAATTACGACAAACAAACAAACGGCCCTCTTCCCCCACCCCGCCACCCCCCCAGCCAAAAAAATCCCCTAATGCTCCTGTCTTCGTAGAATTTCTGAACTAAAGTTTGCTTGCCCAGATCCATGTAAGTCCCCTGAAGACGCAGGGTGGCACTAAAATACAGAAAACCAGTAAATCCCTAAGAATCGGCTCCTACCTGAGGGCAACACCAGGACCTTCCAACAGCACCCCGTAGTCCCGGGCTATCTGCTTGGTTAAATCTGACAGGAGCGCGATGTTCATGTGGCCCAAACCTCCACTCTAATGAGAAAGCAAACATGTGACTCTTTGAACCCGCACAAACTCTACTGACTGCTTCCTCCTTGCAACTGGCCAAGGGCAGGCACAAAGGTCATTTTACAGACAAGGAAACTGAGGCACAAGGCGATGTTCCCTTCTTCGGCCACAGCTAGAAAGATACAGACGAAGGATTCAAATGCAGGTTAGAGACTTTCCTTTCTCCTTCTGTTTAGAGACAGAATCTCACACCCTGGAGCAGAGGATGACCACAGACTTCTGATCCTCCCTCTCCTCTCCACCCCTGGAATGCTGGGGTCTCAGTGAAGCGACACCAGAGCAGTTTATACAGTGCCGAGAGGAGCCCGTGCCCTGCAGTCAGGCAGGCCCTCTACCCAGAGCTGTGCCCCCTGCTCCTCCTAATTTTCTTTTTTATACTGAAACAATGTAACTTTTTAAATTGTTTGTTATATACATGAATATAATGACTTTGTAATATTTTCAACTCTTAGTCCCAAAACTCATCTCCCCTTCTTTTCACCTTATAACCCTTCATTTCCCTGCCTGACTTCCTCCTATTTTCAAATCTTTTTGCTTGTGTGACCCCATCTAGTCTGTGATGACTTATGCCTGACCTCAGTCATTTTCCAGCAAGTTCCTTTCCTAATTCTTAAAGCAGTCTTTGGAGATTAATATCTCAAATATAAAATAAAAGAGTAATGAACTGAAATTTACTATTATTAATCCTATAGCATAGCTAAAATTTAAAAATTTTTCTTTCTAGCCAATTTCCAGATACCCCACAGAACAGTGTTTAAGAGGAGGCAACAGGCCCTAGCCATGTCCCCTACCCCTGAGCCTGTCTCCATTACCGTTTTCTTGGAAAGAGCGTAAAGATACATGCGAAGTCCAGAGAGACAGAGGCCACGAATGGCCAGCAGGCCAGGACCCACGAATGGCCTACTTCGGGAGGGTGTGGCTCAAGTGATACGGCGCTTGCCACTACGGGGTCCACGCCTAGCGCCAAGTGAAAAAAATGATATGGCAGTGCACACTTGTGATGTGGAAGCAGAGTCCAGGTCACGTGAACCACATAGCAGTGAGTTCAAGATCAGCCTAGGATACATGTGACCCCCCCCCAAAAAAGTCTAGTTTGGTCTTTTCTGCAATTTCTTCTGTTAGTTCAAGGTCAGGAATCACTGGGAAGGTGCTGGCCAGTGGGCGCAGAGGTAGAGGTAGGTGAATATACTGTCTTCTGCACGACATATCTCAAGTAGCTGAGATTTGAAATGTCATCATCAGGAAGAAATGATTAATGTTTGAGAAGACAAATAGCTTGATTTGATCGTTATATTAATATTTACTTATATCAAAACATAGCGTGCACGCACACACTTTCATTGTATATTTTATTTGTGAATTAAAACAAATAATGTAAATGCAAACAAGAACTTTGGCCTACCTTCCTTGGTGTATTGATCCAGGCAAGATGGCTGAAGTGGGAATCCACGGAAACTGCAACCACCTCACAGTTCAGGTCATGGAACTCATTGGCTTTGTCACTGAAAGCAACAATTTCCGTAGGACACACAAAGGTGCTTGGAGAAATAAGGGAAAGTTTCATCAGATACCAGAAAAACAAGAAATTACAATGCAATCAGTGAGTAGCCCCAAAACTAGTTCTCTTCTCATCCTCCTGTGGCAGGAACTGTACCCAAAAATGGGGGAAAACCCCACTTATATAAAGCAGCTTTATAAAAAACCTCAACTCATTTTCTTATCCTTACTTTTCGTCTTCCTGCACCAATGAAAATGTCCAGACTAGCTTAGGAAACCACAGGACCAAAGTCACGTCTAGGGCGGGATGGTGGGGCACCTGCCTGCATGTGTGAGTCCTTAGGGTTGACCCCCAGTACGGACACAAAAGCAAACAGAAATATATCTAAACTCCTCCATCCAAAGGAGAAGAAGGCCGGGCTCCCCACTAGTTCACCACAGACGGCACGGCCAGCTCACAAGCCATCAGAGAGAACTCTCCCCCCAGCCAGGGTAGGGCATAGGGGTCAGCACTGTCTCAGAATGGCTCGAAAGCAGCACAGAATCACTTACAAATCCAAAGGATAGAAGAAAAGCACCAAGTATTTCCCCTTAAAGTCATCCAGGCTCAGTTCCTTGAACTCTCCGTTGACGACGGCTGTCCCCTTAAAATGGGGCGCATGCTGTGTGACAGAAGCCGCGCAGGACGAGGAGCCTAAAACAGACGCACACCTGTGTGTATTTCGTCATTCACCACATCGAGCACTATGGGCTTTTATTTAAACACCTTATGATAACTACTTGGCTAGATAAATTACTTAAAAACACAGCTCAATGAGAAGGTCTCAACTGTATACCTAAAGTAGAGTTAATTTTTTCCTTTCACACAGTTCTAACATGAGGTGAAAAAACATTGACTTAAACTGTGCATATATACACTTATACCAACGTGAACGTGCAGGTGGAGGCCCGCACAATAGGAGCCACCCGCTTTTTGCTTCTTGAGACAGACGGGCTCCCTGAACTTAGAACTCGCCAAGCAGACCAGGGGCCCCAGGGAGCCCTCTGTCTCCGCCCCCTCAGTCTTGGAATTACAAGCAGTGGCCCTGCTTTTTCATGTGGTGCTGGGGACCCAACTCAGGTCCTCCTGCTTGATTCTGATGGAGCTATCATCCAGTGCTGAAGAAAAATGTTTTAAAGAATAACAAAAAAGAAACAAAGAAGTGCCATGGGAAGTAAAAAGAGGATGGCGAAGGCCACAGGAACTCAGAAGATGCAGACAGGAGCTGCACTCTTGACACGGCTCAGACTTTGACAAGTGTAACTGGGACGCAGCAAGAGAGAGGACGAACAGCAAAGGACGCGCCTTCGTGTCACAGAAGAGCAGAGACAAATCAAACGAGGCCAAAGCCAGGACTGCGGGGCTTCCAGTACCAGGCGGTTGGGTCTGCTCCGCACAAGAGATTCTGACACAGGACAGTGCTGTTCTCAGGAAGATTAGGCTGGCCGGAGGGTAGAGCCAGAGAAGGAGCGATTGTAGTTATCTCAGATGAGACAGGCACCAAGGCTGGGGGCAGGGAGAGCCACAGACGGAGCTCAGTGGTAGAGTGCTTGCTAGGCATGCTCAAGGTCCTTGAGTTCCATCCCCAGTGCCAATCCCACTCCCCACACCTAAAGAGGACTTGCTTCTACCTAGGAATGAGGGACAGAAGAGATCCAATGTCGAACTGCCTGGGAATGCCAGAGATAGAAACAGGAGTTATTGGGGGCAGGAAGGACTTGGGACCAACAGAGAACTCTGAAGCATGAAATCACTATTTGAAGTATTTTCAAAACCATGAAAGCCTTTAGAGAACATCTTACCCACAAAACTAAAGTATAACCTCTGAAGTTGCTGTTTTCCAAAGGCAAGACAAACCCAAGGAGCCCTTTCCAAGAAGCACTGGTCACGAAGGTTCACCTCGACAATGCCCTTAGCTAGAGCCTGGGGTGGAACGTCACAGAAGCAGCTGGGCTTCATTGCAGACTGGCTTGCAAGGTTGGGGGAGTTTTGGTGTTTTGTGAAGTGACCCACCAGTCACATTCTTTATACATGCAGGCTTTACACACAGCATACCCAAAAGGCATCTGAATCTCCCCTCTCCCCCATGTCGGCACAAAAAACATCTTAACCAAGAAATGCTACCTAGAAAAGGGCCGCCATCTTCAGCGGTTTCCGCCCCTAACTGCACATAGTTACCCAGTGGGCACAACGACCAAAGTCTGGTTTCTCCCAGACTGAAAACCTTTGCCTGGAGCAGGATGAGGACGATGTTATGTCTTTACGCACTTATTTTATCTAATTGTCTTTTTATTATTAAGTTGTTACAATCTTTAGACAGCTTAAGTGCCAATCCTTTACTAAATATATTGTATTAATACTGTTAATATTTTCTCTGAGGCTATGTTTTTTTCTTTTCTTTTCTTTTTCAGTCTCACTGTGTAGCCCTGGCAGGCCTGGAACTATGAGGACCAGACTGGCCTCAAACTTGAGGTGATCTTCCTGCCTCTACCTCCGCAGTGCTGGAATGATAGGTGTGCACCACTGTATCCAGCTTTTCCCTTTTTTGGGGGTGGTGGTAGGGGGGCAGAGTCCTGCTAGGTCTTGAATTCTTGTTGATCCCCCCAATTCTCCTGCCTCAGCTTCCCACATGCTGGGATTACAGGTGAGTACCATGTCTGGCTCTCTCTAGACGCTGACCTCTTCATGTTTTCTGAAAGGCTCATCTTAAAATCTTGACGAGGTCAATTACCCACATCCAACGTGGTACATTCTCATATCTTTTTAAAAGCTGGAGGACAGTCTGACAGTCAGGGTTCAGGACACAGCTGGGGTTCAACTGGGACGCAGCAACACTTACTGGTGCTAAAGGTGGATTTTGCTTGAGCACAGGCAGACCACAGTACATTTGTCAAGCACGTTCTAGAAGCCGCAGGCCTAAGGGCTGCAGAGGCAGAAATACCCCGGGGAATGGCACTCACATGGCGAGCCACCTGGAAAAAGAAACTGCTATTAGTAAGACTTTCTGGGGGCCACTGAGATAGCTCAGCCAGCAAGGCACTGCTCATGAACCTAGTGACCCAGCCCACATGAGAGAGAGCTGACTTCTGAAAGTTGTCTTTTGACCTCCACCTACTGGGCCATGAAATGCATGCATGTGCTTTCTCTGCCTCTCAAATATTTTTTTCACACACAAAAAAAATCAATTCTTTCCCATCCCTTCCCCCAATTTTTTTTTTTTTAAGGAAGACTTTCTAAGGAAAGTTTCTAAGGAAACGACAGACACTTGGATCTGCTCCTCTAGTCCACTAGGTCAAATTATGGTGGTCTCAGCTGCCCCTTGTTCCAATGAACCAAACCCCAAACCCAAAACTTCGAGGCTCAGACCGAGTCTACACACATGTTCACAATATTCGTTCTCTTTCACGATTGCAAGAGGAAGGGGAAAGTAAGAACCCAGATACTCAGGAATAAAAATCTCCAAGTAGAGGGTTAAAAACTCAGGGAGACTGGCCCAGTCCCTGAGGATTCGAGGTCTCCCACACATGCTTCTCCACGGTAAACTCGATCAGAAAAGAGAAGGTTCTTCCACGCACACAGAGAAAGAAACTGTTAAAAAGTTCAAGGCCTGGGAGCGTTTGCCCAGCACTCCAGGGAAGCTGCTGCCAACTTTAATGTCCAGCATGACGCAGGGAGGGGAAGGGCCCGTCTTGTGCCCCACGAGGAGAAAAGAGCGGAGGGTGGGTGGCAAGAGGGCACGCGCTGCGGCCGTCCAGAGAAAAGCAGGTAGCCACGCGAGTGGGCCGGGGAGTGGGAGGAGAAAGCGGCCCGGGTTACCAGCGGGTTGTTTCACACCCCGCATTTAAGGAGCGCCCCCAAGCCAGCCGGACTCCACCTGTCCGCCTGGGGCAAGTAAACTGAGATCGGGAGCGCCAAGTCACTCGCCCAAGGGCACAGTGGGTGACCCACGCGAGCCAGCGCCCGGACGGTCTCCAGCGCCAGGACCCGGTGCTGCGGGCACACGCGGCCGGGCCGCCGGGGACGCGCAGAGCCCCGTGCGCGCGGCGCGAGCCGGGCCTGCAGGAAGCGCGGGTCCTGCGGAGGCGCCGCGAGCCTTCCCGGCTGCGGGCCTCGGGTCCGTGACCCGCGGACGCCCTCCAAGAGGGGCGCAGGGCTCCCGGGCCCAGGAACGCGCGAGCCCCTCCGGAGTCACCGCGTGTCTGCGCCTGCCCCGGCCCGCAGCCACTCACCGCGGCTCGGAGCAACCGTCCCGCTGCCGCCGCCATCTTCCGTGCACGCGAGCGGGTGGAGGGGCCGCGGACCGGCCTCGACGAGGGGCGGGGCCTGCGTCTGGGCGGGGACTCCCGCTTGGAGGCGGGGCCTCGGCAGAGGGGCGGGGCCTCGGCGGGAGCGGGTGCCTAGGCGGGTGGCCTTAGGGGAGGAAAAAAGCACCCTCACTTTCTGCTGGGAAGGGGCGCGAGGGGGAAATCCCCTTTCTCAGGAGCAGCCTGTCGCCTTCTTTGTCGCCTCGACCTGGAAAGCTCCAATCCACACTAGAAAGAATTCCAGCTCTTTTTCTCGCGCAGGTGGCTTTTGCCTGCTGATTTCTGCGTGAAGCAGAATTAATTATTAGTTCAGTTTTTGTTGGTTAATGAGCTAAGTGGGTTCAGACACATCAAAGCTTTATGGGCTTGAAAAACTTTAGGAATTGTGTGTGGGTTTCTTTCCATGTTCGCCCCTTTTTCCAAAACTGGGAGAATGGGATGAAATTAGTATTTGTTCAGTGTAAAATACAAAATGTTCAGTGGTGAACCGACTTTAAAGCAGCACATCAAACACAGGTAAAATCATACGTGACCTCACAATAAATGCCTTTTCGTAAGTTGGTATATTCCAAGCAACATTCTGTTGCCATCTTAGTTTCTCAAGTTCTGCATGTCGTTTACATATTACTTGCTATCTTCTTTAAACTAACTCAGTTTTGCCTGCATAGTGCCCAAAATTTCCTTACCAAACAGCTTAGGGGAACAAGAAGCTTTAAGTAAATATCTGTAAATAGAAGGTTTAAATACATTAAAGCAAAATGCTACAGAGTTGCACCAGATGCAGCTGTTTGCTGAAAGGCTGAGCTTTTTCATTAAGAAGGGAGAGAGGTGTGGGGGGGTGTCCTGGCCTCAGAAACCTCATTATGTAATCAGAAGAACATTAGTTTTCTGGTCCTGAGATTTGGCTGACAATTATTTATTTTGCTCCCCACTCACCCAGCAGTCTCAGGTACCCTTCATTACTGCCCTGGGCACCTGCCCCATGCTTCAGAACAAGCTGTCTTTAAGGCGTGCTTCAGGGGCTGGAGAGGTGGTTCAGGGGTTAAGCCTCTGCCTTGCAGACAGAAGGTCCTGAGTTCGGATCCTAGACCCCATGTATAGACACCGGGAGGAAGCGGGCCACCTGCATTTCTGGTCCTGGTAGGGCGGAGCCTGTGAATCCCAGGGCAGAGTAAACAAGGAGGAGGTGGAGGCGTCCATGGTGGTTCCCGAATTTGTCCATGGTTCTACACACACACATACATGCGCACACACGCACAATTGAATAAAAAAAAAGTGTGTTCAGAACAAACTGTCTTTAAGGTCCTCGACAGGTCAACTCAACACTGGCCTTGACTTGATTAGTGCTCGTTATGTGTGTGTGAAGCAGGATGGAAGGGCATCACATAAGGTTGACGTTTAAATCTATAGTGGAATACAGTCTAGCCACAAAAAGGAGCAAAAGCTGAATGTGGTGTCTATGGCAGGAAGTTCAAAACTGGCCCAGGCTATCTTGTGAGAGCTAGGTCCTGTCTCTAAATAAAATAAATAGATAAATAAGTAAATCTGTGGATGAACCTTGAAACTTCATGCTAAGTGAATGAAGTGTTTGTTTGTCACCTTGATTATATTTCTTTTTAGTGTCTTATATGTTTATGAGAGAGAGAGAATACTTGCAAATTATCGCACGTGGGTGTGCCGTGTCCTTATCCAGCCGTGCTGTTTTGACAAGGTCTGGCATGACAAAATATTGTTTCAAGGAAATAATTTCCAGATAAAAGACATGACATTATTTGATGTAAATAAGAGAAATAAGGAAAATGTGGGGATAGTCAGGCCTTAGCTGTTACTGTCTGCCTCAGTGTTACTGTTTGGTTCTGGCCTAAAGCCTGCTGGCTGGGGAATGACACATTAACATCTAAATGGGCAGTTGCTGGGTGATAGGGGCTCTCCCTATGCAAATTAAGTTTTGCCTGTGGCAGGAAGATTCCTTCCTCTGGGAGTTGAGTTTACCTCCTATATGTTCTTAGATTTTTTGTTTGTTTGTTTGTTTTTATCAGGACTAGTTAGGTTATAGTCCTTTCCTTAGACATTTGATGTTTATACATAAACCAGGTAAATCTGCTTTGAAATATTCATTCTCCCTTTGCTTTTAGCAACTGAGTGTCATGCCTGCTTTAACTCTACCTGGAGACGTCATGTCTTTTCCAACACAGAAAATACATGTCACTTCTGCTCTTCCTTTGTTACCTAATCCTGTAAAGAATTTGGTCCTGCTTTTCTTTGATGTTTTCCCTATAGCATAGTGACACATCCCCTGGCCTTTACGCTAGATTTTCTAATGTATATAAACTCTGCTAAAAATTTCAATAAATGAGTTCAGATTCACTCAGCTCAGAGAGCTGTCTGTCTGTCTTCCGTTTCGCCAACTCTTTGCCCACCTTGTCGAGGGGAGCCCTGGATTCGAGGTTGCAGCTTGGACTGCAACAGGGTGGAGATCAGAAGACAATTTTCAGAAGTCAGTTCTCTCTTCCACCGCATGGACTTCCGGGGCCAGAACCCCATATCCAGGTTTGCCATACTTAGAGCAGATTGTCTTAATTACTTTCATTGAGAGTCTGGCACTGCTAAAGACAACACTTGCATACGGTATGAGGTGGTCCAGTCAGCAGAGCAGTGTGGAGTGCCCCCCATCCTCACTCCCTAACCCTCCTTTCAGCCTGAGCGTGGAGAAGCTTCTCAGTCCCATCTCACCACAAGCCTATTTAGACCTACCTGGCAGCATCACTTTTGCCTGGTCTTTAGCTCATCTTTCTCTCGCTGTCTTCGAGCTAGAGACAGTTCCTTCCTCTTTGTCCAGTTTTGCCTGCCTAGTGCCCAAAATTTCCTGACCAAACAGCTTATGGGAACAAGAAGCTTTATCTTAGTTTATGATTTGTCTGGTCACAGTTCATAGTCCGGCTTGGCAGAGGAGCTCATACCAATAGCAAGAGTTGAGGGAACTAGCCACACCATATTCACAGGATTGCAAAAAGAGGGGTATACCTCACTTGCCAGACTGCAAATCTGTCCAAGTATTCCGAAGAATGCCAGCTCAGAAATACAACCGTGGGCTCATGCTCATGGAATTTATTGCTCTTACCAGCTCAGTGCAGGAGCTGAACATCTCGGTAGTCACAGTCTGATGCTGAAGAATGCCAAACTTTACTAAGCCAGCTTCCTCCATCTTAATCTACCTGCCCAGAGCCTAGTCCCACCCTCCAGGAACTGGGTCTTCGCCATCAATTAGACAATCTCCTGCAGGCTTGCTTAGGGCCTAACTCATTCTTTTCCAGTGTGTCCAGAGCTTCAGCCTTCAATTGTCAAGTTGATATCTGTATCCTATCACATTCCTCCTAAAACCAATCTCCTTTAGTGTCTGAAATGAAACATTTCCTTTCCTATTTAGATCCTTGGTAGAACCTGCTGATGTTAGATAAAACCTGTTAATATAACTGTGACTTTTAAAAAAACTTTATTATTTATTTATTCATTGTGTGTGTGTGTGTGTGTGTGTGTGTGTGTGTGTATGTGTATCAGAGGGCACCTGTATCCCTGTGGAGGACCAAGGGTGTCATAGTTAGGCACAGGTATCAGTTTGACAGTTGAGGGTTTGAGCTCTGAGCACATTTGTAGAGAATTAGTGGTTGGGTTAGGCCCAGAGCAAACCTGCAGGACACTGTCTACCTGATGGGGAAGACCCAGCCCATGGTGGGTAGGGCTAGGCCCTGGAATAAAATACAGAGAACTGGTTGAGAAAGTTGGCATCCTTGTATATACTTGGCCAGATATGCTGGTCTGGCAAGTAAGAATTCTTCTTCTCTCAGTTGTTATATAGAGATGGTGTGGCCAGTTCCCTCGGCCCTAATGCTGGTGTGAGCTCTCCTGCTAAGAAGGACAAACAACTGTAACCAGGAATCATAGGAGAAAATAAACCCCTTGTTCCCTTAAGTTATTTGATGGTGATTTAGCAGCAACTATGCATGCTAACTGCTACAGAATTTGATACTGGAGAAGTGGAGTTGTTGCTGATAAATCCGGCTATGTGGATTCTGAACAGTTTTGTTGGAGAAACTGAAATGTTTGACGCTCTTGAGTTTGTGGATTACAAATACCGGTCTGCAGAGTTTAATGGGCCATTTGGAATAATGAAAATGGTGAGAGAGTTGTGGATTGTTTGGGTCCAGTTTGTGATGAGGAGAATGAGGAGGACTTTGGTGGAGTTGACTTTAGAGATGTTGGTTTGATTGATGGGGGAGAGCTGTGTTGATGGCCATGAAGCTCTGGATGTGGAAAGGGCAGGCAGCAGAATAGCTGCCATTGTTGGAGAAATGGACATCAGTGAAGGGAAACCTAGTGATCTGCACTGGGACAATGGAGAAGATGAATACTACTGCATGGCCACTTCATGGTTTGAAAACCTGGATTCCTTCAGGGGCCAAAGGCCCAAAGTGAAGCTGTTTCTTGCCCTTGAGAAGTTTTGGCCTGCCTAGAAAGAGGCTGGCACATGAAAGTTGGCGCAGCTGTGGCTCAAGTGGACCAAGTTACATTTCACCTCACTACAGAATCTGGCAGCGTCCCCTACATGGTACTGGTTTTGGTATCTGATTGAGGGGTTCGTGGAAAGCAGCAGAAGCTTGGCACCAAATGGCAAGCATAGTGTACTTGCAAGGGAAGGTGAAGCTTACAGCTGCAGAGGCGAACCCAGAATGTTGGTGGAGATGCCAGAACCACGGCATGTGTGCTGAGGACGGCTTCGAGTGGAAATTCAGCCTGGCTCAGAGGAACTCTGCTTCTACAACTTAGAGCTGCAAACAGGGACTGGGAATGCCTCGAATCTTTGAGCCACCATGACTACATGATGAGCAACAGAAGACGAACACTGAAATACAGGATGCTGTATTTGACTTGCTGGACTTGATTCTAATTTGATATTTTCTTATTGTGTCAAGATACTCTTCTTCTGGGGCTGGAGAGGTGGCTCAGGGGTTAAGCCTCTGCTTTGCAGGCAGAAGGTCCTGAGTTCGGATTCTAGACCCCACGTATAGATGCTGGGTGGAAGCGGGGGCAGCCTGCATTTCTGGTCCTGGTAGGGCAGAGCCTGTGAATCCCAGGACTAGAGTAAACAAGGAGGAGGTGGAGGCGGTCCATGGTGGTTCCCGAATTCGTCCATGGTTCTACACACACACACACACACACACACACACACACACACACATGCACACAATTGAATTTAAAAAAGCTGATAAGATACTCTTCTTTTAATGTTTTATCTGTGTTAAAGTATTTGACTTATTCTGATTTTTAAGACTCTTAGGGTTAATAAACTTTGAAATTTTAAAATGTTGGAACTTGTTGCAGTCTGCTTGTATGGTTGCTGATAAATGACCATCACACAGCTTAGGGGAACAATGAGTTTAATTTCTTACGACAGTCTGGTTACAGTTCTCAGTCCAGCTTGACAGGAGAACATGCACCAACACCAAGGCCGAGGGAACTGGCCACATCATCTCTACATAACAGCTGAGAGATGGATGATCCTTACTTGCCAGACCAGCATGTCTGGCCAAGTGAACAGAAGGATGCCAACTCTCTCAACCAGCTGTCCGTGACTTATCCAGAGCCTAATCCCACCCACCATGGGCTGGGTTTTCCCCATCAGCTAGACAATCTCGTTCAATCTCTGGGCTTAATTCAACCATCAACACTCTACGACTGTGCCCAGATCTCAAACCCTCAACAGTCAAGTTGATACCTGTGCCTAATTATGGGCACATTTGTAGAGAATTAGTAGTTGAGTTAAGCCCAGAGTAAACCTGCAAGAGATTGTCTAGCTGATGCGGAAGGCCCAGCCCATGGTAGGTGGGATTAGGCTCTGGAATAAAATACAGAGAACTGGTTGAGAAAATTGGCATCCTTGTGTACACTTGGCCAGACAGGCTGATCTCGCAAGCTAGGATCGTCCCTCTCTTGGCTGTTATGTAGAGATGGTGTGGCCAGTTTCCTCAGCCCTGGTGTTGGTGTGATCCTTCCTGCTAAGATGAACAAACAACTGTAACCAGGAATCATAAGATAAAATAAATCCCTTGTTCCTTTAAGTTGTTTGATGGTGATTTATCAGCAACCATGCAGGTGAATGGCAACAAAAGGTGATTTCGAGAATCATCCTGGATTGCTTTACCTCCTTCTTGCTTCACTCTGAGATTTCCCAGGCCCTGCCCACCAGGGCTGGAAGAACAGTCACTGTTGTTCTACCTGGCATTTTTACATGGGATCAGGATCTGAACTCAGGACCTTCTGCTTACAAGGCAAAGTCTTAACCCCCAAGCCATCTCTCCAGCTCTATGTGTGACTTTTTAAAAAATTATTTACTTATTTATTTTTGCGTGTGTATTGGTGCCAATGTGTGTGTGTGTGTGTGTGTGTGTGTGTGTGTGTGTAGAGGAGGACACTGTGCATCCTGTGGAAGCCCAGGATGACTTTGAGAATCATCCTGGATTGCTTTACCTCCTTATTGCTTCACTCTGGGATTTTCCAGGATTCACCTTCCAGGGCCAGGTATGCAGTCTGCTGTCATTTCTGTCCAGCATTTTTACATGGAATCTGGGATCAGAACTCAGATCATTCTGCTCAAGAGGCAGAGGGTTAACCCCTGAGTCATCTCTCCAGTCCCTGTGACTGACCGTGTGTGGGCTTGTGTATTGTGTATTTCTGTTTTCTTGTGGATGTGTGCATATATACATAAAGTGTACATGGAGGCCCGAGGTCAATGATGTGTGTCTTCGATACTCGCTACCTTATGTTTTGAGACAGATTCTCTAACTGAAACTAGAGCTCCCCAGTTACCTTAGCACTGGCTGTCATGGTTTAAACAAATCACCCCCCAGGTTCATGTGTGTAGGAATAACATACCAGGCAGGCCTGTATTGTCTGTATGGGCCGAGTGCAACTTCCTCAAGCTACCGCTGCCATGCCTGGTGCTGATGCCAACTTACTTGACTGAGAAGACCAACCCGGACAGGACAACAACAGAAGCTCACACTGGGACTTATGGGATGTTAGACATACTTGTTACTATGCTCATAGATCATCAGAGAAGGCTTAAGGGCTATGGGTAGAACTTGTGGGGTTTGCTCGAGGAACAACCCTTTGAGTCCACCTCATTACAAAACAAAAAAGGGGGATATGTGGGGGCCTCAGTCTAGGTGACCTGAGTGGTCTGGGAAACTTAGACAAAGATGTTTTGATGGAGGAAGACAATAGGGGGCGTAGCTCAGGATGTTTTGAAGAAATCTTGCTACATACAGCCTGCGTATTGGCTTGACCTTTAAGATGATTGGTTGCCCGTTTCCCCACCCTAGAATTCCCCTTGCAGTTTCTGCCTTTATAAGAGGGCTATGGACTTGCAATAGAGAAGTTCCTGCTTGACTAGACTCCCTGTCCCGTCTGATTGTCCTTGGGAAGGAGGGCTGGGAGCGGGCAGGACAGCGCACTCACTTTTCCCCGATCCCCCTTGTGGAAGACCCGCGGGACCGGCCTGCAGGACAGAGCTGCAATCCCCGGGGACCCCCACAATGTGTTGGAAGAACTGCTCCTCACCTAGTGGCACTGTTTGGAAAGATTATGAAAACTTCAGAGTAGAACCTTGCTGGAGGAAGTACTGCTGCAGTCCGCCTGCATGGTTGCTGATAAATGACCATCACACGGCTTAAGAGAACAAGGGGTTTATTTCTTTACAACAGTATGGTTACAGTTCTCAGTCCAACTTAAAGGGAGAGCACACACCAACACCAGGGCCGAGGCAACTGCTACACCATCACTGCATAATGGCTGAGAGATGGACGATCCTTACTTGCCAGAGCAGCATGTCTGGCCAAGTATACAGAAGGATGCCGACTCTCTCAACCAGCTCTCTGTGATTTATCCAGGGCCTAATCCCACCCACTATGGGCTGGGTCTTCCCCATCAGCTAGACAATTTCCTTCAGGTTTGCTCTGGGCTTAACTCAACAATCAACCCTCAATAGTGAAGTTGACACCTGTGCTTAACTATTACAAGTACATTACTAGGAGTAGGCCTTGAAGGTTTGATGCTTGATAACCTAGCTCCACCCCATCTCCTTCCGATGGACGCTATAATGTGAACCAGCCTCTTGCTTCTGCCACCATGACGCCTTCTGTGTGTTCCCCACCTGTGATAGTTAAGCCTAGGTGTCAACTTGACACACCTACTATTAACTAAGATGGGTTGAGACCATCTCTGGAAAGGATCAACTGAGACCACTTGATAGGATTGTTCCCACCCTAGATCCCATCAGAACTCCAGAGCTCTCATAGGATCCTCTCAGTACTTCATCATTTAAAAAGGAGCCACCAAAGAGAACAGATGCCTTCTTGCAGCTGTGCTAGGAATTGCTCTTCTTTCAGGCTTCCCGGCTTCTTTGACCCTCTAGCCTTCCATCCCTCCTAGTCGTCGGCTAGACTGAAGACTCTAGGAATTCTCCAGCCTTCAGCCATCACCCACTTGACTACCAAACTGAGCAGCTACTGGCAGCCATCGTTGGACTACCTCGGTTACTAGCAGCAATTGTTGGACTATCTCGACCATACTATAAGCCAAGTTAATACATTCCCTATATTATATATATATTCATTGTGTCGATTCTGCATCTCTAGAGAACCCGACTAATACACCACCATAACGAGCTTTATCCCCTCTGGAGCTGCAAAGCAAAGTAATAAATCCTTTCTTTCTTAAGTTACTTGGGTCAGTATTTTATCACAATAGAAAACTTGGAACACTGGCTGGCCAATAACCCTAATCCTAACCCTAACCCTAACCCTAACCCTAACCCTAACCCTTCATCTAGATCAAACCTTCATCTAAGCCCCCCCCCACCAAATAGCACTGGGATTACAGATGCATGACTTTTACATGGGTTTTGGGTCCAGAAATCAAGTTCTCATGGTTTTCCCAGCAGACATTTTGCTGTCTGAACTATCTCCTTAGCTGTATCTACCGCTGTGGTTTCAATCAACTGACAAACATGCATTGAACGCACCACACAGGCTCCTGTCCGAGGAACTCATGCATATCTAGACAGCACCAACAGAACTCTCAAAAGGAGTTGAAGCCCAAGATGCATCATTTTCAGGCCAATGAGAGGTGAATGTCCGAGTGTGATCAGTCTGGACACTGGCTCTAGCCGTGCTGCTTACTTCGTGGTCTTAAGCAAGGCACTTGGCTCTGCTGGTTTTTTACCTGTAAGGTGGTGATGATGGCGTTTGAAGAACAAATGAGTTGAGATTTTAAAAACATTTAATACGGTCAGCAGGCACACAATGCTTGCTGTATTGAATACAAGAGTCCAAGAGCTGATGATATCGCTCAGTAGGTGAGATGCCTGCTTGCAAACCTAATCTGAATTCAATACCCGGAAGCCCACATGGTACGTGTTCTTGCTTACTCTCTCTTCTTCGTCTTCGTCTTCTTCTTCTTTTCTTCTTCTTTCTTTCTTTCTTTCTTTCTTTCTTTCTTTCTTTCTTTCTTTCTTTCTTTCTTTCTCTTTCCTCCTCCCCCTCTTTCTTCTCTCTCTTTCTTCTTCTCTCTCCTTCTCCTTCCCTTCCTTCCTTCCTTCTTCCTTCCTTCCTTCTTTCCTTCTTTCTTTCTTTCTTTCTTTCTTTCTTTCTTTCTTTCTTCTTTCTTTCTTTCTTTCTTTCTTTTCTTTTCTTTCTTTCTGTCTGTCTTTCTGTTATACTTAGGCACAGGTGTCAACTTGACTGTTGAGGGTTTGAACTCTGGGCACATTTGTGGAGAATTAGTAGTTGAGTTAAGCCCAGAGCAAACCTGAAGGAAATTGTCTAGCTGATGGGGAAGACCCAGCCCATAGTGGGTGGGATTAGGCCCTGGATAAATCAGAGAGCTGGTTGAGAGAGTTGGCATCCTTCTGTTCACTTGGCCAGACATACTGCTCTGGCAAGTAAAGATCGTCCATCTCTCAGCCATTATGTGGTGATGGTGGCCAGTTCCCTCGACCCTGGAGTTGGTGCGTGCTCTCTCGTCAAGCTGGGCTAAGAACTGTAACCAGACTGTTGTAAGAAAGTAAACTCCTTGTTCCCTTAAGCTGTGTGATAGTCATTTTTTTTGTTATTTATTATTTATTCAATTGTGCGTGTATGCGTGTGTGCGCATGTGTGTATGTATGTGTATGTGTGTAGAACCATGGACGAATTCGGGAACCACCATGGACGCCTCCACCTCCTCCTTGTTTACTCTGCCCCGGGATTCATAGGCTCCGCTCTACTAGGACCAGAAACGCAGGCCGCCCCCGCTTCCACCTGGCGTCTATACGTGGGGTCTAGGATCTGAACTCAGGACCTTCTGCCTACAAGGCAGAGGCTTAACCCCTGAGCCACCTCTCCAGCCCCTGTGATGGTCATTTATCAGCAACCATGAAGGCTGACTGCAACACTTTCTTCTTCCTTCCTTCCTTTCTTTTTCTTTCTTTCTTTCTTTCTTTCTTTTTTTCTTTCTTTCTTTCTTTCTTTCTTTCTTTCTTTCTTTCTTTCTTTCTTATCTTCTTTCTTTTTCTTTCCTCCTCCCCCTCTTTCTTCTCTCTTTCTTTCTTTTCTTTATCTTCTTTCTTTTTCTTTCCTCTTTCCCCCTTTCTTCTTCTCTCTTCTTCTCCTCGTCCTTCTCCTTCTTTTTTTCTCCTTTTCCTCCTCCTTCTTTTTCTCCTCCTCTTCCTCCTTCTTTTTCTCCGCCTTCTCCTCTTCCTCCTCCTCCTTCTTTCCAAATAAATGAGAAGTGTGTTCTAAAAAAGAAGTGCAAGAATAAAATCCTGTGACAGTTTACAGAAACCAAGAAGGGTTCCACAGAGAAATAAATCCATCCATTCTACTTCTGGCAAAGTGAGCAGGAGAAAGCAGAGGAGCAGGTGGTGGAGAGAAGTTACCAGTGACCTTGGGCCCTTTGGTTTCTTATTATTACCATATCACCGCCAACACTTGCTGGGAACTTACCGTGGAGTCAAGCTCTGGCCTGAAGGCAGTGTCAGGCTGGGTCCTCATGCACTTGTTGAACTCATCGTTTTCATTTCGCAGAGGAGAATGCTGAGGTGCAGGAGTTTGTTAGACATCTGCTGAAAGTCTCACAACTGGAAGGAGCCCGGAGTCAAACCCCGAAGCCTGACTGCAGAGTCCGCCGTACCCTTTCCTGCAGTATTTGCTGGAGCAGACAGCGCTTGGTGGGTATAATGGAAGTTGCTAGAAAAATGGTCTGCTTCAGAACATGGAGGTGCGCTTTGGGAACTAGTCAACTCCCAAGCCTGGCGGAGGTTCTTCCTTTTGATGCTCAGACCTCTGCTGTTTCATTTGAGTGGTTCCAGAAGGTTCTGTTCCTACGACTCATTGTCTTGGAGATTTGCCTGGCTGTTACCCATTCTCTCAGCTCTCCTTTCCTTTTTCTCTCTGTGCTTGTCTTCCTTCTGAACCTGTAACAACCTCTCAGTAACAATGATCTGAAATGTCTCCAGTCATCGCCAGATACTTCCTGGTGGGAGAAGACAAAATCACCCCAGGTGAGAACTGTCACTTTAATAGTAGTGCCATACATGGGCTCTGGAGCTGCCAGGATACAGGGACCAACTTCCTGCTCTGTCCCTTTTGGTCCTGGAGGGGGACCCTGGATCGTAGGGTCCCTCCTGCATGAATAGGCTTGAAAGAGATTGTTGCAGTTATTCTTCTTTTTGTTGCTGTGTGACAACACTTGGACTCAAGGGGAGAAAGGAAGATTTGCTTGGCTTTTGGTTCCAGAGGGTGATATAGTCCATTATGGTGGGAATCGCATAGCTAAAGTGCAGAGGCAGGAGGCTAGTTCAGGTGACTGCAGCTGTCATGAAGGCAGAGAGAGGAAGAGCAAGCTGAGAGGAAACAGGGTCAGGCTAGCAAACCTCCAGGCCTGCCTGTCCCATGACTTGCCTTCCTCTGTAGAGTCCACCACACACTACGTGGCATCTCTCCACCCACTCACACACTCATTCACACGATTACACAGCTCCTGGTTGCAATGATGAAGAAAGGTAAGTCCTGCCGCCCACACCTCCGCCTCAACCCTCCAGATATTCGGCCATGGATGGGGAGTTTATCAGGGCAAAAATCTCAGTTTATTGGGGGTAACAAAACAGCTTATATAGACAAAAGGACCACAGGACGCCAAACGGGCAGCCAATTGTGTCAAAGGTCAACACATCCTTCTGATACTAGTGGTCAAGTCCAATGTAACTCAGCACAGAAGGCAGGTCAATACCTGAAAGCCAATTAGGGCTCTCTGTAATGTGATCAGGGTCACGCCCACGACACTAGCCCTCAGCGCCATCTTTAGTCCCATGCGCTGGGCCATGCCCTGGGGCAAATCCTGGGCAGGCCAACATCCCTCCAGTAATGCTCTGTCTTAACATTAACACCAGTGAAGAATCCAAACACTTGAGCCTCTGGGGGACAACTGGTATCCAAACTGTGATAGGCACCGTGAAACTCAACCCTTCCCTTCTGTCTTCTGCTTCCGGGTCATGCGTGATGTGACCAGCTCGTTCTGTGATGTGCTTCCTGCCACATCAGTCAGCTCATTATATATTTATTTATTTAACGTGTGTGTGTGTGTGTGTGTGTGTGTGTGTGTGTGTGTATGCATCGGAGGACACTGTGTGTACCTGTGGAGGACCCGCGGTGACTTCAGGAATCATCCTGGATTGCTTCTACCTCCTTTTTGCTTCTCTCTGGGATTTCCCAGGCTCTGCCCACTAGGACTAGAAGTTCAGGCCACTGCCGTTTCTGCCTGGCATTTTTACATGGGACCTGGGATCCAAACTCAGGATCTTCTGCTTGTGAGGCAGAGTCTTAACCCCTGAGGCATTCTCCAGCCTGTCAGGTGTTTCTCTATGGTGATGAAAGGCCAACTATTATGGGGTACTAGCGGAGTCTGTTTATAAATGCTAGCTGCCATTTGTTAGCCAGAAACTCTCAGAGTCTTTGATTGCATGTTGTTGTCCCCCAAATAATGAGAGAATTCCTTTGATTTAAGAGTGAGGGATAAGACATTTGTATAAGGGTGTTCAAACTAGACAGGGTCAAATGATCTCCCTTGGCTGGAAGGCCAGAAGATAAGGGAGAGGGGAGACACCAAGGTTTCTCCCCGTTCACTGTAGCCACATCCTGCTGTTAGATTCTGCATTTACTGAGAAACCTTGATGTTGTTTCCTTTTGCTGCTCGCCGTGATGAATAAGGGTGACACCAGTGGTAAAACATCTACCCGATCTCTACCTACTCGCACCAGACATTAGCAATGAGCACAACAAAGACACGTTGACCATTTTAAAGATTAATGCAGATTTCTATTCCCTGCTTCTTGGGTGTGCAAAGTGTGAGATAGTTTCGAAAAGCGTTCTGTCGGATGAGAAGGGTTGATTGGCAATGAACCAACTTGTATGGGCATTTTAAATACTTTCTGTTTAATGTAATGGCTTAATTTTTGTGTTAAAATGCACAACTTCATTGGCATCCCTGTGTAACCATTTGTTGCCATGAGAGAGCACCCAAAGTCAAACAAGCAACTTAGGGGAGAAAGGGAGATTTATTCAGCTTACAGTTCCAGAGGGCGAAACAGTCTTTCATGGTGGAGGCAACATGGCCCGGTGGCTAAAGCTGGAGGCAGCTACATCACTCCAGACATCCTTGGGTGTTTGGATCTTTGGATCTTCCAAGTCTCCTGTTCTGTGGTTCCTTTTATCTGATCCACTACTGGGAGGTTCCAGTCAGATCTAGGGAGATTCCAGTTAGATCTAGTGAGGTTCCAATCAGATCTAGGGCTGGTCTTTGTATTGTAAAGGTATTGATCCAGATAATCTCTTCAGTTCTCACAGCTGATCTTAGTTAATGCCAAGGGTGGTCAAGTTGACACCCAGGATTAACTATCACACCTGTAAGGGTATCCCTCTTAATGTAAACCAAATGGATGTTCCTCTTCTTCCTCCTCCTCTTCCCCCCCTCAGGCAGGTGTTGAACCCAGGACCAAGCATCTCACTCCTGAATGACACCTCAGCCCTCCTTTTATAATTCCGCCCTTTATATGTCCCAGTCGTCCAAAAGTCATGATTCACATCAGTATTTCAGTTACTACCGTTCAGTACACACCCAGTCCAGAGGCCCAACACACGGCCTGATTCCCCAGGTCTTTTGGCCATTTGGGATGAAGTTTCAATGCTTATTGCTGCTTGACCAAACAGGAAGCTGAGGCAGCTGCCTGTGGCTAAATCGCTTCCCGCAAGCCGCTCAGGGACTCACTGGCCCGCCTGCGAATCACCGCTGGGGTTCTAGTGTGTAGCTTGGGTCTGCTCTGCTGCTCTCTACCAATTACTCATTCTTTTTTTTTTTTCCGCCTTTTTTGTGGTCCCGGGAGGATGTACCCAGGGTCTGGCACATGCTATCCCTGGCTCTGCTACTTATCACCAAAGGAATGAAATTCTCTGGAAGCCCTGGCCCCAGATCGCAGAAGGAATTCTATCCAAGAGCCTTCTAGTGGCCTGTTAAGAATTGCAAAGTGTGTGGCCTTCCGTTAGTGTCACAGTGAGCTGGATGCCATGAGCTGAAAGGACAAGCAGATCCCATTTGTTCCGTTGCATTCGCTGTATGTGCCTGTGGATGTATGTGCATGTATATGCATGCACATATCCGTGTGCGCTTATGTCACGCGAGCGTAGAGGTCAGCCTTGTCTATCCTCTTTATTGGTTTCTCACCTTGTTCTTCCAGATGGGGTCTCTCACTGGTCTGCGACTCCCCAATATTACAGACACATGCGTTCCGCTAGGCTTTTTACAAAGGATCTAGGGACTGAACTCAGGTCCTTGTGTGACAAGCTGTTTACTGACTGAGTCCTCTCTCCAACCCCCGGGGATTGATTTTTTTTTTTTTTTTTGATCACTGATACTAATGTTCCCAGGACTGAGCAGGTCAGTCATAGACCCCTGTTGGGTATCTGAAACTCACTTACCCTCCTCATCCTCGCAGTTGGTTGGACTTCGCTGGACTTTTCTGTCTCAACCATACTGCAAAACTCTTTTTTTTTTTTTTTTTAATTTTTTATTACTATTATTATTTATTCAACTGTGTGCATGTGCGTGTGTATGA
Source organism: Typhlomys cinereus (assembly GCA_023101885.1). Taxonomy (NCBI): domain Eukaryota; kingdom Metazoa; phylum Chordata; class Mammalia; order Rodentia; family Platacanthomyidae; genus Typhlomys; species Typhlomys cinereus. The sequence continues at coordinate 1,410,279 of JALPQD010000343.1, read as the reverse complement.
GGGCTCTCGAGTGTGCGTGTGTCTGTGTATGTGTAGAACCACGGACGAATTCGGGAAGCACCATGGACGCCTCCACCTCCTTCTGCCCCGGGATTCACAGGCTCCACCCTACCAGGACCAGAAGCGCAGGCCGCCCCCACTTCCGCCTGGCGTCTATACTTGGGATCTGGGATTCGAACTCAGGACCTTCCGCCTGCAAGGCGGAGGCTTAACCCCTGAGCCACCTCTCCAGCCCATACTGCAAAACTCTTGAAGGCACAGTTTGGGATCAGTGCGTTCCGGCCCTATAGCTGGATGAGGCGGGTCTCACAGCAAATGCTCCAAGTTGGTCTGATCAACGAATAAGTAGAGGCCAATATGAGAGACTGTGGCTTTTTTCCACATTCATTCTGGAAACACACACACACACACACCACACACACAAGCACATCTTTTTATCCAATTTGCTGCAGTTGTCATGACAGGACAGGGATCAATCCTCTAAGCTAAAAAGAGGAACTGACCTATCCTTACTTAAAACAAACAAACAAACAAACAAAAAAACAAACCGGTAGTGCTCCTGTGTTTGGGAGAGAGAGACTGGAGATCTCCTTGTTGAGGGGAAGGCAAATGAAAGGGTCTGCTTTTTTTTTTTTTTTATGATGATTAGGAAAATACCTCCCCGGAACCACAAGTTAGTGTTCTGGTAGCCGGGGCTGCAATTAGAGATGGCAAGAGTTACTGTGGAGTTTGCTGAGTTCTTCCCTTCTCTTTCCATGTTTTTTTTTTTTTTTTAATCTTTTTCTTTTCCCCTTGTAGAAAAGTCCCAGCCTCTGCCAATCTGCTCTCTGTGTCCCAGGGACAGAGATGAGATCTCAGAGCTGAACTCTGGCTTCTAGCAAAGTCTTTCTTTCCAACCACATGCGTAGCCTCCAGAGAGGCAGCATAGGGGATGGGGGGGTGAGTCGTCCCCAGTTCAAACCACTAGGAAAGGTGGTGAGTCGTCCCCAGTTCAAACCACCAGGATTTTTTTTTTTCACCTTTTGGTCTGAGTTTCCCACACTGTAATCTCAGGCTAGAGTGTGGGTTGGGGAAGAGAGCCTGCATCGCATGGGGAGGCCCTGGGTTCAAATCCCAGCCCTGCCCAATAAAACTAAACTGTCGCACCACAGTTTATTGGGACATGTCTGCCACTCAGCCAGCCTCGGTTCTTGTTGGTCTGTCTGACAGGTCCTGAACCAGCCTAGACTTTCTCTTTCTTATACTTGCTTATCCTTCCTGATAAGACTGTTTTGTAGAAAGGTTTTAACTGGGAGATAAGCCCCCGGTTTGTGTTTTAAGATCACTGACCTATTTTCAGTGGTCCCTTCTGTGTTTTTTTCACACACCTTCTACTGTCACCTTGAACTAGTATTTTTTTAAAATTGTTTTTATTATGCTATACATGAATTTATGATTTGTGTCTTAATCCCCAATCCTTCCTCTTCCTCCCCTTTCTCACTACAACCCTTCTTCTTCCCTGCCAGTCTCCTATCACCTGTGGTTGTTTGTTTGTTTCATGAATGGTCTCTCCTCCCCCCCCCCCCATCTGGGTTGTCTTAGATGGACGGTGTCTTAGCACTTGTGGAATCAGTGCGGATGCCCTTGAAGAAAACATCCCAGCCCCCATCATCTGTCTCTCAGGGAGGTGGGGGGAGCCTGGAGTTCTTGCCCTTTCCTGGTGACATGTTGTTAGGACAAATCCCATGTAGATCTTGTGGAAGAACATATTGCTGCAACCCTTTCACGCCTGAAGACATGTCTGGCCACATCCTCTTGCCCTTTAGGCTGTTACAGTCTCACAGCTCCTTCTTCCTCCATCATGGACCTGGTAGTTAAATCAGATTTTTGTTTTGTTTTGAGACTGACTGTGGTGCTGTATATCCCTGGCTGGATGGAACTTATCACATAGACCTTGAACGTCCTGCCACTCTCTTGCCTCACCCCTGGCCACCACCGCAGGCACACTTGCTGGGGTTACAAGCATGTGTCACTGTGCCTGACTCATGTTTGTTTTTTTCTTTTTAAAAAATATCTGTTTATTTATTTATTTAGTAAGGGAGGGGGCACTGTATATGTCTGTGGAGGCCCAAGGGTGACTTTGGGAATCATGCTGGATTGTTCTACCTCCTCTTTGATTTGCTCTGAAGTTTTCCATTTCCATTTTCCATTTCCACTGCCATTTCTGCCTGGTGTTTTGGCATGGGATCTGGGATCTGAACTCAGAACCTTCTGCTTTCCAGATAGAGGCTTAACTCCTAAGCTATCTTTCCAGCCAGTTTCTTTTTTCTTTTTTTTTTTTTTTAAGTATTTATATTTATTTGAGAGACGGGGGGGGGGGGAGAGACAGAGAGACAGGGAGAGAGAGAGAACATGTGTGTGCATGACATAACATACGTGTGAGGGGCAGAGAACAATTTTTGGAAGTTGATTCCTCCTTTCCACCATTGGACTTCTAGAGGATCAAACTCAGGCTTTGTGAGTGAGCATGTCGAGTTTGTTTCTTTTTAAATTTATTTTTAGAGAGAGAGTCATGCATGCCATGGCACGAGGGCAGAGGGCAGCCTGCAGAAGCTGGTTCTTGCCTCCCTCACGTGGGCTTCAACTAAAGCTGCCAGGTTTGTGCCCAGGTGTCTTTACCTGCTGAATTATCTCGCCAGTTCCTATGTTTGTTTCTAACTGTCTCCTACATGTTTGCAGATTAAACAACTGTATGATCCACCTTTTTTTAAGCGGGGGAGGGGGAGCTGGAGTTGGAACCCAGAGTCTGGCCCAGGGCTCTGTCATCCAGCTACATCCCCTGCATGATTCACTTTTTTTTTTTTTAATTTATTTATTTATTATTTATTCAAGTGTGCATGTGTGTATGTGTGTGCACGCGTGTGTGTGTGTATATATGTGTGTGTGTATAGAACCACGGGCGAATTCGGGAACCACCATGGACGCCTCCACCTCCTCCTTGTTTACTCTGCCCCGGGATTCACAGGCTCCGCCCTACCAGGGCCAGAAACGCAGGCCGCCCTGCTTCTGCCTGGAGTCTATAGGTGGAGTCTAGGATCCAAACTCAGGACCTTCTGCCTGCAAGGCAGAGGCTTAACCCCTGAGCCACCTCTCCAGCCCCCATGATTCACTTTTTAAAGCCCTTCAAAAATTTGAGAATGTATTTTCTTTTGCTTTTTTTTTTTTCTTGTGACAGGCTTGAACTTCGATGTAGCCGAGGATGAACTTGAAGTTCTGATCCCTTTTTTAAAAAAATTATTTTATTTATTTACTAGAGAGAGAAAGAGAGAGAGAACACAAATGCGTACTGCCATGCTTAGGAGTGGAGTTCATAAGACAAGTTTTGGAAATCGGTTTTCTCCTTCCATCATGTGGACTTCTGGTGACTGAACACCAGTACCAGGTTTGTGAGCAGCTACCTTAGTCACTGAACATCCAGTCCTGATCCTCCTTCTCGCACCTCTTGAATATTGGCATTGCAGACATATGCTACCATACCCGGTAGAGAATGTGGTTTTCTTTCTTTTTTCCTATTTGTTTGTGTGTGGGGGGGGATGCATGCGTGGCAGTCAGAAGACAATTTTTATAAGTCAGTTTTCTCCTTCTACTGTATGAATTCTGGAGGCCAAACTCAAGTCATTCAGGTTTAGCCACTGGCCCAGGAGAATGTATTTTTTAGCAATAGGATGTTCTCACATAATAACAACATTACAATGTTCAAAATCAAGATTTTGGCCTCAGTGCACTATTATTAAGCAGACGGTCTGTCTTCTGATTTCATTAGATGTCTCAACCCTGCTGCCTCCGTGGTGACGCAACCCAACATCCCACATCATTATTTGCCTTGATCTTTATTTTGAGCTGGAACGGTTCCTCAACATTCTTCTTTGACCTTAACTTTTTATTTATTTATTTATTTTGAGACAAGATCTTGCCCTGGCTGGCCTTGAACTCATGATGTAACCTAGGCTGGCCTAGGTTTGCAGCAGTTCTCCTGCCTGCACCTCCCTCCCTTACTCAACGTGGTCGCAGGTGAACGCTGCCAGCTGATCCTGACAATTTGAAGAACGTAAACTGGCTCCTTGGTAGAGTGTCACTCAGTTGGTCTGTCGGCCGTGGTCTCATGGTTAGGTCCAGGTTAAAAATCCCTGCAAGAAAAACCACTGCAGTGTTGTTCCAAAATTTGCATAACCACTCTGTTATTGTCAGTCCTGTGTGTTATTTGAGATTTTCCTTCATACTATAACAATCCCTCTGTCTCTGCCTTTCTTTCTCTCTCCATATAACTGAAGCATTATTGAGGATGACTCTGAACCCGAATTTCTGTTTCTCCTACATCTGCCTCCCAAGTGCTGGGACTACAGGCATACACCACTGTAAGAGTATGTATCGCACTATTTTAAAAAGATATTTAATTAATTTATTTGAAAGAAGAGAGAGAGAGAACAAACATGTATGTGTGCATGACAAATGGGTGGCAGTCAGAGGACAACTTTCATAAGTCAGTTCTCTCCCACCACCGTTGATTGAACTCAGTTTGCTAGGTTTATGAGCAGACACTTTATCTGCTGAGCTATCTTGCCAGCTCTTCCAATATATTCTTAAAGCCAGTCATTTATGTGCATTCTTTTAAAACTTTTTTTTTATTCTTTGGTGATTTCATACATTACAGAATGCATTTTAGTTATTTCACACACATACACCCAATTACTCCACACAATGTTATCTGGCTTTCAGGGTTATTTCTAGACAAGGAGCTTCTACAAACATCATGTTTTGTGATTTTTTTTTTTTTTTACATATATTGCCAAAGTGCCTTCCAGAAGGACTGTACTGATCTGGACTCCCTCCTCAGCGAATGAAAGTGGAAGGTACTGTGGGACCGAGTCATGACCTGCCTCTTACACCAGTTAGTTCATTCCCAACTTCATTTTTATGTAGGAGCTTGGTTAAGTTTCCAAATGGAAAACGCTTCAAATTGTCTTCCTCAATGATAGAGATTTCCTGTCCCTCATATGAGCTTTCCCTCTACTCCACCTGCGTGTGTGTGTGTGTGTGTGTGTGTGTGTGTGTGTGTGTGTGTGTGTGTTTGAGGTCGATAGTGGGAATCATTCTTGATTGTTCACCTTGTTCTTTTTGAGACAGGGTGTTATAGTTAGGCACAGGTGTCAACTTGACAGTTGAGGGTTTGAGCTCTGGGCACATTTGTGGAGAATTAGTAGTTGAGTTAGGCCCAGAGCAAACCTGCAGGAGATGGGGAAGGTCCAGCCCATGGTGGGTGGGATTAGGCCCTGGAATAAAATAGAGAACTGGTTGAGAAAGTTGGCATCCTTGGGTACACTTGGTCAGACACGCTGGTCTGGTAAGTAAGGATTGTCCATCTCTCAGCTGTTTCTGTGATGATGGTGTGGCCAGTTCCCTCGCCCCTGGTGTTGATGTGTGCTCTCCCTTCAAGTTGGACTGAGAACTGTAACCAGGAATTTTAAGAGAGAATAAACCCCTGTTCCCTTAAGCCGTTTGATTGTCATTTATCAGCAACCATGCAGGCTGACTGCAACACAAGGTGACCAGAGCTTGCTACGGACAGGGCTGGGCTGGCCAGCCAACATCCTCTGGAGATGTCCAGTCCCCACCTTCTGAGGCTGGGCTTTCAGGCAGAGTACTACACTCACCTGCGGGTGAACTGGGGATCCAAATTCTGCCCTATTGCTTGCACGGCACGCATTTTAACCACTGGGTCATCTCCTCAGCTGTTTTCAAAGACTTTTCTCAGCCTCCATGATGCTGCTCTACAAATCGCCTGGAGTCGGATGCAGGAAAAAGCTTTTCTTCACACTTGAGAAGGTTCAGAGTGCGAGGACTGCACAAGGAAAGGTGGGAGTGGAAGAGAGGCAGGAAGTTTGCTGAAAACCAAGATACCATTTGGTTTCAGTTGATCTTTGGTCGCTACCAGCATCCCAAAGTGTTCCCATATGGTTCTCCAGGATTCACTGTGACGCGAAAAGATGTAGCAGAAAGTCAGAACAGTACTTCCATTTATATATAAATGGATGTATGCATATGTATTTATGAATCACAGAAATGTCTGGACGGATATGCAAGCAAGGAAGACGTCTGGCTGCCTGTAAGGAAGGTAAGTGGGTCCTGGGAAAGAAGGGTGGGGGCTAGACCTCTCTGTTGTTTACACCCTCACAATACCTGAGAGTTTCTAATACCTGTTTAACCATATTATGGTTGAGTATTGCCACGCATGCCTGTCTGTACCCCAACTTCCAGAGGGCTGAGGCAGGAGAATCACAAGTATACAGATGACTTGAGCCGTACGATGAGACTGTGCTGCAGAAAAACAAGCAAAACCAACAAGAGCAGCGTTACAGGCTAGGGAGACAGCTTAGTTTGCTTTGCAAACACAAAAACCTGAGTTTGACCCCTAGAGCATTTAAAAAAAAAAAAAAAAAAATGTAATGATGTTGGGGAGGTAGAGACAAATAAATCTCTGGGGCTCCCTTAGGCAGCCAGCCTAACCTACTTGATCAGTTCCAGGCCAGTGACAGATTCTGCCCCCAAATATTACTAATGATAGGAATAGGAAAACATTCATGCGTGGGTATTGAGAGGTGGGGCTCTTGAGAGGTGCCTAGGTCTAAAGTCCTCTTGAGTGAGATTAGCGCCTCCATAAAAGCCAGAGGGAGAGCTGGCAAGACCGCTCAGTAGTTAAAGGCACTTGTGCCAGCCCAGGGGCCTGAGTGGGATCTGTGGGATCCCTGGAACCCACATGGAGGTAAAAGGAGAGAATTAATTCCCCAAATTAGTTGTCTTCTTTTACTTGGAATGCTTTAGCATACACGTATCTTCTTCTTCTCTCTCTCTCTCTCTGTCCCTCTCTTTGTCTCTCTCTCACTCTCTCTCTCACCCAAGAAGGCTTGTTGCCTCTTTTGCCCTGTGAGAGCACAGCAGGGATTCACCATCTGCAGCGCAGAGAACTTTCTCCAGATGCACCCAATGTGGTGGCACTTTGGTCTTGGGCTTCCCAGACTCCCCCACTATGAGCAGTAAACTTCGACAGTTCACAAATCGCCCGGTATTAAGGTGTGTGTGTTGTAGCAGCCTGAATGGATTAAGGCAACCTAGAAGAAGAATCTGTCTCCTAAGACACAGAGAGCTCAGATTCGGCCTGAAGCAAGGACTCCCGAGCAAGGAGGGAGCCCTGGAGGACTGTGGGGCTTGAAGTCTAAGCAATGGAGTCTCTCCCCAGACCAGTACTTCAGAAGCAAAAGTCCTTCTGTAGTGACTGGAAGAGACCTTCCTGCAGGAGCCTCCGGTTTATTTTCCCATGTGGGAACGGGCTGCAGCTCCCAGAGTTCCTGCTAGATGGTATCTTCTCTCTGCAGAGGAGACCTCTGCAGCCCCAGGCTTCTCCCCTGCTTTGAGTCACTCCGGGGGAGAGAACTGATGATCGGATACTGTAGCCACCTGGGAAGATAGGCTATACTGTATTCTTCACAACTGTCAAAAAAAAAGTCTATATAAAGCATTACATTTAAAAAGATTTAGACTGTGTGTGTGTGTGTGTGTGTGTGCGTGTGTGCGCACGCATGTGTGTGCATGTATGGAGGTCAGCCGGTAACTTGTGTTCTCTCCCTCCAGGAATCAAATTCAAGTCATCAGGCCTGGTAGCAAGCCCCCTTTACCCTCTCCGCCACTTTGCCAGTTCAAGCATTAGATTTTAAAATACCCTCAACTATCTAGTAGTTTTCACTTAGTGTATAAGTGGCTGAGACTTCACTGGGAGAACCGATTCTTCTTTCTGGAAGCAAATTAAATCTTCACATATCCACGATGACGTACCTTAGACCTTCATTCTAAAAGCTCAGTGCTTTATTCTAAAAGTTGCAAGATAATTCAGTCCTGAGTCCAGAGGGGGGGGGTTGTTACTGCAGTACTTGGCTGCCCTTTGGGCCCATCTCACCTACTGCTGGGGTTTGATTCAGCTCCATGATGCCTCCCAGAGAAGCTTCTTGGCCAAGGCAGGGTGGTGCACACCTATTAACCCCACATGTGAGAGGCGAAGACAGGAGGATTGCCACAAGCAGTTTTGTCTAGTGAGTTCCAGGAGAGCCGGGGTTACATAATGACACACTGTCTTTAAAAACACAAGATGAAATAAAGATAAAGCAGGATTTTTTTTTCTACTTTTATTAAGAGCACACCCATGTTCCCATTCTAGGCTATTATGCCAAACAAGTCAATCTGGCTTTGGTCTGGCTAGCACCTGTTGGTCATAAAAAGATCATGGGTGATGGTCTCGATTCTTTCCTTATTTGCATTATCAGAAAATCATTGACTTTTTTTTTTTTTAATTTTTTTATTATTATTATTTATTCAACTGTGAGCACATGTGCGTGTGCATGTGTGTGTGTGTGTGTGTCTGTGTGTGTGTGTAGAACCACGGACGAATTCGTGAACCACCATGGATGCCTCCACCTCCTTCTGCCCCGGGATTCACAGGCTCCGCCCTACCAGGACCAGAAGTGCAGGCCGCCCCCACTTCCGCCTGGCGTCTATACGTGGGATCTGGGATCCGAACTCAGGACCTTCCGCCTGCAAGGCGGAGACTTAACCCCTGAGCCATCTCTCCAGCCCCAGAAAATCATTGACTTTTAAGTCAATTACTGGGAGAATGAGTATTCCCTTCCGTTCTGAAAGTGCGGAGTTTTTATGCTTCTACTATGTAATTTCCTTGTTAACTTGAATGCTCTGCCTCTATCTACATTTATTGGCGCTCACCTTCTGTAGGTCATTCTTTGGGCGAATAGCTTGTGCCTCACTTGGGCTGAAAGTAGAGTTTGAGGCCAGTCTACCATGTTTCCTTTAAAACTGGATGACCTTCAGAGCTACTGGGTTGATAGCAGGAGGCAGGTCAGAGGACCAATCCGAGAGCTGGTGTCCTGGAGACTGAAACAGGCATTGACTTCTAGAATGTACAGACCTGCCCCAAAATGCCCATATCCCCATTTTACCACTTTAAATTTTGATCTGGCAGCAGTGAAAAGGGATTGCGGAAAGTTACCTAGTAAAGTACAAAGCAATGGCTTCCATTCCTGACACCACACGAACTGGGGTGGTAGGCCATGCCTGTGATCCCAGCACTTGAGAGGCAGAGGCAGGAGGATCACATTTCAAGGCCATTGTGGGCTACCCAGAGTTTAAGGGCAGTCTGGAACGCCTAAGCTCCACTCTCAAATTAAAGAATAACCCATTACTTCCTATTGGGTTAATCCCCATTGTGAGGTATTAGGACAGCAGAAACTTAATTAGACTGTAGTGCTTAGAAATGGTGCCTTTGGGAGGGGCTTAGTCCCTCTAGGGGAACCCCCATGATAGAATCCTGGTGTCTCTCTATAATAAGAGGCAAGAGGCCATGCCCCGTTTATCTTTTCCCTCCTACCATGAAATGCCTCTTTAGCAGTTACTATTTCCTGTTGCTGTGAGACACGTCCAAAGTCAAGCAACCTAAGGGAGATTTATTCAGCTCATGATTCAAGTGGAGATATAGTCTTTCATGAAAGAAAGGGCACGGCTGGCTGGCAAAAGCTGGAGGAGGCCTTGGTCCCGAGCCGCAACACTACCAGCTGCAAGAGCAGACCTTTCCCAGGAGTAGGGTGGGAGTGACCAACCTCAAGACCCACCCCATGACTGCCTTCCTCCAGCAAGGCTCCAGCTTCTAAAGGTGCCATGACCTTTCCAAACAATTAAAGATTCAGACGCATGAGCCTGTGGGGACAACTGACATGTCAAATCACGACAGCCTCACACCATCTCAGCAAGGCCCTCACCAAAGGCAGCCCCTTGATTGTGGACTGTGAGCAAAACTAAACCTCTCCTCACTGAAACTTACTTAGCGTGTGGAACTATGTTACAAGCAAGGGAAACAGACTAATGTAAGTGAGTAAGAAGTTTTAAAAGCAAGCTGGCTTCATGCACGGAACTTTCTTTAAGGATGCCAGGCATGGTGGCACACATCTGTAATTCCAGCTCTTAGGGGGCAGAGGCAGGAGGATCAGAAGTTCAAAGTCATCCTCAACTACATACGTTGAGCCTGAGACCAGCTGGGGCTATGAAACATCCTGTTTTAAAAAGAAGCCAACAAGAGACTGGAGAGATGGCTCAGGGGTTAAAGCCTTTGCCTCTCAAGCAACAGGATCTAAATTTGAATCCCCGGATTCCATGTAAAAATGCCAGGCCGGTGTGGCAGCTTGCCTGTGACTTGAGCCCTGGAAGGCGGAGCCTGAGAGTCCCCAGAGCAAGCTGGCCAGCCAGACTAGTCCCGATGGCGTTCTCTGGTTAAGCAGAGACCCAGGCTCGCAGCAGTGAAGTGGAAGAGTGATCCAGGATGACTCCCAATATTCCCTGGGGCCTCCAGAGGCACACGCACACTCAAGTGCATTCCCCCGTGCACACAGACATGAACGGAAAACAAACAAAAGGTTAAAATAAAATCCACTTTTTTGCACAATTAACATATGCTAATAAAGTGATGGATGGTGGACAATAGGACAATATTGTGTGTGTGTGAATCAGAGGGCGCTGTGTTTATGGAGGCCCACGAGGCGCTTAGGGGATCATCCTGGATTGCTCTACCTCCTTTTTGCTTTACTCTGGGGTTTCCCAGGCTCCGCATTCCAGGGCCGAAAGTGCAGACCCCTGCCATTTCCGCCTAGTGTTTTTGCTTGGAGATCTGGGATCCGAACTCAAGATTCAAACTTAGGTCCAGTTTAAGGCAGAGGCTTAGCTCCTGTTACAGTTAACCTGCATCGTTGCTGACAAATTCACGACAGAACAGCTTAAGGAAACAAGGGCATCTCATTTTGGTTTATAATTCTTGGCTATAGTTCATTGTCCAGGGAACTGACCAAGCCAAATGCACAGGACCGCTGAGAGGGGCAATCCTCACTGCCAGACCAGCATGTCTGACCAAGTACACAGAAGAATGCCAACTTCCCTAACCAGCTTCCTCTATCTTATTTGCCTGCCAAGGTACTGTTCCCACCCATCATGGGCTGGGCCTCCCCCAACTGACAATCTCTTGCAAGCTTGCTCCCGGCCTAACTCAACCACTAATTCTTTACAAATGTGCTCAGAACTCGAACCCTTAACCATCAAGTTGAAACCTCTATCTAACTATGGCAACCCCTGAGCCACATCTGCAGGGCAACATTTTTTTTAAAAATATTTTATTTTATGTGTGTGTGTGTGTGTGTGTGTGTGTGTGTGTGTGTGTGTGTATGTGTGTGTGTGTATCAGAGGGCACTATGTGTCCCTGTGGAGGACCAAAGGTGACTTCGGGAATCATCCTAGATTGCTTCTACCTCCTCCTTGCTTTGCTCTGGGATTTCCCAGGCTCCACCCACCAGGGCCAGAAGTACAGACCACCACCATTTCCTCCTGGCAATTTTTTTTTTAACGTGGGACCTGGGATCTGAACTTAGGACCTTCTGCTTTCCAGACAGAGTCTTAGCCCCTGACCCATCTCTCTAGCCCTCCAGGACAGCACTGTTAATGACACATTTGGTGACCATGTATTCCCTGAAGGGACTTTCAGGTGGAGGGAGTGTTACATGGAAGCCTTGTGGCTTCAAGCTCCTTTCAACTCCCATTTCTCCTCTCTTGAATTTTCCTCGGTGCCTGACCACTTCTCCCTGTGTATAATATCTCCACAGTAGCTCTTGTCCATCGTGGACCTGGTTGGCCACCCAGCTTGCTTTCTCACTGGTGGCGAGCTTCCTTGGGAGATTGCCTGCGTGCCCCGAAAAGTAAACCTCCCAAGGAGAGGAAACACGAGAGAATGGAATGTCTATTTCCAGCTGCTTCTTGAGGACTTTGAGGCGGAGAGGCCCCAGCGGATGAGAATTCCCAGCTCCATCAAGATTCAGAAAACCTATGTGATTACTAAGGCCAAAAGGAACCCACATTTTTAGCATGAAGACAGGTTGTGGTTTCAGAAGAGAAGACGGCTACTTACTTCCACATGGCAGTGTAGGCACGGGAGATACAGGTGCCTGGAAGAGTAAGATTCGGCTGCTTTCTTCTACATTCTTGGCTCAGCAGATCTGTGTGGGGTTGTGTCCTCTTATCCCCTCATGGGAACCCCACTTGGATTTCCATTCTTGCTCACAGCTGACTGTCAAGATTCCCTAATTAGCTATTGATACTTAGTAGATGACTCTCCCTTGAAACAAACCCATTCTTCCACTGTCAGTTGTTATTGCAACTAATTGAAAGGAATGAAGCAGTGCGGTGGGATTATGGGCTGGAATGGAAAACTCCTTTGGGTCTAACTATTCAGTCGACTCTGCCTGGTTCTATGAAGTTTATTTTACAACAAAACAACATTCAGTCAAGTGAAGTCAGTTACAGATCCGTCTGCCAGGTTCAAATCCCAAGTCTTTTTGCTCACTAGTTATGTGACCTGGGGGCAAGAGGTGGGAGCAGATCACAGAACCTCTCCTTATCTTCCAAACAGAGCTCCACTCCCTATCTCATTCAGGATGTAGTGCTGCTAATCCTTGTCAAACAGCTAGCACAGGCCAGGTCCCCTACTGGGGTGGAGTAAATGTTATCATTGTTCCCGTCTGGCTTTGGAATGTTCTAATTTCCTCACCAAGGCACAGATAACTTGACCTACAACCATTTATTTGGTAGGCAGGATGCATTACCCTGTAGTGGACAGAGGACTGGATAAGCTAACACCTTCTTGCTAGGTGTCTCCTGGGATTCACTTATTCCCTCTGGATATCTGACATCTGTAAACAAGGGAGACAGGCAGGACTTTATGGGTTGCAAACTTGACTGTTTCTGGAGACCAGAGAAATGCAGACACAGGTGACCTGAGCTGGATATGACAGTGGCCGAGTAGTGGGGTTTGATAGTTAACAAGCTAAGCTTTGCTACTCAAAGAGACTGGTCTCCTGACCTGCATGACCGACCAACACTGGAGTTTGTTGCAAAGAGCAGAGAAGTTCAGGATCTTTCTCAGACCTGGGTCTGCAACTTAATCTACAGTTATAAGACCCTCCCCCCAGACCTGGGAAACAGGAGATTTGAGCCAGTTGCTGTGTGGCACAAACCACATAAAGGTACTCAAAGTGTTATTTTCAAACTTTATTTATTTATTTATTTACTTAACACCAAGCCAGGTGTAGCGGCTGCAATCCCGGCACTTGGAAAGCAGAGACTGGAAGTTCAACGGTTCAAGGCCAGTCTCAACTACATTTAGTTAGAGGTCGGACTGGGCTACCTAAGAGCCTGTTAAAAAAAAAAAGTTAATGCTAACCAAGTAATACTAGGCTGCATCAGACCCTAGCTCCTGACAAAAGACCTCTGCACTGGGTGGGCTCTATGATGTTATGCTTTTACTGAAGAGTAACTCTATCATAATTTAGGGCTCTGGTCATATGCCTACGTTGCAAGAACCTGATGGCTCAGAATAGTATTGCCTGTGCCCAATGATCGGTCTGCTCTCTCGCTTCGGACAAGGCAAACTATTAGAGGCCGCACTTTGCAGACAGCGAGGCCCTGGGAGACCTACTGACCCAAATCCAGACACTAGGAAGCGGTATTGTCACGCATAAGCACCGGGCACGATGAGCGTCCTGGGTGGCTGGACTCAGCACCCATCTGGGGTCCACCGCCGGGAACCGCTCACCCATGTCCAAAGCAATAACGACTGCGCTCCTTTTCTCTCGGCGCCTCCCTGCTACTTCCTGGCAGCTCCGAGGACAGGTTTTCCTTCTTTTGGACAGAGAAGGCTCAGAGTTGGCTTCAGAACGGATATCCGGCCCGCAGGAAGCAGAGGAGGCAAAGGCCCCATTGTTCCCTGGGTCCAGCCCGCCCCGCCCCGCCCCGCCCGGGCGCGTAGGGGTTCAACACTCCTCGGCAGACCCCAGGTGACCGGAGACCCCATTTCCCGTCCTGGGAAAGGACTGGGGCCTTGGTAGGAGGCGGAGCTGAGCCCAGATCCCGCGTCCGAGGTTCGGAAAGTGGAAGGCGCCAAGTACCCCCCAAATAAACCAGCTGGTATTTGAGCGCACTTCCAAGCCGGCTCGGCGCTGGCCGGCAGTTACTCCTCGGTGCTCCCGCGGCGGGCCCGGCCGTCCTCCCGGGTCCTTAGAACCTCACGCGCACGGGTTCGGCTGTGAGGAGGGCCCGGGACTCGCGGGCTGGCGTGCAGCGCAGCGTCGCACGCGGGGATCCCGGGGGTCCCGGGCGCCGGGGTCGCCGCCCGCCTGCACGCGGCCGCCGCCAGGGGGCGCTCGGGCCGCGCGGCCGCCGCCGCGGGCGCAGGGTCGCCGCCGGCTCGCCAGCTCCTTCCCGCCCTCGGGGGAAACAAAGTGCACCTTTGTCAGCGACCTGAGACGGCGGCCGTGCGGGACCCCGGGGGGCGCGTGGGCGGCCCGGGACTCCCAGGCTCGCTCGTGCGCCCCCACGTCGGGCCACCCCGGCCTGTGGCCGCCGCTTGCCCGGCTCTTGGTGGGGCAGGAAGGGTGGGGGAGGCCTGTCGGCCCCGGGGCTGGGGGTTCTGGCGGAGCTAGGTCGCCTTCGACTCGCCCGCCGAGCCGGGCCGGGCCGCCTCGGCTCGGCGCCATCCGGGCCGGGCTCCCGCGCCGAGTCGCGCTCCGCCCGTCCCGCGCCGCGCCCGCGCCCCCAGGACTACAAGTCCCAGCAGCCCCCGCGCCGCGGGCGCGAGGCGGGAGGCGCCTCCGGGTGCGCGCGTGCGCGGTGCCGCGGCCCGAGCCCGGAGTACCACACCCCCGGGAGGGACGGAGGGGAGGCTGAAGCATCCGAGGCATTAAAGCATCCGAGGGAGCCGGAGGGGAGGAGAATGGAGTGACAGAGACACGCGGAGGGTGGGGGGTGGGGGGGAGAGTGTTGAGGGAGGGGGGAGGGGGGACACAGAGGGAGGAAGAAGCGGCGGCGGCGGCTCCTCGGTGCAGAGGGGGAAACTCCGCGGGCTCGGAGCAGGAATAATGCGGTAGCGCGGCGGGCTGCTGGCTCCGGGCTCCGGCAGCGGCGGCGGCGGCGGCGGCGGCGGCCCGAGCAGGCGGCGGCAGCAGCAGCGGCAGCACCCTAGGCGCTGACAGCCCCGCGGACCGGCTCCCTCGCTGAGCGCCGACTGTCAATGGAGCTGGAAAACATCGTGGCCAACACGGTCTTGCTGAAAGCCCGGGAAGGTAAGCGGCCGGGCCGGTGCGCGCCTGGCGCATTCGCCGCGGGCCGGGGTGCGGGTGTCGGGTGGGTCGCGCGCGTGCAAGATGCCCGCAGTGAGTTGGTGAGGAGCAGGACCGCTCCGAGATGTGTCTGCAGACGCTGGGGGCTCCTGCCCTTGGCATCCGAGGACTGGCACTTGGGCCGAGAAGGTCGCAGCGATTAGTTAAGATGCTGAAATACCCTTTAGTTTTCAGGCAGAGATCGTGCGATCTCCGCAGCTGTTGAAAGGTCAGTTGGAAGAACATTCTTTCGGGAGAGAGGGGCCAGCAAACATGCCGATGGGGTAGCTGTTCGAGTTAGCCCGGGATGGTTCTCTGAGTGTGAATTGGCGTGCGTGTGCGGTGTGTGTGTGTGTGTGTGTGTGTGAGTTGGGGGGTGTTGGAATTAGCAAAACCAAGTCTTTGCTGCGCAGGCTGAGTTGATATAGACTATTGGTGGAAAACATCCTCTGGGAATGCTTCTTAGGGAAATCCCGTCGTGTGGAAGGAAGCCTTTTAAAGGCAAAAGTAAGATGTTGAGGAATTTGCCTGTTCACACAATAATGAGAAGGATGGCTTTGCAAACCACTGAAAAAATTTCATAATTTCGAACGCATTATCTTTTTTTTTTTCTTCTGGGTTCGGGAGGTAGATAACTGATCTATTTGGTTTTGGCTCAGTTAAAAAGGTAAGTGTGCTGATGTTTAGATGCGTTTTGTGTGCATATCACTAGGTCTACTCGCAGGAAATATCTTCCAAGTGGGGTGGGTAAGAATTTAAGGTATACTTTTAAACACATCTTGAGATGAAAAAAAAGGCTCAGAAACTTAGTGCTTCCCAAAAGAATCGTGTTGTGTGTGTGTGTAAACATACATATTTAAGACTACCTGGAATTTACATAACATCTCCTTTGCCAAGATTTGGACTCTGGCGGGCAGCCTTTTTAATAAGAAGGGGAAGTGGTTTTTTCCCTTTCCTGGGAGGAAGCGCCGTTTGATACCAAGGTAGAAGGCAGGCAAAAATGAGGTCCTTTTGAAGGTTCCTGGGTAAGAAGCCCATGAAAATGCCTTACCTACTTCTTAATATTTTCATTCACCCACTTTGATGAATGAAGGAAGAATTTCTGGCCAGCAATAAAACGACTCATGTTTATCCAGACCATTCCATCACCTTGTGGCTTGGTACATGATGTGCAGACCGGTGGTGCCCAACCCAGGGTAGCTGGGCTCAGCCGCCGGGCCGGGTGCTCACAGTTGCCCTGCACTGTCACTTGTCGCTCTGTCCCAGCCATGGGGAAGGCTGTTTAAAAAACCCCGGAGGGAGGTAGTGCTGTGAACACCGTTTCAATTTGCAGGTCCGGCTCTCCTCTACCAGCCTACTCTTTGCTCCGCTTATGGCGAGCGGATATTTTAAGGGAGATGGTTGTTTGTCGACTTTAGGTTCTACGGCCTGAGATTTTGCTGCTGCTGTTCTATCCCCTCCACATCTCCTACAACTTGACTTTTTTTTTTTTTTAAATTTTTTTTTTCCTGTGAAGTAGAGCAAAATGTAGTGTGGAGGGGTCACCCTGGACTGATGGTCAATGTAGTTTGTCCTGGAGGGGAGAGCTATGTCTCTGCGGACTTTGCAGCTTGCCACCTAGTGGTTGGATAAGGGGGTACATCTCAGGACCCTGGGGTTGGGCAAATTGTCACCCACCCTCCAGTCTGAAATTATTTCTTGGGCAATTCTCTGGTCTGGGTATGATGGTGCTCGAGGCCTTGCCGGTTCCACTGGTTCCTCCTGTTGCGGAGGGAGGCTGCCCCCCAAGTTCCTTGTGTCAGACCTCTGTCTGCTTGGAGGCTGTGCTTTTCTTCGCACAAACAGCATCAGCAAGGAGATCACTTTCCCACTCCCTAGTTGTCCTTACCAGCGCTTTTCATCGACACGAATTGGCCAACTGATACTTTTGTTTGTGATGTCAGTGCATTGGATTTTCTGGTCTTAGGGAGCAGAGCTGCCGGCTGGAAGTGTGTGTGGAATGATGGACTCCCATTGGGGCCGAATTACAGTGATTAGACGTGCTCAAGAATGTGCCCTTCGCTTTTTGCCTTTTAAAGTCTTTCAGTTTTCCTGTGAGAGTCTCTCATGGTGAGAAACAGCTCTTGAGAACGTCTTGGAAATGGAGAGAGCTTTGCCAGGAAGGAAATGGAGAGATTGACATGTGAAGGAGAAATTAATCGTGTACACAGCGGGCTTACTGTTAAATTTGTATTTCTTCCCTCCTTTTCTCTCATATCTGGAGAGAATCCACAATTTTAAGTCCTTCTGCTTAATAAAGGGACATTATTAAGATTTGGACCCATCCTAATTGACACCAAAGATTTCAGAAATAAAAGGAATTTGTTTTTTTTCTTTTAATTTCTCTAAAGTTGTTCTATTGAAGTTAGGATTCCTCCAAGAAACTGTGTTACCTAAATTTTCAAAAATGAAAATTTTGAGAGTCCAACCCTTGTCTAGCATGCAGTAGACCACAGGTTTGGCTGCGGACTTTGCCTCCCACATTGAAAGAAAGAAAGGGGCAGGTGAAATAGCTCAGCCAGTAAGGTGCCTGTTTCCAGATCTGACAGCTTGATTGATCTCTGGAATCCCACGTGGTGTGTGCATTCCACCCTCTTTCTTTTTCTCCCCCAATAAATAAATAAATAATGAAATATTTTTAACAAGGAAGAGAGGCTGAGGCGTAACTCAGTGAACATAGTACTTACTTATGAAACCCCTGACTCCATCCCCAGCACAAAATAAAGTATGTGTAGTGGTGCGTGCTTGAAATACCTTCAGGTAGAGGCTGGAGAATCAGAACTTTAGGGTCACATGAGTTTGAACCTGAGATGGATGAGAACTTGTCAAAGGGAAAAAAAAGAAAGGAAGGAAGGAAAGTTGTTGGTTGATTGATTTCAGCTGTGCCAGTAAAGTATCTAACAAACTTTGTAGGACACACACACACACACACACACACACACACACACACACACAAATTGAGTTGTTAAAAGATTCTTGTGAATAGTTACAGATGAGACGTATAATTGACAAATGTGAAATTTAAGTTAGTTCATTTAACAGACACGTTGTAAACAATTTTAAATGTGGCTTTCAAGTAAAAATCATACTTGTCCCAAACAATACAGAGGCAGATCTCAAAAAAAGACAGACACACTTTGTGAATGCTGTCAGGTGATTGGCAGATGTCTATGTGGGTGGGTAATTTAAAGGCCTTTCTCCCCCCCAGGATTTATCATATCCCATGTTGACCTTGAACTCTCTCTGTAGACCAGGCTGGCCTTGAAATCCTACTGTATTTTGCCCCGACCTCCCAAGTGCCACCATATGTTACCACCATGCCCAGATTGGGCCATATATTGAATAGACTTCGCAGTATACTCAGGAGTGGGTCCAGCAAAGCGTGTGTATCAAAAGAGTTATTTTTCAGGTTTTATTTTGGATATTATCTTTTGATAGTCTTATTCATATTTAAATGCAGATGGCTTGTAAACTCATCTCACATTCAAATTGTTAACACAATAAAGAATGTATAAAACTTTGGCGAAGTGCTGAAGAAGAAAACCTGTGAGTGCATTAGAGTAAAAATGACCCATTGTGAACAATTAGAAAAACATGGCAAGTTTCACCTTATTACGATATGCTTTTGAAGCAGAAAAAATGCGGAACTCGAAGCTCAAAATCTTCACCACTGAAGCACATTTTGTGGGCTGTGTATTAGTCCTGCTCACATGAGAAAACATCAGCTTGGTCTTGATCTCTTAGGAGCTGGGCTGTCCTCCTAAGAAATGGTTAAGTAACAAATAAGTTGAGACTGAATTCAGGCCAATTTATGGAAATGAGCTAAGTGATTAAGCATTTAATGAAAAAGGGACCCAGACCAAATCTTCCATCTATTTACATTTTAGAATCTCAGAAAATTGGCAGGCGAGCGAGTGTTGAAATACTGGTAGTAAGCGAGAGTGTTTGCAGGGGGCCTTTTGTGTGTTTCTTTTCGGTTTATTGTTCTAGTAAGTTTTTGGTTTTTCTCACAGTCTAGATCTTTTCGGTTCTGAGTGGGCGCTGGCGAGAGGAAAATACGCAAGAACCTACCTTTTCTTTCTTCCCAGGTCAGCGGCAGCCCCGTCCGATCGATAAAGACGGCAGGATTTCTGACATACATTCCCTCCTTTGAGACCAGCAAGTCTGGCTGGAGTCAGGAACTGAAATGTTAGGAACATCATGGCTTTGCTGTTAGTCACAGTTGCTGAAAACCAGAATGCACCCCAATCCTTTTCTCAGATAAGGCTGCGACTGGTTATCTGTATCTGCCTGATGATCGAGATTAGAGAGCTGGGAAGTGAGACTTGGGGAGGGCTAAGAGAGACCTGGGAGGCCAGTGAGCGGAAATGAGCCAGCACCCAGACCTAGGGGCTTGGCATGCCACACCAGATTGGAAGCCAGCCCCCCATCTTTCCCCTGCACCCCAAGTTCCCCAGTGCTGGAGCTGAAACATGGCTGGGTTAAGCTGTTAGAGTTTACAGCCTTCTGACAGCCGTGAGTGGTTCTTCCACCCCTCAATCTTAAGGTACAGAAGAGCGACAGCTTTCATGCAGGCAGATGTGTGTGGAAGCAGCCAGCCTGCTAACACAATGCTGTTAAATGAAGCCGCCTCTCACGGGAAGTAGTTTCCTTTTCAGAACCGACATCATGGAAATAGAGAAACCAAAAGCAGCGTTTCAGAGGCTTTGCTTCCTGACCAAGGATTTTCAGTGATGGTTGTACTTCATCTAGCTGCCTGCTTTTATTTTCTTTTATAATCGTCACATAAATGCCCACAAGACTCTCATCTTTCAGTAGCTTAGCTGCTTCTTGTCAGATTCTAAACTCTAAAGAGCATGATTCTTCCAGTGCCCAAACTAATCCTTGTCTAAGTGATATGTTCAGAAGCCATAACTCTTGCAGTGACTTGCTGAATGATAGCCTTTGGCTCTGCGCTGAAGGCTTCAAGAGAGCCCAAGCCACTTCAGAAATCGGCTTCCCATATAGCCACACTCACCTTTTCCAGGGCTGTTCAACCCCATGCCCAGGGACCATCAACATTCTTATGAAGCCACCTAGGGCTGCAGGCAATGTTTAAAGTTAATATTTGTTGCCAGTAAATTTGTGGATCAAGATAAAACAGTAACAGACTTTCCTTTTCTTTTTCTTCCTTTTCCTTGTCCATTTTTCCCCTCCCTTTTCCTTATCTCCCCCTCCCTGCCTCCCTTCCTCCCTTCTTCCCTTCCTCTCTCCTTTCCTCCCTTTCTTCCTTCCTGCTTCCTTCCCTCCCTCCCTCTCTCTCCCCCTTTCTCTCTCTTGCTCTCTTGCTTCTTCTTTCTTTTTGAGACAATGTGTTGCTCTGTAGCGCAGACTGACCTGGAATGCCCCACGTTGCCCACACTTGAACTTGTAGCAGTCTTTTTGCCATACATTCTCACAGGCTGGGATCATAGGTGTGAGCTACCAGGCCTGGTTATAATACCTAGACATTTTTAATTGAAAAGTTTCCTGATTGCAAAAAGGCGTTGTTTCCTAGGTCACAGAACTCAGATGGGAAACCAGCACCAGGAGAGGGCAGAGAGCAAGAGGCGTGTCTTCAGTGCTGCCCCTCACATCACAGGGTGGTCAGATGAGAATTTAAATGGTTCAGGTGGATTAGTGCCTGAAGTGATAGGGTGCTTTAAGACACATCCTGGTATATGCTTCAGTGAAAGGTTTTATTAAAATGTATCCTAAGTATGGACAAGATTTATTTTTGGAAGGTGGAGACAATGTTGATCTTTTAACTGTCTGTCGGACACTGGAGGAAACATCCCATCTGTATAAACGCTGCTACTTTTTAAAAAGCAAGCAGTTACTTCCTGACTGAGCCTTGCCCTGCTCATTTTGAGAAAACTGCTCTTGGATTGTCTTCTGAAGTTTTACCAGGACAGTCTTCACTCCTGGGCTGGGCGCGTCCTGGCAGAGGGTGTGCCTTGGATGTCAGCCTTGGATAAATGCATCCAGAGGTGGGTTCAGATGCTTAATCGGAGCTATGGTTATCTTAACTCGGGATCTTGGGCATATTAGGCAAGTGCGCTCTGCTACCAAGCTATGCTTCAATTCTTTTTTAAACTACAAAACTAGATTCAAGGAGAACTGTTCCCCCATCTCTCAAAAGAGCTCAGGCTGATTCAGGTAGGGTCTCCACAGTGAGTGTGGACTGTTGTGTG
Organism: Typhlomys cinereus; assembly: GCA_023101885.1. Classification (NCBI taxonomy): domain Eukaryota; kingdom Metazoa; phylum Chordata; class Mammalia; order Rodentia; family Platacanthomyidae; genus Typhlomys; species Typhlomys cinereus. The sequence goes on along the minus strand of JALPQD010000343.1, from coordinate 1,388,744 downwards.
GACATCTGTGGCTGGGTGGGCTGTATTGACTCTGCTGTGTCTAGACGTTGATGAAGAACTTGTGTGTAATTTAAGGAAAATTAAAAAGTTACGCTTGTGTCAGCCTGCAAATACAATACACAGGAGACTGAGCCAGTAGAATTGCCGTGAATTTGAGACTACCTGCACTCCGTAAGGAGTTCCAGGCCAGCCTAGGTCACAGAGCAAGATCCCGTCCCAAACAGACAGGCACTTCCAACCCCACCTCCAAACAAGTAAACCCACCAGTCACACTTGAGGGGTGAGCTTGAATGTGGAGCATTGCTAGACATTGTCCAGAACACCTTCATGAAGACGAGTTCTTTCAGCGGAACCCACTTTGAGCAAGGCAGGCGGACCCTTCATTTGGAGCGGGATGAGGACCCTGGTGCGAGAGGTCGCTCCCTGTGGGGCTGGGACTCTGGTGGCTGCAGTTCTGGCGCAGGAGGAGGCTGCCTTCCTTTCTGGGTTTTTGTGGGACCGATTGTCTGCTGTGACTAGCCAGCACTGGGAATGTCTTGGAAGGGTTGATGACAGCTAATCCTCCAAAAGGAGCGCCAAGGACAAGGGGCCGTGGGTTCTGACCAACACGGTACCCATTACCTACATTTAAATTCATTACAACATTTTTTTCTCAAGGTTAGGGACATTTCAACAGTTGAGTGAAGCTAGAAACCATTGGATAACACACTCTAGAACATTCCGGTCACTGCAGAATGTGCATTTGGACAGAGAAGTTCTAGAAAATTCTACACAATAAATGAATATGCCAATTCCACAACTTCTGGCATGAAAGTTGAAGGAAAAGGGGGAAAAAAAGAGGAGAGTGGGGGGTAGGAAGTAGAACTTGAGAGATGAGAGGAAGGAGAGAGAGCGAGGTAAGGGGCAGGGGTGGGAGGACAGAACCGGAGAGAGCTGGGAAGAGACAAGGGAGGGAAGGACAAGGCTCAGGGTGGGCCTGGGATCTGGGGTTGATTGCTCAGGGGCTCAGGCGCCATCGTGGCTAGCTGTGAGCTTCCGTATCCCTTACCCCTTCCTGCTGGGAAATTTGCCTAAGCTGAGCAGTTGTCTTTCCTGATTCAAATGAGGTGCAAGATATAAACACACACAGAGCCCCATGTTTCTTTTTCGGAATGATTTATTTTAACATCTGCAATGGCATCGTGCTAGTTTTAACCCGGCTGCTCCTTTAGCCCCAGATTCTCAAGTGCTCATCTTATCACCGTGCGCCCCTGTGCCTGGCTGCTCGTTCCTTCTTGAAATTCCTAATGTGAAGATAGGTTGAAACTGTCATTTTATTAAGAAGAAACATTACAGTGTAAGGAGAACATAGCAAGGGAAAGAAGAAAAAAGATACTCCGTAGGTTTCGGTAAGTGGCCTAAGAGGAGAGTGAAAACAATTTGAAGTACAAGAAGGGACAAAAAATACATTTTAAGGATGTAAAAGACAGAGTGTTCCTGTGAGCGCTTCCCAACCATTTTCCTTTAAAACATTCCTGGTGAGATTGGAAACATTTTAACAATAACTCAGTTGGGGCATACTTACAAAGGAAGAAAAGCTATTTGAAACAATAAAACAATTAGCTGCTTGTTCTTCCCTGTCTGAAGCAGGGACTCCACTTGGAATTGCGCCAGAGTGGGCTGGTCACGCTCCGTGACAGAGGTACTCAAAAGTCTGCTGGACTCTGATACTGCCAAGCCGGGGTTGTAGGAATTTGTAATCTGTGGAAGATCAATATTTTTTTAAAAGCATCGATGAAACGAACCTCTAAGAACAACTTCCGGGGCCTGTGTGGAAGGCAAAAGAAGCTTAGATAAACAGATAAGAACATTCCAGAGTCTGGAAGTAGAGGTCACAGCTGCCTGGCTCAGTCCAGCCTTCGGTCCCTCAGTGTTTCTAGAAGAGAGGTGTGTGTGTACAAGAAGGTGCTTGAGTGTATTCCTGTGGATGTCTAATGGTGACACTGAGAATCATCCTTAGTCTCCTTTGTGCTTTACTCTGGGGTTTCTGGGGCTTCTTCTCCCAAGGCTGGAATTGTAGTCTGGTTCCATTTCTGCCCAATATTTTTATGTAGGATCTGGAGATCTGAATTCAGGTCCTTTTGCTTGTGTGGCAAAGACTTTAACCCCTGAGTCCTTTCCCCTGTTCCAGAAGAGAGGTCTTAACAAGTGGGGAAAACGAGGGGAAAGAAAATCCATCGCCTGCCCAGGGCTGTGAGCTGTGCGCTTTTCGGGAGCAGCTGCAGGTAGACCCACCAGAGCAAATCGCTTTTCTCTCCCAGAACCAGACTCATGTTTCACATTGGCTTAGTTTTAACTGTAAATGGCCATGAGGTTATAGCTGTGACAGCAAAAGTGGGTCTGTTGGATTTCTTGAAAAAAGGGGCAAATGGAGATCACATGGTCGCCCCAGACTTGAGTCAGCCAAGTGCCAACTTGAGATCATTTGGGTAAAGTTATTCCTTCTGTTTTAAAAGTTTAACTCTGAGGACTGGGACGGTGGCATATTCAGTAAGTGCTTGCCCCAAGCATGGGGCCTGAGATCAATCCCCAGAACTCACATAAAAATGCCAGGCACATTTGTAGCTCTGGGAAAGCCAGGACAGGAGGATCCCTGGGGATCTGTGGCTACCCTGTCTACTTAACTGGTGAGCTCAGGCCACGGGAGGTAGAAGGTGGATGCCACACCTGATGCTCTCTGACTTCCAAGCATGCGGGTCCACACAGGCGCACATGACACACATAAGCACATTTGCATACATTAAAAAAACGTACAAGTAGAATTAAACTCGGTTCACTTGGAGGAATCTGTGGTAAAAGGTGCGTGGACATGTATACATGGAACATGCATACTTGTATGGATTGCCGTGACTTTCTCCCTCCCACTCACATCTAAAGACATGGGTAGCCACTTGGGGTTTTTTCCTCCCCTCTTCCCCTTGTGCAGGGCAAGTGACTGAAAACTTGTTTGGTAGAGATAAGGTAGCAAGCAAATGGATGGAAGGGCCAGATCCCAGGAGCCTTATGCTCTTGGCAGAGCCAGGAAGTGGGCAGTGGACATGCCAGTTGAATTGAACTTACCGTGTTGTGCTCCGGTTCCCTGTTCCTTTGGTCATGTCTGACCACAGATTTTCTGTCTGAGGTGGCACCTACCTGCTCCTGTCTCTGAAACTTTCTTTAAACAAAAATGGAGGATAGACTGGGTAAGTTAGGTCCCCTACTCTCCCTCCCGTGTATGATGGCAGAGTTAATTTTCAAACCATGTCAACGTGTGTGTGTGTGTGTGTGTGTGTGTGTGTGTGTGTGTGTGTGTTTAGCTCGTTGTCTTTATTTTGTGAGGCAAGGCAGTCTCTAAGAACCAAGGCTGTCCTTGGGGATCTTCTCAGACATAGGATCCTGGCCAGAAGCAGTGACGTCACTGCCTGATAATAAAGGTGCATGAAGGCAGACCTTTGATCTGCTCCTGCAGAGACGATATAGCTCTGAATTTACCCACTTCAGGAAGGGTGAGGGGTGAGGGATAGAATTACCCAAATACAGGATGGAGGGAGTGCAGCCAGAGTAATTGGCCTGCGTAGTTGATAAAAGGTCTTGTGAAACCTCATTTGAAAACGAAATTCCATCTTGGCCAAACCTTGGCAGCCCTTCTGATATGGAAACAAGCAAAGAAGCGTCAACACATGGCCTGGGAGAAGCAGTCTCCACGGCCGAAGCGGAAGCTTTCTGCGCCGTCCCAATGCTGTGTGTGTCTGGGTTGAACACATAGGAGCGTGCAGACAACATCTCATAGTAAGGAACCGAGCTCTTGGAAGAGTAGGGGAGGGGCGAGGACCAAGAATCGGGCTGTTGGCTTTAATGGCAACGGTCGCACTGGCATCGTCTCCATCCCTGGCTGGCCAAGCTTCGTTGTGGATGGATGCCACCAGGCCTTCGGTCATGTGGTGGCAGTGGTGGTAGTAGCAGTGGTGGGGACATCAGAAGAAGGTGACCTGGAGCATCATGGGTGTTAACAAATAGTCCCCAATGAGCAGCTGATGCTGTACCTCCGTTTATGGGAAGGAGAGGTGGAGAGCAGAGAGGGCAACATTTTTAGAGAGAGGCCGGTGGGGTAGCTCAGCGTGTAAAAGCGCTTGCTGGGCAAGTATGGGGACCGGAGTGTGGCACAAGCTGAGCATGTTAGTACACGCTTGCCGTCCCCGCAAGGGAGACAGGCAGGTCCTTGCAGTCCGATGGCCAGCTGCTAACCTCTCCTCATAGGGCGTTCCAGGACAGAAAGGAGGAGTCTCAAAAATCAGAAATCAAGGAAAGTGTCTCCTGACAAACAGCTGTCAACTTCTGACCTTTGGGTACATCTGAGCACGTTCATACACACACACATACATGCACATAGACGTGCATCCCCCATCTCCCCACACACAGAAAAGACTGTCACAGTAGATCTTGACTTACGAAACTTTTCAACATGCCTAAGAAAGATTAAGTAAGGGTAGAGGGCAAATAGGAGAATGTTTTCCAAATGTTTGTCTTAACTGTGAAAATTGTTTGGCAACCTCTCTTTCCTCTCTGAATTGGAAATAGTTGTTTTCGTTGTTTTCACAGAAATAAATATTTGCATTAGACCAAATGTTCAGGGCAAACAGTCGTCCCCAGTTCCGAGGCTGCGTCAGTGGGAGGAGGTGCTTCGTGCTGACAGACCCCCTCCCTTCTTCGGTGAGATCCAGGGTAGCAGAGGACAGCATCTTCATATGAAATGCCCCTGAATCTGAAGGAAAGAAAGTAGGAAGCCAGGCAATGATGCTGACAAACTCAGTATAGCTGCCTGGTATTTGAAGGACACAATCGTTGAAGAGAAATTGCCTCTCTGCTCACGGGGAGGGAGGCTGGATCCAATTAAGACAAGGAAAATGTATGTATGTTAAGTCAGAGGAGACGTTTCTGAGCAGTCGATTCTGTAATCTCTGAAGAGGGGAGGCCATCCCGATGGAGCTTTGTGGACGATGCCAAACCCTCTGATATATAATAATTAGTAACCACGGGTTATTCTCCTGAATTCTCATTCCCCAAACCACTAACCATTGCTTGCCGTGGAATGCACCAGGCCTAGATATTTGCCCCAGATGCCTTCCCATCAGTAGTAGCCAATCAGGGCTGATTTTGTTTTTAAATCGAAGCTTCGTTCTCTGTAACAGGTAGTAGAATACCAATTCTGCAAGGAAAGGGCGAAGTTTTCCTGGGTGGTTGAATAGTTACCAAGGTGAGGGCTGGGCTTCAGTATCCGTCAACTGCACTTATTGGGTTGCTGTTTGAATCGTGGTGCCCGGTGTGGTTGCTCATCTCTGGCAGCTTCCAAACATTTCAGTAACGACTCTGAGGAAGAGGGTTGAGAGACCCAGGCAAAGTCAGGTTCTTCCTGGTGAAACTCAAAGTCAGTCTTAGCCACCCTGGTGGGCCGTGTGTTCTAAATACTGCCTGGGATGGAAAGAAAGGAAGATGGTGGAAACCAAGTTCTGATGGCAAAGCTCTGGGTCGCTTGCTGCCTCCTCCCTTAGGCCAGAAGTCCGGCATTTAGCTGGTACCTGCTGTTTGCTGGTACTATACTGTCTCTGAGAGGAGAAGGTGGACAATAGGAATTTTCCTCTCTCTGGAACATGCGATAGTTAATAACGACTGTCAACCTGACAGAATGTAGAATTATCTGGGAGAGGAACCTCCGGTATGTGTATGATGGAATTTCTAGAAGAAGCGGTAGAAGAGCCAGCCTAGTGGGCACCCTTCCATGGGCTGGAGTCCTGGCATGAATAAAAAGGAGAAAGCAAGCTGGTACCAATTGCGCCTCTCTCTGCTTTCTGACTGTGGTGCCAGCTGCTTCATGTTCCTGAAGCTATGACCGTCCCACTGTGATGGTTTGTCTCTTTGAACTGTGAGCCAAAATAATGACTGGAAATGTAGTTCAGCCAATAGCGTTTGCTTAACCTGCATGAACTCTGGGTTCAGTTCTCAGCTCTGCCTGAAACCAGGAGTGGTGGTATGCACTTACAATCCTGACACTCAGACGTAGGTATAGGCAGGAGAATCAGAAGTTTAAGGTTGGGACTGAAGCGGTGACTCGGGGATTAAGAATATATCTTGCGGGGCTGGAGAGGTGGCTCAGGGGTTAAGCCTCTGCCTTGCAGGCCGAAGGTCCCGAGTTCGGATCCTAGACCCCGCATATAGACGGCCTGCGTTTCTGGTCCTGGTAGGATGGAGCCTGTGAATCTTGGGGCAGAGTAAACAAGGAGGAGGCGGTCCATGGTGGTTCCCGAATTCGTCAGTGGTTCTACACACACACACGCACACACACACACACACACACACATACACGTGCACAATTGAATAATAAAAAAAAAAAAGCTATTTCTTTAAAAAAAAAAAAAGAATGTATCTTGCAACCTGAGTTTGGATCCTAGATTCCACTCAAAAATGCCAGGCAGGGGGGCTGGAGAGGTGGCTCAGGGGTTAAGCCTCCGCCTTGCAGGCGGAGGGTCCCGAGTTCGGATCCCGGATCCCACGTATAGACGCCAGATGGAAGCGGGGGCGGTCTGCGCTTCTGGTCCTGGTAGGGCGGAGCCTGTGAATCCTGGGGCAGAAGGAGGTGGAGGCGTCCATGGTGGTTCGCGAATTCGTCCGTGGTTCTACACACACACACACACACACACACAGACACACGCGCGCGCACATACACACACACACAAAAAAAAAAAAAAAAAAAATGCCAGGCAGAAATGGCAGCAACCAGCACTTTGAACTCTAGAAGATAGTGTCCCCAGAGTGAAGCAAAAAAAGTAGTAGAAGCAATCAGGATGATTCCCCAAATCATTTTTAGACTTCCATGGGCACACATAGTGTCCTCTGATACATGCACACATGCATGCACACACACATATGCACGACTACATATAAAAACAAAAAAGAAGCTCAAGGTTGTCTTTGGCTACACAGCAAGTTTATAGTCAACCTGGGCTGTAGGCGATCCTCTCTCAAAACAAAGCAAAAACACCCCTTCTTCCCTTAAATTGCTTTTGTTGGGTATTTGATTGCAGCAATGAGAAAAATAGCTAATGGATAATCATTTAAAAATCATCAAGCCTGGGACCAGAGAGATGTCCCAGGCGTTAAGCCTTTGCCTCACAAGCAAAGGTGTTTGGATTTTAGATGCCACGTAAAAACATTGGGCAAAAATGGTGGCAGAGCCTGGGAAACCCCAGAGCACAGCATAAGGAGATGGAACAATTCAGGATCATTTCCGAAGTCACCCTTGGGCCACACAGGCAGGCACAGTGCACCCACGTCACCTCTATACACCTACGATCACCTGCACAGGCACCAAGTCCCTTTTGACCATTGTTTTATCTTATTTTTCCTCTTCCATGAATCCTGGGACTTATTCTTCTCCATCTTTACAGATGGACTGCAGGGCTCAAGCAGTAAATTGCTTGGTCTAGAGCACCCTGTACGCAGAGCCCCGAGTCTGGTCCTCCTCCTGTCCCCTCCCAGCTGGTAGCCTCACCTTGCCCGCTCTTGGGAACATCAGTGCTAACCCTGAAGAGACCTGAACATTGAAGTGTGCAGCTGAGGCTTGCTGGGGGCTTTAATCCTCTTTTTAAGATTTCAGAGCATAGGCACAGATGACACTTGCTCTCCTAGGAAAAAGGCAAAGCAGCGGCAGGCAAGTTACTGTCTCCCTTGTGCACCTGCTGCCAGTCAGGCTCAGAGGCGATTTGGGCAACTTTAGCAAGACTTTTTTGTGTGTGCATGTAGATGTGCAGAATGTGTGCATAGAGGCCAGAGGTCAGCCTTGGTTGATCTGAGGATCCCTTGGCTTTGTTTTTTGAGATAGTGCCTTTCACTAACTGCAGCCTGCTGCATAGGCGAGGTGGGGGGGGGGGAAGCCCCAGGAATCCCCCTTGTCTCCACTTCTACCTCCAGGCTTTTTTTTCTTTTAACATGGGTTCTGGGGAATGAACTCAGGTTCATTATCAGCTGATCCCCTCAGCCCCCAAGCAATTGGGAGGTGGTCACATTCCCAGCTCTGTGCATAGCACCTAGGAGCAGGGAGATTTTATTTCACCCCAGTGGATGCTCCTCGCAAGCTGCTGTGCAGCTAGCTGTTGGAGGTCAGCGGTGTGTTGTGGCCTTTTCATTCTGTTTGTAGTTTCCCACGAAGTGAATGGGTGCTGGGAAGAACCGTGAGCGTCTTTGAAAGCTGAGTGGGTTTCCGTGGAAGGCTGGGTATTTTCTCGCGGATCCTGAGGGGTTACTCTTTTCTATCGAGGGTTTTCTAAATTTCAAGGAATAGCCCACCCATTGTATATTCATCTTTCTGCATTTATTTTAAGAACTTTAAGTCTTCTCTCCCCTGCCCCAGTGTCTGAGAAGAACAATAGTGTCTTCACTAGTGGAGTTAAGTGGCCCAAGGGATCCACAATTTTCTTTTAAGAAAGGAGAAAAAGATACATTGATCTCTGGAATTTAACATTCTCACCTCCAAATAATCAGTTATCTTTCCTTAAGGTATTTCCTTGGGTTAGAAAGGTCATTTGGCGAGGACTGTCTTTTGTATGTGTACCATAGACAGGGAATGCAGGATCAGAAAACAGGTCCACAACTTTTAAAGTGTGTGGAAGTAAATATTCCACTTTTTAAAAAACTATATTCAAGGTGACCTGAATTCTCTGTAGCCCAAGCTGGCCCTGAATTCCCAGTCCTCCAGCCTCAACCCCCCAAATCTGGGGTTACACACCTGGCTTGTTTTTACATGGTTGACCTTCTCTCTCTGAGGCAGACCTTGGAGTTCTAGTTGATGATAAGATTCTAATCTGAGAAGGGAATCAAGCTCAGAGAGGTAAAATGATTTCGTGAAGGTCTATAGCAAGAATCCACGACCCTTTCTTCCTCTGATGCTAACCCACGGTTTCCACGCTTGGGGCTCTTGTGTTTGTGTGCTGCCCAACTCTGCCCACCTCAGAGGTAGTAGGTGTGTAAATGTGTCATGTCTTGATCTGGAAAGATCTCGAGGATCTAGTGCCGTTTCCCGATCCTCTCCCAGATGTTTCATGGTTAGATCCGGCTCCGCTTACACCTTTTACGTCTGACTCTATCTGTTCAGCATTCCTCATGTGGAACTTTATGGGGCTTCCATTGCTGGTAACTACTTTGGTTGAAAGTTTGCGTGTGATTGACTCAGATGGGGATGACGTGGTTCCCACCCGCAGTCTGAGTCTCCAGAGCACTGATGGAAAGCTGGGCTCGAGGCAGAGGTCAAACCCCAGTTCTTCGATAACTGTAGTCGGTGGACATGGTCTGCAGGCCGAGCAGGCCTGGGAGCAGCACCGTGGCTCCGTGGAGAACGGCCGCCTTTAACACCCATGGCAGGGGCTTGAAGTCACCTCTGAGGGCAGGAAAACACCACCACAACCACAAATAGAACTTCCTTCCTGGGGGAAGAAAACTGAAGTCCAAAAGCCCAAAGCAGTCCCAGCCCGAGCCCCAGAGCCAGCAGCGGTCACCACACTAGTGCTGGCTGCGAGGGGCCAGGCTGTCATCCAGTGTGCGCCTGGGTGACCTAGAGCACGGAAGTGTGTAGCCTTGTAGCACAGACCAAGCGTCAGGGTCGGGCAGGTCATCCTTCCTGGAAGGTGCTAGAAGCACCTCTCTCCCGGTGTGCGCATGACAGTGTTCTCGCTCCCGGTGTGCGCATGACAGTGTTCTGTCCAGGTGTGCGCATGACAGTGTTCTGTCCAGGTGTGACGCATGAAGTGTGCCTGTCCAGGTGTGCGCATGACAATGTGCTCCATCCCGGTGTTTGCGCATGAAGTTTCTGTCCAGATGTGCGCAGGACATGGTTCTGTCCAGGTGTGCGCATACCAGTGTTCTTGTCCAGGTGTTGCGCATGACAGTGTTCTCTCCCGGTGTGTGCGCAGACAGTGTTTCTCTCCCGGTGTGCGGATGACGTGTTCTCTCCGGTGTGCGGATGACAGTGTTCTCTCCCGGTGTGCGCGATGACAGTGTTTCTCTCCCGGTGTGCGGATGACAGTGTTCTGTCCAGATGCGCATGACAGTGTCTGTCCAGGTGTGCGCATGACAGTGTTCTCTCCCGGTGTGCGCATGACAGTGTCTCTCCCGTGTGCGGATGACAGTTCCTCCCGGTGTGCGGATGACAGTGTTCTCACTCCCGGTGTGGCGGATGACAGTGTTCTCTCCCGGTGTGCGGTGGTGCGGATGACAGTGTCTCTCCCGGTGTGCGGATGACAGTGTTCTCTCCCGGTGTGCACATGACAGTGTTCTCTCCCGGTGTGCACATGACAGTGTTCTCTCCCGGTGTGCGGATGACAGTGTTCTCTCCCGGTGTGCGCATGACAGTGTTCTCTCCAGGTGTGCGCATGACAGTGTTCTCTCCCGGTGTGCGCATGACAGTGTTCTCTCCCGGTGTGCGGATGACAGTGTTCTCTCCCGGTGTGCGGTGTGCGGATGACAGTGTTCTCTCCAGGTGTGCGCATGACAGTGTTCTCTCCCGGTGTGCGCATGACAGTGTTCTCTCCAGGTGTGCGCATGACAGTGTTCTCTCCCGGTGTGCGCATGACAGTGTTCTCTCCAGGTGTGCGCATGACAGTGTTCTCTCCCTGATGTCAGGCCCCACTGAGGTTCTGGGGCGGGGGCTTCCACATAGAGTCCTGGGGCCGGGGCTTCCACATAGTGTCTTGTGGGAATATCGTTGAAGCTCTTAACACAGGCTCTGCCTGTGACATATTGTCAGAAGTCCACGGGACCTATGTGGTGTCTGTCTGAGGACCTCCCCAGGGGGTTCTGTGAGAAAGATAGGCTTCAGAGCACTGTCTGTGAACCGTATGTCTTCTTTTTTTTTTTTTTTTAAAGTCTTTTAAAATGTTTTGATTATTTTATGAGCGGTGGTGCTGTGTGCAGTGGTGTACCTATGGAGGTCAGAAGTCTCTTCTCTTCTTCACTCTGTGGACTCCCAGGGTCGTGTGTCACGGTCCCCAGTCTTTGCTTGAATATCTATAACCATGGGAACCTCAGCCTCTCTCAGGAGAACATCGTTTTGTGACCCCGTGGGCTAGAAACACATTGCCTCACTCACGAGATGCCAGCTCCGAGCGGGCTGGGGTTTTCCTTAGCATCGCTGAGCCTTATTAGGTGCGAAAGGTCCTAAGTCTGCCTGTCGAGGCCAGGAACATGGGGCACCTGCCTGTAGGTTCACATTCTGCTCTTGGACAGCATTGGAAATGCCCTGTTCTTTGCCGAAAGGGTCTTTCAGTAGTAACAGAAACCATGATGTCCACTGAGGGACTGTCGTTGCTATGGCAAGAGCCCTGACAGAAGCAATGTGAAGATTGATAATTGATAATCCCTGAACATTGCCAGATTCCCACTTGTCAGCAGACAAGTTGACAGGACGTCACACCCAATAAAACCACAGCTGGGGATCCTAGGACCTGGGCTCTGGCTTCGTCCTTGTGGTGGCTAACTTCCACTGTCAACTTAGATTAGTGAGGCACCACTGGGGGCATCTGGAAGGATTCATTTTGTCTCGTGGTTTGAAGGTACAGTCCGTCAGGTGGGGGTTCATAAGTGTGGAAGCATGTGGCTCTCAGTCCTCACATCCTAGTGGACCAGGAAGCAGAGAGGTAAGAGCTGGTGTGTGGCTGGCTTTCTCCTTTTCCCCTTCTTATTCGGTCTGGGACCCCAGTTCGTGAAGTGGTGCCACCCACATTCAGGACAGGTCCCCTGTCAGCTTATCCTCTCCGCAAATGTCTTCCAGATGCCCCCAGTGGTGCCTCACTAATCTAAGTTGACAGTGGAAGTTAGCCACCACAAGGACGAAGCCAGAGCCCAGGTCCTAGGATCCCCAGCTGTGGTTTTATTGGGTGTGACGTCCTGTCAACTTGTCTGCTGACAAGTGGGAATCTGGCAATGTTCAGGGATTATCAACTTTGATAACTTGCAGGAGGTGGGGTCTAGACAACCACTATTTCTCATTTGGAAGCAGCATGATATCTTTTTTGCTGTTGAACTCAGTCAACATATTTCAGTTCCCACTGAAAGCACTGTCAGCTCTCTGTGCGTATCTGATGGAGAAGCTAGAAGATGCCACCAACATGTCCCTTGACCTTCCTTGAGCCAAACCTCTCCCAGTGCCATGAATGTGCACATTGGTCCTGGTGTCTCTGGGGCTCTTCACACTTCCAGTCGTAGAGTTGGCTGGGGCTGGTGTATTTCTCCACCGCGGGCACTTTCTAATAGAACTCAGGAGGAGGCAGTTACACGTGAAAGCAAAGCTTGTCCCCAACGAAAGGGTGAGAGCTAGGAGGAGTCGCTTGAGTAACAGAAACAACGCGGCCCAAACCTGCTGCCTCATTCCCCTGCCGCCTGCAACATAAAAAAGGGAAATAAATGCCTGATCCTCACATTTTCTCCAGTGGATTATAGAAAGGAAAATGAAATAAAAGTAAATACAATAAACAGTTCAATTGTTCTGCTCTGTATTATCTTAATAAACTGTCTTCCTGGAAAGTTTAAAAATACACAGTCTTTCATTTAGCCAAAGAAAACAGTAAGTAGTTGAGAAAAATGTAAGAATTTTCCATGGAGATACGAGCGATGGAAACATGGCCACGTGGACTTGGAGACTCCGGGGACTCAGCATCGTCTGCTGTTGAAGTTGGTCAGCCACGGTGCCATCAGTGTCTGGTCCGCTGGTTCCTGCCTCTCTTCCTCGCCCTCCTGCACCCGTGGGTCTGGCCTCTGCCTCGTCTCCTCGTGGGACGTGGAGATCGCAGTCCCAGGCTCACGGCCTGCGCTGTGCTGGCGCGCTCACGGCCTGCGCCAGCGGCTGCAGGTTCAGCCTCCGTCGTCACCAGCAGCAATGTCCTCATGATCAGATGTCTTGTTTCTCGGCTGGTTCCTGTGGGAAACACCCTGACAGAAGCCACTTCAGGGAGAGAGGATTTAAGCTGGCTCATGGCCCACGGTTCAAGGTACAGGACCATCCTGGTGGGGCTGCCAGGGGCTGGATGCCGCTGGTCACAACGCCTCCGCAGTCTAGAATCAGAGAACAATCAATGAATGCTCCCCTCGCTCTCCTTTATATAGTCCAGGATCCCCCGTCTTGGGTGCAATCCCACCTGTAAGAAGGGTCTTTTGGCATCAGTTAAGGTAACTAAGATAATATATTGGATATTCTCAAAGGCCAACCTTGATCTAGGTAATCCCTCCCATATGTGCCCAGAGGCTTGTCTCCCATGTCAGGTTGACGGCACCAACCACCTCTCTCTCCTTGGGTGGAGTGGGTGTGTGCATACGGGCCTTCATGCACCAAGCACAGAGTTTTGGACTCTGCCTCATGGAGACTTGAATGTGCACTTGAGTTTTGGGGAAAGTCCGTAATTCTGTACTCTTCGGTTTGATGCTCAAAGTCGGCAACCTCACTGTGTGGCACTTTTGGAGTGGGGAAGGGCAGCAAGGAGGAGGAATGCACGGGGCTGCATTAGGACCTGCTTTGCTAGGCTGGGCTCTGCTAGCCGGGCACCAGTGTGTGCGTGTGCTTGTTTTTCTGTGACAAGCATCACAGACTTTATTTTGTAATAAAATAACACTTGGGGCAGGGGAGATGGCTCAGTGGTTAAAGTCTTTGCCTGGAAAGCAAAAAGACCCGAATTTGGATCTCTCTTCTCCCATTCCATATAAAAGTGCTGTGTGGGTATAGTGGCCGGTCTATAATTCTAGCCCTGGAAGGCGGAGTCTGGGAATCCCCAGAGCAAGCTGACTAGCCAGACTACACGTCTCTGTCTTTAACTAGAGATCCAGGCCCACATCAGTGAGGTAGAAGAGTGATCAAGGATGATTCTGACAGCACCTTTAGGCCTCCAAAGGCGCACACACTCAAGTACACTTTGGTACATATACCTGCACACACGCACACCCGCCTGTATGTAAAACACATGCACACACCACACACACATACCTGAAAGAGAAAAGAGCGATGACATGGCGGGAGGTGAACACTGAGTCTTGCCGGGGAGCTGGGGAGAGAGACGAATGGTCTGGCATCTGAAACTAGGATGCATCGGCGGAGGCGGGAAACCAGGCTCTGTGAGACTAGTGAACTCGTGCGTGATTAAGAACAGGGCTGCAGGGCCACAATCAGCCCATCTCGCTGATAAGAGCTAAAGCCTGGCTGCAGAGGCTGGGCAGAGTGCTTCAGGAATGCAGGGAAAGACGCACTGCTCTCCCCTTTAGGACCCGCATTCCAGCCTGCCGGAGGGAAGGGCACCACCTTCATGATGGCGGCCAGCACTGGCCTGAATGCAAGCGGCCAGTGGTGTAACATGCTGCTGATAGAGTGCGGGTGCCTGAGCTTAGGCATCGCAGGAATAAGTTTGTATTTCCATACAACCCACGGTGTTAGAGAGCATTGTTTTTTCCACATAGTCAGCTCAAACAACTTTCTTTTTTTAAGTTTTTTAAAGAAAATTTGTGTGTGTGTGTGTGTGTGTGTGTGTGTGTGTGTGTATCAGAGGGCACTCTGTGTCCCTGTGGAGGACCAAGAGTGATTTCAGGAATCATCCTGGATTGCTTCTACCTCCTTCCTGCTTTGCTCTGGGATTTCCCAGGCTCCGCCCACCAGGGCTGGAAGTGCAGGCCCCCACCATCATTTCCGCCTGGTGCTTTTATGTGGGACCTGAGATCCGAACCAGGATCTTCTCCTTGTGAGACAGAGTCTTAACCCTTGAGCCATCTCTGCAGCCCCAAACAACTTTCTTAAGGCTCTGTGGCAGTTTTGAGCTTGGATCTGCTTCTCCAGCCTGCGCGAGGGCAAGACCCACTGCCTGGGTGACCAGGCTGAGCCCGCTGGAGAAGAACCACGTGGAGGTGATGGGGAATAGCTTGAAGTGCTGCTGGCCTGGTGTGTGGAGTAGTTGCCTGCACAGGAAGCTAGTAGGTTGAGAGGAAGATGGTCGTGTAGGAAGATCTCCAAATTACAGTATCCAAAGTTCCAGGGCATGGCTCTTTGTGGGTGCCGGCTCACAAACCTGGTTACCTGAGTTCAGTCCCTGGGTGCCTGTGAGAACCAACTTCTGAAAGTGTCTTCTCCTCTCTCTCAAATAAATAAATGAAATATTAAAGAAAAACTGGAGTTCCCCTTCCGGGCCGAGGGCAGCCACTGAGGTTCTCTGAGAGGAGGAGGCCGAGGAGCCGCTGGACGGCAGAGGCCCCGGGATGGAATGGGCAGTGACTTCTGAGGACGATATGGAGGTCTGGGGTCTAGCAAAGAAAAGGGGTGAGCCATGAGAGCAGCTTTGGGGAGAGTCTGAGACTTCTGTTGCTACTTGATTGCTTTTGGCTTCTAGCCTTCCTCGAAGCGAGATCCATGCCCTCGGCTTCCTGTTTGGGCAAACTGATGACTTAATCACAGCCAGAGGGTCTTGACTCACCCAGGGTTAGAAGCCACTGCCCAAGGTAGACAGCAGGTGTGGAGGGGTGGGCCATGGAGCGGGAGGAAGAGGTCACTAGAGTCCAGGGGGCTGAACATAGGTCCCAGGTTTTGCACGGGGACAGGTGCATTCGTTTCCGAGAACAGTGCTGTCCCATCCTCACGGCTCTTGTGGGACTTCAGTTGTAGGAAAGGGGAGGAGGGGGGAAAGAACCCCAAACAGGAAACAGGTAAACAAACATTCTGGTCACTATGGCACCAGGAACAATAGCTATGTGTGAGTCCGGAAGTGGATTCTGGCCCCGCATTGGTTCGATCCTTAATCTGTTTCCTCATGGAAACCTGGACTTAGCCGCACTCGTCTGCCATCAGCTGCACCGTCACCACACACGCCCCATGGACCACATTCGTAGCTTCTACATGCCCGGGCTGCCTCTTCGCCTCCCTTTGGGGGTGGATGCTATTTTTATCTCATCTCTACAGATGAGATAATGGAAACTCAGAGAGATTCCTTAACCTTCCCCAGGCCATGGAAAGGGGTGGAGAAGCTGGGATTTGAACCCAGGCCCTTGTGTCTGTGCCCTTCATGCCTTCTCAGCTACATCACTTCAGTGAGAAAACTTTTCCAAGAAGTAATTCTATTTTGCTTTATAGGCCTTTGCTTGTTTTCTCCCCGCCATAAGCCATCTGGGGGGTTCAACTGTGTAATCTCATTTTATAGGCCAGGAAACTGAGGCACCAAGAATTAGGAATCTTGCCCAAATTCCACTGTCAGTAGGAGACAGAAGTGTATTTTAGGATTATCTTTTTTCAGTTGAATTTGAAATGCAAATGTCTTAAGTTTAATTTGGAAGCCAAGCTTGGGTGATAACTGTGATTTCTGAAGCCGACTCTCATCAGTCGTCATGTCGGTCGTGTGTAGATCAGTGTTAGAGACCAGACCAGCGGGGGGTTTGGGGGGGGGGAGATGTCCTGAGTTCCCAAACACAGAATAGCCTGGCAAGGTGAAGCAAGAGGTCAGCCTCTAAAACAAGATCACACTCTTGAATCTATGCAAATCGGTTCCTCGGAGAAGCAAAACCAAATGTACTACTGTTGTGGGCTGGGTGCATGTGTTACAAATGCCGGGAGTGGGAGTGTGGGACTTCTCTCTCTCTCTCTCTCTCTCTCTCTCTTTCTCAGGCTCGTTTTAAGACACGCTTGAGCTGCTTCGGCTCCCTGAAGCTCATGAATTGGTTCAAGAACAAAAAACATGAATCATTTCAATGCAAAGGTGCTGGGGCGTCTGCCTGAATTATTTCTGACACTTTCTCTCCCCCCACCCCCCCTTTTAGAGAGCGCTATATATAGGATTCACTGTTCAAGCACAGGGGCCTGAGGACTGGTGATCCGTAAGCCTGGGGAGAAGAGGGGCTCTGGTGTGTTTGTGGTTCTTTACTTGGTGCCTGCAGAAGAGGTGCACAATAAATGCTTTAAAAATAAACTGACCACAGAGACTCAAGTGTTCGCCCCCGCAGCAGATCTGCTCTTCTCTGGCGGCTCTGGAGGGGCCGGCAAGTGATAAGCTAATGAGAGCCACAGCCGGGGTCCCGTTGAATGCCACTCTAGGAGTCCACCCTACCCCCTCTTCAACCCGCCTGCCTGAAGCCTGGTTCTTATACAGCTGGAAAGGGTGGAAAGCGATGGAAGACCAGCTTGCAGATTTGGGGGGTCAGACTCCAGCCTCAGCCTCACATGGGTCCTGGCCTTGGTGGTCCCACGAGGGTGTGGTGTGGTGATATGTTTCTACCCTCCAGGGTCTCTGGCCAGCTCTGGCCGACACGAAGGCTGTGTCCGTGACAGGTGCGCCCAGGGACGCCTGCTGTGGAGAACTTTGTACTCTGCGATTTTTCAACACGCGCGCTGACAGTTTCCCTTTCCATTGCACAGGTCATGTTGATACCGTGTGGCCGCTGCTCTGTAGCACACAGGCTTCCTCTTCCTCGCAGGGATCCTGTTAAGCTGGGGTTCGCCTTACCCCATTGTGCAGGTGAGGGAGCTCAGGCCTAGGGAGATGGTGGTAGGTAAAGCATTGCACGTCTCTATTTGCCTGTGGCCAAGCAGAGCTGTGCGACTTGGTTGCTTGCTTATTTTGAGCTCATGATTGTGTCCAACTGCTTTGTAGCCCAGGCTGGCCTTGAACTGGTCTCCTTCCAGGCCTCCAGGTGCTGTTTATGTGGGGACCCCCATGCTCTTCAGGGAGCATGCCTCGTACATGCCCTCCTGCCCTTCTTCCCAGCTGTCTGCGACCCACACCCTGCACGAGTTTGGACGCTGCAGGCCTTTGTTTGGAGTGCCAGTCTAGCCGGATAGCTGTTTGACCCCGTCCCCGAGTCCCGTGAGTAACGAACGTGAGGGCTTTGTGCTCGGTGGATCTTGCACGCGCTAACGAGGGAAAAGTCCGGTTACCTCCCTTCTGTGGAGCTACCTCAAAACCTGGGAGTAAAACCTGACCTTGGCCACGCCCCACGCCGGGCACCTGGGACAGTGTTTCTGTGCGGGTGCTGCCAGTGCCTGGAGTGGGGCCCTCGGTGGCACCACTACTTCCTTACCGTTCAGTCGGCCTAGAAAACTTTATTTCAATCGGAGGTTTTCACATGTCCTTCCTCAGTTAAGCCATTTCAGAAGGTTTGAACAATATCAGGTGACAGCGTTTGTATAGTAGTAACATTTGTGAAGACATAGCTGGGTCTAGGGGTGCGTGTCTGGAAGCTGAGACAGGAAGTATCATTGCAAGTCCACGGTCAGTCTGGGCTGTGTGGTGAGACCCTAGCTCAAAAAACAAAGTTGAGTACCAGTTGTGTCTGTTGAGACGAGGTTCTGGCGGACTCTTCGGCTTACCACGGACGGGCCTTGCTGTGCCTGCGCCTCAAAGCACATTCTCTACCCTCCCCGGCCTCAGACTTTGGTTCCTTGACTTCTTTCTGGTGCGTTTGTTTTGCAATTTTTTAATGTAAAAAGAACACATATCACCTTCAGATGGGCACAGAACTACAGCTGTCCTTTCACAACATAAACACAAATTGTGTGCGTGTGCGTGTGCGTGTGCGTGCACGCACGTGTGCTGGCCAGAAGACAGCAAGCGTTGGATGCTGTCCTCAGCTACCATCCATCCTTTTGTTCGTTTGAGACAAGGCCTCTCCTAATAGGCTGGACTAGCTGGCCAGCAAGTTCCAGAAATCTGTCTCCCTAGTGCGTCTCTCAGCTGTGAAGATGCCCACAGGGCCACGCGCATCTGTGTGGTGGAAATGTCTGGTGGCAGGATGTGGGGGTGGGGAGGACACGGCGATCCCTGGGTCTTCAAGCTTCTTCCAGGAAGTAAGTCAAAGCAGAGCAGTGCACGTGTGGGGGAGTCACAATATGGGGGCTGAGGAATGCCCAGGTTTAGCTGGAGGGGACCCCTGTGCATACCCTGGCAGGAGAGACCCTCACTGTCTATTAGAAGCACTGGCAGGCTGGGCGGGCTGGGGGGGTGACTCTGAGCATTTCCTGTCACTGTTTGTAGTTGGCCATTAGCAGGACCCGGTGTGGGAGGAGAAGGGGTGGAGGGGGGGCAGGAGAGGCCTTGGTGGCCAGGGAAGGAAGGGGTTCCTTGGTGTGCGCAGGCAGATGCACAGGGGGCTTAGAGAGCACGTCTGGGTGGAGGATGCCCTTCGAGCTCTGCAGGGGTGTCAAGCCTTTGGGGTTTCCTGGGTAGAAGGCAGCGGACCGGAAGGAGTCGGGGCCGGCCCCACAGATCTGTTAAACTTTGGACTGGCTCACCCAGGGAGGCGGTCCCGTTTCCTCTGGAGATTTGAAATCAAGAGATTGGATTCCCTGTGGAAAGAAGGGTGTGGCGTCTGAGGCTGGGGTACAACACATGTCTCCCAGGCTTCTTTGTTTCCAGGCTAGACACCCCGCCCCTCACCCGCCTGAGGTTCCTGAGCCTGGAAGGTTGCATTTGCTTCTGGGAAAGAAAGATTGGGGGCCTCTGGCCTCGGAGATCCCCACAGTGTGCTGGGCACAGGTTTGTGTGTGGGGGGCATGTGTGTGGTGTGTGGTGTGTGTGTGGTGTGTGTATGTTGGGTGTGTGGGGGCCTGTGTGTGGTGTATATTTTGTGTGTGTGGTATATGTGTGTGTGTGTGTGTGTGTGTGGTGTGTGTGTTTGGGGTGTGTGGTGTATGTTGTGTGTGATGTGTGTGTATATGTGGTGTGTGTATGTGGTGTGTGTATGTTTTGTGTGTGTGTGTGATATATGTGTGTGGTGTGTATGTGTGTGTGTGTCCATGGACTCGGGTTCAGTGGTCTCCTCAGAGCAGGGAATCGCTCTCCGTGATGTAAGACTCTGGACACGCCTTGCAGCCTGGAAAGCTGGGCTCTAACCAGAAATGACTACAGAGAAGTGATCTGTGTGTGGGGTCAGGACTGACCATGCCCTTTCCCACTCTTGAGAGGGTTCTCGTTCCCACGATCCATTACGCAGTCACCACGAGCCAGAAGAGTTCAGTAGAAGACTTGAATCCAGAAGGGAGAAGCGGCGAAAAGAGTTTGGAAAACTCCACCTTCCATCTCAATATTTTACATATGTCTGTTTCTTTTTTTGAATCACAATGAACACACAACTTTCACACCCGACTCTGTACTGGTAAGGGAGAACTTTATTTTGAGGAGAGATGGCTCAGTGGTTAAAGTGGTTGCCAGGCAGGCTTGCGGACCTGAGTTCAAGTCTCCAGGACTCAAATGCTGATCGGGTGTGGTGGTTGTAATCCCGGCAATGCTCAGGAGGCAGGGACAGAGGGTCCCTGGGGCAAGCTAACTAGTAATGTAGCCTAACCAGTGAGCTCAGCTTCTATAAGAGACCTCGCCTCAATGTTTAAGGTGGAGGATGACGGAAGATACACCCAGTATAAGTTTCTAGCCTCCACGTGCATATGCACACATGTATGTGCGCCAGCACACACATGCACTGCAGCCCACACACACAGAGACACGTGCACACCACACACACGCACACGTCAGCCTCTGGCCTTCATGTATCTGTGAGCGCAAACGCATACACACAGCGCACACACACATATAATGTAAGAAACAAAATTTTCTTTTGTTTCTAATAGAAAGTGAGAATCTCAAGGACCAAAGTCCATGGCTGGTGTCTGTACATCTGGAGCATCAAAAATGCAGATGCTCAGCCTCTGGCCTGAGGTTGGAAGCAGCAGGACCTTGGAAGAGTCTCCGTCCTTGATTGGACCCCCAGGTTCATGCATGAACCGGGCTGGTTGCAGGGAGTGGAATTAGACATTCAGGTCTCCTCTCTAGCCCTAGACCCTTCTAGAACACTTGATCCTCTTCGGTCCCCACTTCATTTATAGAGAACCCAGTGCAGGCCCACGAGTCTGGGGTGTCAGTGAGGATTAGAGTCGGGAGGAAGGAACAGCAGTATGTGGGGCGAGCCATAGCACCAGGAGGGCTGGTCCACAGCGCGTGTCCCGGGCTGGTCCATAGCCTGTGTCCCGGCTGGTCCGCAGCGCGTGTCCCGGGCTGGTCCGCAGCACGTGTCCCCGGCTGGTCCGCAGCGCGTGTCCCCGGCTGGTCCGCAGCCTGTGTCCGGGCTGGTCCGCGGCGCGTGTCCCGGGCTGTGCCTCCTGGTGCTCAAGCCCTGCGCCCGGGCGGGGCCGGCGGGCTGCCTGTGCTCTTTCTAGCCCTGTCAGCACCTGACGGGAGGCTCTGCCAAGTGTTTGGTTTGCTTTCCCTTACACGCGCCTGCCTTGACTCCTGTCCCGTGGTGCTAACCACAGACTTCTTGGTGAGCACGTATCTTTTGCCAGAATGAAGCTGGCAGAGCCGTGGCAAGAGCTTTGTGGCAGCGTTACATGTGATGGTGTACACGGCACAGCAGCTGCTTCAGAGGGGCATGCCTACCCCCTCGTGCACAACAAGAGGGTAGTTATTCAGCCTTCCACTGTATCCTGGGCACCAGGGCCATGGAATAGTCGAGCAGACATGGCATTGCTTTGAGCAGAGACTGTCACCCTTGAGGAGACCAATGGCTTAAGTGTAGGAAGAAACTTTTGTCCTGTATTCCCTTGGGTCAGTGCTGGAGGCTACTAACAAAAAGACAGGAGAGAAACAGAGAGGGGGTGGGGAGGAAGATAATTCACAAACAGGGCCCCTAAGTGGTGGTTAGGATTTGGGGCTTGTACTGTTTTAGCAGAGTTAAAGAAGAGGAAGGCTACGGAGGGGAAACCGGTAAATGAGTGACTGATAGGTCAGCCGCAGAGATGTCAGGTGCTGAGAAGTGTCTGGTTTTCTCCCTGCTGAGGGAAAAGAGAGAGAGAGCTTTGCAAATGGGTGGTCATGTCCCGTTTTGAGGCAGAAGATGCGAGGGCAGAGTGCTAATTGCTTTCAGCTCAAAATAATCCTCAAGCCAATATGGGGTGATGCAGTCTGCTCTTCTTCATTAGTAGCTTGCACGCTGGTAAAGAAAATGGCAAAGAGAGCAGGGCTCGAACACCATCGAGGATCTGGCCTGGAAGCCGCGGGCCTCGGAGGGATGAAGTCTGGCTTGGCATAGTTCACAGCTGCAAGCTGGGTGGTGGTGATTCTGGGTCCCAGTGACGCTGGGCGGACACAGGCACAGGTGCATGCTGGGTCCCAGTGATGCTGGGCGGGCAGTGGTGTCTGGCTTGTGGGATGGCTGGGCCCTGGCCGGCTAGAGATGTTCTGAGTATGAAGGTCAGGAGATGGCAGATGCCTGCCACACCCAAGAAGCCATTTGGGGACAGCAGCACCCAGTAAGGCAAGGTCTGTCCCATCTGCTGCATTATAGGCCCCTTAAAAAATGAAAGTTATCAAAATAGTGTCAGAACATGAAAATAATAATTGAACTCTTAAACGCAAAGAATAGAACATTAAAAAATTCCAATTGTAGGGCTGGAGAGGTGGCTCATGGGTTAAGCCTCCGCCTTGCAGGCGGAAGGTCCTGAGTTCGGATCCCAGATCCCACGTATAGACGCCAGGCGGAAGCGGGGGCGGCCTGCGCTTCTGGTCCTGGTAGGGCGGAGCTTGTGAATCCCGGGGCAGAAGGAGGTGGAGGCGTCTATGGTGGTTCGCGAATTCGTCAGTGGTTCTACACATACACAGACACACACACACAAACATACACACACGCGCACGCATACACACGCACATGCGCACAGTTGAATAAATAATAAAAAAAATTAAAAAAAAATCCAATTGTAGTGTTCAGAAGCCCTTTGGAAGGACATGATAGAAACCCAAATCTAATTAGTTTTAGCAGAGATGAGAATTGGTGGATTCATGTGTCTGGGAATCCAGTTTATTCCTGGATCCTGCAGCCGGGATCCAGACGGTGCCTGCAGGACCCAAGGGTTCTTCCTGCCCCTGCTTTTAGCCCTGTTTGTCCTTCCTCCACTTTGTTCTTGACTGGGCCAGGGGGTCAGTAACAGCTAGCTCAGTGACCCCAAAGCACATGGAGGGTCTTTTCTGAGGCTGGTAGGAAGTTCCGGTGGGGATTTTCGGTGACTTCCTGTCATTTGCCTGTGGGGGCCTGGCTGGAGTTGGATGGAGCGAAGAAGAGATACAAGGTCAGGTGGAAGAGTAACTGAAGCAGGTCGATGCTGTGTGCCCTGCCCCACAAGATTGAGCATCCCAGGATACATAGACCTTCCAACGACTTGCCTGCTTGAGGGCAGGGAGCTTGGATTATGTGGGCATGCTTGGTCGCAGCAGCGGGGGTCCTGCTTCCTAGTCCTCCCTCTCAGCCTCTCAGATGCAGGAATTCCATGCACACATCATCATGCCCCGCCAGGAGCTTGGGTTTAAAATTGTTCTTGGGAGCAGCAGGTATGGTTAACACACCCGTATGTATGCCTAGCACTTAACAGAGGGAGGCAAAAGGATTGCTGCAGATTTGAAGCCAGCCTGGCTTACATACTGAGTTCATGACCAGTCTAGACCAGAGAATGAGAGACCCTTTTCCCAAAAAAAGAAGAAGGAAAAGAAGGATAGAAAGTCCAGTAAGATGAATCAACAAGTAAAGATGTTTGATACCAAACCTCACAACTGAGTTCAGTCTCTACAGTATACATAGTGAAAATGTATATTCACAAAAGGAGAGAACCGACTCCTGCAGGTTTGCCCCACCCTAAGCATATGCATGGCACACATGATTAATAGATGTGAAAAAGATTTGCCCAAAAGTAAGAGTTGTTTTTTAGTGCCAAAAATCAGTGTTTATGAGAATAACCTGGCCTCGGGGTATCCTTCCTGTCTCATTATGATTGGGGCCAAGATCAGCATACTTTCAAGCCTTGATCATACACCCTAGGGTGTAGCGTGCTGTCTCTATAAAGGGTAAAATGATGAATGTTCTAGGCTGTGGGCCATCAGGACGCTATTGCAGCCATCAACTCTACCATTTTAGCATGAAAGCAATACAAATAAGTGAGGCTCTACACCAGTAAAACTTTACTTATAAAAACAGACATCCAACTAGATTTGGCCTGCAAATACCTTGCCAAATCTTTTTTTATAGATGTGATTGAAAAAAGTTTTGGGTTTGAGACAGTTTCACTCTGTAACTCAGGTTGTTCTTGAGCTCACAGCAGCTCTCTTACCTGGCTTCCTGAGTGCATTGGTATGAGACAACATCTTGTGTTCTTTTTTGGTGTGTGCATGTATATGTGTCCTCGTGTAGTGTTGGGGGATCAACCACAGGGCCCCTTTATGGCATTACATATTAAGACACATTTCTAATACGGGGTTGATATCCAAAATATGTAATGTACACCACTTATTACTCAATAACTAAAAAAAATCACCTTATTAAAAGATGTGCAGAGGGATGGATGGGAAAATGCTTGGATTAAAGTCTTTGTCTCATAAATGAAAGAATTTGAGACCAGATCTGCAGATCTCATGTAAAAATGCTGGGTGGATATGACGGAGGCCTGTGATTCCTGCTCTGGAAGGTAGTAAGGAAGGTAGAAGAGCGCTCCAGGATGATTCCCGAAGCCACCCATGGGCTTCCATGGGCACACACAGTTAAGTGCTTCCAGTACACACACGTGCACGCGCGTGCACACACACACACAATTAATATAAAAACGGGGCAGATCTACATGTGGTAGAGCAGACCTGTAATTCCTGTACTTGGAGGTAGATATTGAGTTGATTCAGTCTGAGTTACAGTAAATATAAAGCTTTTTTTTCTATTAAAAAAAAAAAAAAGAGGACAAAGGACTTGGATAGACATTTCTCCAAGAAAACACAAGTGGTCCACAAGCATTGAAAAGTGAGGTTCAGCTACTCGTTAGTCATTGAGGTCATGCACGTGACATGCACCCCTTGCCAATTAGGATGACCCTTACCAACAACCAAGAAGAACAAAGTAACACCCTAGCGAGTCCTGGCGAGATGTGGAGAAGCTGGAACTTCGTGGACTGCTCTCGACTGTATAATGCTTCAGGAGCCAGAGTGGCGTTTCCTCCGAACAGTAGCATCCAAGTAGAATTACCATGTGACACCATCGCCTCTGTGCCTGTTGTTTGTTCCCCTCTCCAAAACATAGGATCTTGGGGATCTTTACACCCACTTTTCTCTGCAGCATTATTCACAATAGGAAAGAGGTGGGAACAACCTAAACATCTATTAATGGAGAAGTGGGTAAAGAAAATGTGGTACATACATACAGTGGGATATTATTCAGCCTTCAAAAGAAGTCCTGCTATCGTTACAGCAAGAGGAACCTTGAGGACTTTATGCCTCAAGAGGCTGCCTGATTTGGCTGACACGAACTCTTTACAGTAGTCAAGCTCCTGGAGAATGGAATGGTGGTTGCCAGGAGCCAGGGAGGTAGAAGGAGTTAGGAGTCATGGAGTTTCAGAAGGTTTGAGGTGCCTGCTGTACAGTGCTATAAAATTCCATACTACATGTCGAAGCCTTTAAGAAGGCAAATCTCACTCAGAAACCATATGAAATATGCTTTATGATGGGTTATTTGTTTTGTTCTCCGTGTGGTGCCAAGTAATCGGAGAACATGCACAAACTCTTAGCACAGGAGTGAGGGATTAGGACTCTGTCTCCCATGGGAGTAAGTGGTGTTCCATCACAGATGGTCGCACCCTGGATGCTCATGACAGCCACGCAAGTCCAAGAAGTGAGTGGCACCGGAGGCCACAAAAAGATGCCCAAGCCGGCCATTTGTCCCCACTGTTTCGGTAGACTGCAGTTAGGTCGAGGATTTGGGCTTTAGCCTCTCCTTGTCAGGCTTAAAGCTGCCTCTGTCAATGGAAGGACCTGGGCTCTGGCTGGAGGGTCCCCTGGACAGGGCACGTCTCCTGGCAGATCTGCATTCTAACTCTCTACTGTACTTTAACATTCGGTACTGCTGTTGTCTTAGCTTGGAGCAGTTAGAGAGGGGCTGGGTTCTTTTGCTTTTTTTTTTTTTTTCCTTAAAAAGTGTGTGTGTGCGTGTGTGTGTGTGTGTGTGTGTGTGTGTGTGTGTGTGTGAGAGAGAGAGAGAGGGGGGGGGGGCAGATGTCACCTTGTGTTTTGTCCACCTGTTTTTTGAGAAACAGGTTTCTTAACTAGTTTTCCGAGGAGACTAGGTGGGCTGCCAGCCTCTGAGGTCTGGTGTCTGCCTCTTCAGTGCCAGGATTATAAGTAGCACCATCATATCTGGGTTTTTAAATTTTCTTTTTTAACCTGAGCTCCAGGATTGAACTCAGACCCACATCTCTGTGACTGGCTCCCCAGCCACGGACCCTTCTGCGCTCTGCAGCTGTGCTTAGGGAGTGCCGCAAGGTGGCCTGGGACTTGGGGTCTGTGGAGCTGTCTTTGGTGATCCAACTCAAGGCCCAGGGAAGGGCGGAAACTCTGAGAACATTCCATTTGAACAAGATGCATTTAATAAGGGCAGTGGAAAATGGCAAACCTGGCCGGCTGGGGGAAAAGGAATGTGCTCTTTCATGGAAAACAAACAAACAAAAAATGTGACTGTGGGAAGCGTCCAACAAAATAAGAAGACCTGGAGGCTGGATTTAAAGATCAGGCACCAGGGGAAATCTCGTTTCCATGGATGACTCCCCCTTCGGCAGTGCCCGAGCCCGTGCAGCAAATGAAAACTCTTCTTAAATGAGAGTTCATGCAGTTGGGAACACCTTGCCCGGACTGTCACACGCCAGAGGAAAACTGGTGACTGTGTTTGAGACCGACGACCTTGTTTTGAAGGTTGATAGTGTCTCTGCAAAAGCTTGGGTCACAACAAATGCAATTAGAAGAGATCACCAAGCATAGTCAAAGAAGGCTAAGGTGAGTTCATCCTATTGATGCAGCCTTTGTTCTTGCTTCAAGGAAGAATGTCTTTGTCCTTTATGATTAATTCTAAGCAGCTTGTGTCTAGAGGTTGGGGTGAGTGGAGAGGGCTCAGAGTGCCTTGAGTATGTTCCTAAGTGCTGTGTTGCAGCTAGAATTTGAGCTTTTCTTTCTTTCATCCTGCAGAAAGAGAATGCATCTGGGATGTTAAAGTCACGAATCACAGAGCTGCACTCAGACAGGCATGAAATCCCTCCTCCCCCCAGCTGTTCTTTGTGGCTTCTGACCTGCCCTAATGTGCGTTGCAGGCCTTTTCCTGCCTCTGGAGTGTTTATATGTGTGAGAACTCGTGAGTCAATATGTATGTTCATACACACCTAGCATTCATTTACTCAGCCACTCATTCACTCACTCACTTGCTCATTGGCTCACTCATTCACTCACACATTCCATTCACTTATTCACTCATTCATTCACTCACTCAGTAATTCACACATTCATTCATTCACTCATCCACTCATTCATTCATTCAGTCATTCAGTCATTTGCACAGTGCTGGTGGTGAAATTCACAGCCATGCCAGGGGAACACTCTTTCACTAACTAAACTCTCCTGACCTGGCTTTATTTTAAAACATAACAGGATCCTGCTCTGTGTGTGTGTGTGCGTGTGTGTGTGTGTCTGTGTGTGTGTGTGCACGCGCATGTTTATGTATTTGTGTTGACATGAGGCATGCTTTTTTTCATGTAAACATTCAGTACTCCAGCACATC
This sequence comes from Typhlomys cinereus, assembly GCA_023101885.1. Taxonomy (NCBI): domain Eukaryota; kingdom Metazoa; phylum Chordata; class Mammalia; order Rodentia; family Platacanthomyidae; genus Typhlomys; species Typhlomys cinereus. Next base: position 1,361,114 of record JALPQD010000343.1, on the reverse strand, counting down.
AGTACGAGAGAGTACCTGACTTTTAAAGCTGCCTAGCGTTCATAATGTGATTCCATTCATAATTTAGCAAGTGTTTCTCCTCTCCCTCTTCATTTTCTTCCTTCACTGGATATCATCAAGCCCAGGGCCCTGCGCATGCTAGTTAAGAGCCGTACTACTGTAGTACTTCGGTATCTCTGTGACTACAATACCTGATTGAAATAACTTAAGGGGGAATTTTTTTTTAATTCCTCTCATGGTTTTCAGAGGGCTTCAGCTTGTCCTAGTGGGAAAGGCACGGTGTGGAGTTTGTGGAGGGGGAACGCGTGGCTGAGATTTCTCATCACCGGTAAGCAGAGAACAGGGCAGGAAGCAGGACCAGTGTAACCCTCAAAGGCTCTCTGGTGACCTCCTCCTTCCTGCCTGAAGGTTCCACAGCCTTCCCCCAAATAGGGCTACTTGCTGGAGACCAAGCATTGACATATGAGACCGTAGGAGGCATTGTAGATGTCAAACCACAGCCTGTGTGGGATGGTAGGAGACCTTGCAGGCGCTAGCCATCCCTGAGCTACGTTCTCAGACCTGCCTGTGGCACCTTATCCTTTCCTGCTATTAGGTGAGCCATCTTAGTGTGAGATTCTGCTGTGCCTTGGGGAGTTGGAGCTGTGTGAGTGAGAAGTAGGACTTCTAGTGCATGACCTGGGCAGAGGTGGGGACCCCGCAGTCCTCCCGGTCAGATCCTTACTCCTTGTGTCCCACAACCCAAAAATGACTTCGCGATCGATTTTCAAATGGTTGTAAAACAAACAAGCAAACAAGACTAAGTTAAGTAGTTCTGGACACATAAAACCCAAAATTGAGCACTGTAAGTAGTTTATTGGGATAGAGACATGCTTGTATGGCGTTTTCTCTCTCAAAAACAAGTATATTTCTTTAAAGTTAGGTTTAAAAATAATGAAGTTCAGCTTGTTACTGACACAAAGCTGGTGTGCACTTGCGGGGCTTTCAGAAGCGGTTCCAGGTGGACCTGCTGGTGACGAGTGTGTTAGCAGGCATGCGAATTCCCTCGCAGTTGGCTTCACCGGTGGATTCTTGACAACCCTGGCTGGGACTGGGCCTTATGGAATGATGTACCATGGGAGAGCTGGATGGGGACCGTGTCATGGTCCAACCTTCAGTGACTCTTCCCAAGATTGTCTCCTGCAGGCAGAATCTGTTCCTCCTCCGTCAGGGAGGGACCTCTTCTCGGCTCGGCTCCTGACCTGTAATCTCAGAAAACTTCACATATGATGAAACTGAGCTACACACTTCATGTCTGTAAGCTAAATGCAGAAATGGGGTTTGGACTCAGCTGGGGGGCGGGGAACATCATGTTTTCTACTCCCCTCCCTTGCTTCCAGAAAGGTTGAAGGAGGTGTCAGACACACTGCTTTTTCCATCTGCAGTTTCCAAATCAGCATCTCCATAACTGGATCAGTGCTACAAGCAGCAGCAGAAGTGGGCGTCAGAGGGCGTGGCTTGGCCGGGGCCTGGCTCCCTCCCCTGCTTCTGAGTTCAGAGAATTTGGAAGGACTTGGGTTGCTGTATTTTCTCTGTCCCTAATGTAACAGTCCTGCTCGGTCACATTGAGACTGCTGCATTTTAACAAACTTCCCCTCCTTGGGAATGGCTGTTCTTGGGCCTACCCCCAGTTTTGCCAAGGCCTCAATAACACTCCTTTCTCACACCCCATCAGCACCCTGCAAATTTCCCCACACGTTCCTGACCTTGGGTGGGGGGAGGGGAAGCTCTTTCTGGTTGGGTGTGTACTTTCAGCGAACGAACATTTGCGGTCTTCCCTCCCTTCTTTTTTTTTTCTCACGTTGACATTAAGAAAACAACAGAAGTGCTGCTTGCCCCAAAACTGTCTGAAATTTAAAACTCCCTCTTAATTTGCATAGACAGTAGTTCCCTATGAAGAGTGCGAAACATTTGACAGAATTTTCTGAAGGAACAACGAACCACTATCCCCCCCCCATGGAAACCACATTAAAACAAAAAGCAAGCTACATTCTGTTAGGACCCCCCCCCCAAGAAGGTTGGCAAACACAGCCTGGGCTGGGCACGGATGTGTCATGGCTTTTAAGGTGCCTTAGTTTTTAAGGGTCCTCCTGGAATGCCAGCCTAAGTGCCCGTATGCTGAACTTTCCCCGAGGGTGGGCAGACAGCCTTTCCTGTCTGCGGCCCTGCCAGTGTTCCACCTAGCAGGCCTCAGGTGCTTACCTGCAGCTGTAATAGTCCTGCTGCCCATGCCTTCTTATTGCTCATTTGTCTTTTGTGTATGTGCACACACAGGCGTGCATGTGTACAAGAGGGCGCCCGCGCAGGCACAAGGGTAACGTGGGGAATATCTTTGATTGCTCTACCTCCTTATGCTCTGCTCTGGGGTTTCCCAGGCTTGCCTTCCAGGGCTGGGATTATAGGCCACTGCCATATCTGCCTGACATTTTTAAGTGGGATCTGGGCATCTGAGCTCAGGCCCTTTTGCTTTCGAGGAAAAGGTTTTGACCCCTGAGCCAGCCCCCACCCTCGCCCAGCTTGCTCTCTTGTATAGGGATGACGACAGGTACATGGGGGGGTCTAGAAGGTTTGTCAACACTGACACCCTTGGTATTTGAGGTCATAGAACGCTGTGGGGGGCTGTTCTGTGGGCTGTAGGTGTTTAGTGGGACCATCGGTCTTTTTTCACTAGATGCCAGACCCACCCCTGTCATAACGCAGACTGCCACATGTCCCCTGGGGACTGCATCACGTGGGGTGGGCTGAGAACCACCAGCCTAGATTTCAGAGGTCTGGGCACCTGCTGTGCTGGTACCGCTGTGTCCACCTTGAGTCTCAGCCCTGCTGTGAGTGGTGGACACTTTGTCTTTTTGCCATCCCACCCTTGGTGCCTTGAGATGTAGCTATGCCCCGGGCGACCGCGGCCCCGCGGAGTGAGGCATAGCGCGTGGTATGGAAAGGGAAGGCAGCCAGCGTCCTCTGGCCCACTGCAGGGCTGATCGACAGATGTGCCGGAGCCCATGGAAGCAGCTGTGTAGGAAGGTGGCAAGACAGTGCTGGAGGGGCTGGGCAATGACTTATGGGCAAAGTGTTTGCTGCACGAACACGAGAACCTGGATTCACACCAGACAGTGGTGTGCAGAGAGTGGAGACAGACAGATCCCTGGAGCTAGTTGACCACCAGCCCGTCTAGTCGGAACCAGTGAGCTCTCGGTCACTTAGAGACTGTCTCAAAATATAAAGCGACTGAGGAAAACACCTGGCGTTGACCTCTGGCCTTCATGCTCACGTTCACATCCAGACCCCCCCCATGTGCACACGCAAACGTCTACACACATCTACACTGCACACACATACAGACTGCTCGAGACTGCAGGCCGCGGAGGGAATACTGGGGCAGGCGGTGAGGGGAGGAAAGTGGAATCCGGTAGGCCAGCTTCTGTCCCGTGAGTATTGGCAGTTGATGGTTATGGACAACCCCTTCTCACCCCTGACTCACAGCCAAAACCTGTAAGGGGAAAGTATGTTTTCTCTTGGGAACCTGATGCTAAAATTCCAAGAAGCTTCCGGTGTTTGGAATGTGGCTCCATCCCAGTCACAGAGATCAGGGAAACGCTGGAAGCGTTTTCTTCGATTATGCGGGTCTGCCGAGCCTCTAGCCCCGAGTCCTGGATCCTGTGGGCCGTGGGCCGTGCTGGTCTAGAATGGTTTCATCCTTCTCCCTGTGGTCCTTCGAGAACATCTCACTTTCTCATCTCTGTCTCCAGACTTGCTGCCCAAGGCATTCAGTGGAGGTGGGAACAGGGCTTCCTGCTTTCCCTTTCAGGCCTGAGTTCCTGACCCAGGCACTGGTGAGGGTCAGCCGCTGGCTATTGTCTCCTGGTTGTGGGGTCGTGGAGAAAAGCTCCATTGATAGCATTCACCTTCCCAGAACACATTGAGAGATGGGGCCATGGTGGGGGCTGTGGGCGAAGGAACTTGCTCGGGTTTCTCTAGCTAGTTTTCTCTCCTTTCCTGGGGCCTAGAGCAGAGGGCCCACGGCTGGTGCAGGTCAGAGCCCCCCTCCGAGTAGTGTGGCCTGGTGCTTTCACAAAGGCTGGTACAGGCATGGCATCCATGAGTCCAGAGCTTGTTCCGTGGTGACAGCCAGGGCTCCAGAGCGATGTCCGCACCCGAGCTCTGGGACTACCTCGGTGGTGCAGGCCCTGACAAGGGTTCGAGGAAAAGCGTCTGTGGTCTGTGTTCTGTCAGCGCAGGCCCCCATCAAGCCGCTGGTGTCTGCTTCTCCCTGCACAAGGGTCTTCCCATCGTCTGGACCCTTCCAGGTGTGTAGAGAGCGGAACAGATTTCCCTGATCGCCCCATTCATTCTAGGGCTTACTTTCCTTCTACTGCCGGGCCAGAGGCTGGACTCCGCGATGCAGCCGCTTCGTTTCATCTGCCCTGTTGCTGAGTCTGGCTCCCCACAGCCCCCAGCTCCCCGCCATGTTCCCTGGGTGTCACCGAGCTGAGCCGGGCCCGCAGATGGGGGCCTTGTCCCTGTGCGGTCCTGGCTTGTTCGTTGCAGGTCATGGCGTGTGAGGATGGCCAGCCCTTCCCTCGCTGTGGCTGCAGGCCGTGCTGTGCCGTGGACACGAGGTCTGAGAATGAGCTGCTATGGGCAATGACACAATGCTAGAAAAATGCAGCGTGTTGGGCCTGGTGTGTGCGTGCACATGGGGGCTGTGCTCTTTCACAGACTCATTTATTCAAGGGTGCACACATGGCCTTCTTGGAGGGTCTCTTGGGAAAGGAGAAAGTTAAGGCAGCTGGACCCCTGATGGAAAATCTTAGGCCTTCATTAGCAGGGCGATGAGTTTCCCCCGACTTCCCTTAACCCCCTCATACCACAGTGGGAGAGGACGCACCACAGGTGGGGTCTGCCTGGGTCACACTCCTGTAATCCTGAATGGCTCAGAGAATTGCTCTCAGAATCACCTGGCGCCTGAATTCCAGGGACCCTGAAGGCCCCTGTGGTCAGAAGGCCCATAATAAAGGAAGAGGAAGCAGAGGACGGGGAAGCCACGACCCACCTGGGGTCCTACAGCCAGCACATGAGTCTTTTGAGTCTAGGAAGAGTTGGTCTTCTTTGCCCGCCTTTGTGTGGTGATGGATTTACTTTGAGATAGTTCTTAGCTTAGTCCAGGTTGCCTTGAAACTTGTATAACTGAAGATGACCTTGAACCTTTGTTCCCCCTGTTTCTATCTCCTGAATGCACCACCAGGCCTGTTTCATACAGTGCTGGGGATGCAACCCAGGGCTTCACGCATGCGTGAAGGTACTGTGCCAACTGAGCTGTAGCCTGAGAGCTAATTCCCCCTAACTCTGCTCTTACCATCTAGCAACTAAGAATGTCACGCAGTGTTCCAGCACCTGTGAGCAGGCGGCTCTGGTCACTGCTCGGGAATGAAGCCTAATGGGGCAAGTGGCTTGGAACAAACCGTGCGGGTGCCTGGTGGGGCCATTAAAAGTCAGTTTGGGGAGGTCGAGAAGGGTTGATGGCCACTTGATACTAAGAATGTCCTCCCAGCTTTGGGGTCTGACCTTCCCACCATCTTAGTCAAAGTGCTTTTATCACCCTAAAAAGAAGCCCTGAATCCCTGGCAGTTACTCCCATGTGCCTCACCAAGCCCCTAACCCCACCAGGCTGCTCCCCGCCTCTAGGTTTGCTCACTCTGGACTCTCCCTTGGACGCAGCTGAGCAGTGTGAGGCTTTCCCTGTTCTACTTAGCCAGGTTTCTCCTTGCTGTGGCCTGGGTCAGCCCTGAGTCCCGCTGCAGAAAGTGACCAGGGACGCCTGGTAGACCATGCTGGAGACTTGTTGAGGGAGCCTGGAGGTGTTGGGCGGGGAGAACAGGCAGGAGCCGGGACCCCTCAGGCTGCAGCACTGTCTGCTGTGGTCTTCAGCAGGCGCTGAGCTCTTCCGACCCTGCTGTCTTCATCTGCAGATGACGCTTTGCATACATGTGTGTGCACGTGTGTGCATGCTGCCGGTGTGCATGTGCGCATATGTTGGGGGGCAGAGGACAACCTTGGCTGTCTTTCTTGAGATGCTGTCCGCTTGCCTCACTGGCCTGGAACTTGCCGAGAAGACTGGAGTGGCCATCAGGCGTGATCTGCCTGTCCCCACCTCCCAGCACTGGGATTGCAAGTATGGCCACCATCCTCGGCGCTCTTGTACCTGGCTCTGGAGGACTGAACTCAGGTCCTTATCTTCAAGACGAGTATGTTACTGATGGAGCCATCAAATACCAGCCCTCCTGAGGAGCTTTAATGAGATCTGTATTTAGCATGTGTCCCGTGGAAGCGATTGTTTTGTTTTTGTTTTTTTAACATGGGACCTGGGATCCGAACTCAGAACCTTCTGCTTGTGAAACAGAGTCACAACCCCTGAGCCATCTCTCCAGCCCCATCGTGGAACCGATTGTATGATGCTCCGTGCTTATCCATAGGTGCTCTTCTCATTTGAATTCCAGTTGAGGTGTCTTCAGTGACTGATGTTATAGTATTTCCAGTGGATACCTGGCAGGATTGGCAAGTTCTGACATGTTTTCCGGGTATCCATAGGACATAGTAAATTGGCAGGCGAGAACGTCATCTTCCCCAGACCTGAAGTGACTTTCCTGGGGACGTGCTCCTGAGAGGGCAACACTGCTGTGGGCTTTGAGTAGGTTGTACCTCTGGTTGGAAGGTGGCTGAAGGTGCCTGCAACTCGGGTGTGCCTATCCTCATACACTCTGGCCACAGTGCCATTGATTTTTCCCACTTATTTATTTAAGATATACTGTATACTTTGGAAAGGGTTGGGAGGGTCTTTTATTTTTCCTTCCAAATAAAGAAGTGATGTTTTTAAATGAAAAAGAAAGATGTGATATATATTTGTAACATTTCCTTTCTTAAAGTTTCCAGTTCTGTTTTTTTATCAATTAGAGATGGGGTTTAATAGATGTTTCAATGTAGGCTTTAGCGCAAGGGTTAGGAGAAAGAGAGGTTCTTAGCAGAAAGCAAAGACATGTGAGTGCATGGGTGTGGGCTTCTTAGGGTCACGGAAGCGAGACACACCCAGGTGTGGCCTAGGCCGCCGGAGAGCCGCTACTTCTGCATTTGAGCACATGTATACAGGCCCGTCTTCCTCCTGCGCCAGGATGTTCTGCCCAGACCTGGGCTCCTGTGAGCACTGGCCTGTGCTTCGTCCCCATGTTTGTCCTACACAGACGTCACAGGAAAAGCATCATCAGATTGTGGCTTTGGCGTCTGTCTCCTTTCACCTGCCCCAGCTCCTCTGAGGTTGACCCACGGTGCTGCGCAGGGCTCCCTTTAGGTTCCGAATGGTAGCCCATTGTTGTTTATCTCTTCTCCAGTTGAAAGACATTTGGGATGTTTCCAACTTGTCGGTGATTATGAATAAAGCCACTATAAACATTTGCAAGCAGCTTTTTGTGTGAGCGTAAGTTTTCATTTTGCCTGGGTAAATACCTAGGAGTGGGATGCCGGGTTGGTTGGTAGGTGGATGTTTAACTTTGGAAGGAACTCCCAAGCTGTCTCCCAGGGAAGCCACGCCACGGTGCAGCCCAGCAGCGGGGCCTGAACACTTGTCGTCTCTTTTGATCTCTTGGTTGCTGAGCTGAGAAGAGCCGACATGTGCTTGTCCTTTTAGTTCCAAGAACAAAGATGCACTTGCTCGCTGTGCTCGGCTCGGTTTGGGTTCCCGGAAGTGACCTCAGAACTAATGATCTGAAGGTAGGTGGTGCATTTGGGGACAGTCCCAGGAAACACAGCAGAGGAGTGGAGAAGCCACGGGAAAAGGAAGGCTGCTGGTAACGGTGTTGCCAGATAACCGACAGTCTGGCCCTCCTTTGCCCCCAGAGCTGAGAAACATCACCGGAACCTCTGTCAATCCAGGGACTGGGGTCTCTGTAAGCCACCCCCCATCCCCTCCACCAGCTGGCGGCAGCTGAGGCTGCTCTGTTGTGCTTCTGGCAGCACACAACAGGCAGGGTGGGGAACATACCAGTGTACAGAACACAGTGGTTTGGGGGTGAAAGTACGAGCGGGATGGCACCCAGGGCTTTGTCAGGGCTGGGCAGGTGCTCTACCAACGGAGCTGCTCTCTCGTTGCTAATTTGGTTTAATTCCAAGTAAGATTTAAGTTTGGGGCTGGCTAGATGGCTCGTTGGAAACGGTGCTCGCCGCCAAACCTGCCAACCTGTTTGGTCCCCGAACCCACACGGTGGAAGGTCCTCTGACCTCCACGCTCACATCTGCGGCACGGTCACCTGCATGCGCACATGCATACAAGATAAGCGAGTATAAAAAAGATTTAAATTCACAGAGCCTCATGCAACTGTTACAGTGTACAGCATAATTCTAGAATGTGGGCCCAGAAGCTTTAGCCTCATGAGACCAACCAGCTGTTTGAAAAAGCTGATTAAGGGACTGGAGAGATGGTTCAGTGGTTAAACCTCTGTCTCAAAAGCAGAAGGTCTCGAGTTCAAATCCTGGATCCTAGGTAAAAATGTTGGTTGGGAAAAGTACAAGCTGTGGCTTGTACTTCTGGCCCTGGAAGGCAGAGCCTGGCAGACTCCAGAGCAAGCAACGAGGAGGTAGAGTAACCACAGGTGCCCTCTGAAACACACACACACACAGTTAAAAAGCTGACAAATTAAAATTTGACAAAGGGGGCTGGAGAGGTGGCTCAGGGGTTAAGCCTCTGCTTTGCAGGCGGAAGGTCCTGAGTTCGGATCCCAGATCCCACGTATAGACGCCAGGCGGAAGCGGGGGCGGCCTGCGCTTCTGATCCTGGTAGGGCGGAGCCTGTGAATCCCAGGGCAGAAGGAGGTGGAGGCATCCATGGTGGTTCGCGAATTCGTCCGTGGTTCTACACATACGTAGACACACACACACACGCGCGCACATACACACGCATATGCACACAGTTGAATAAATAATAATAATAAAAAATTAAAAAAAAAAAAGAAGTGACAAAAAAAAAAAATTTGACAAAGAAAGATCCCAAAGCTGGGAATGTATTCCGTTGACAGAGTGTTTACCTAGCATGCATGAAGCCCTGGGTTCACCCCGACACCCCCATAAACTGGGTGTGATGACGAACACCTGTAACCTCAGCACCGTGAAGGTCGGATACAGGATGACAAGAGTTTGCCAATTACCCTCAGCTGCGCAGCAGGTTGGAGCGACCTGGCAAGGTTTGCTTTTAAACCATCTGCTGCAAACATTGGAGCTGTTAGTGGGGGTTCAGGGTCAAGGGAGAGAGGAGCCGCGAGCTGTGGGTGTGAGTCTCTCTGTGAAGCTTCTCTTGAATACAAGATAAGCTGCCGTGTCCTGTACGTTCTCTGAATGTGAGCGTGCGTGGGTCACGGATTTTCCAAATCCGATGACGATGTGTGATGTAGAGGTGGCTGGAGACCCCTGATAGAATCCTGTGGGAGTCGCTGTCGTGGGGAGTTTGGAGGCGCCCTGGAACCAGGGCTTTAGCGTATCATTCCACGCTTCTGCTTAATCTGCAGATGAGCGTTTATTACATCTGCACTCAGCAAATTGTCCCTTGGAAACAACCTTGCAGGAGATGTTGATAGGCTTCTCTGAGAATGGTTTTATGGTCGGAATATACTGAGATGTATTTCTTTAGCTCTTTGGATAGTTACAAAATGTACCCCCCTTCTCTGTTAGGGATGGAACTCAGGGTCACACACACTAGGCAAGTACTCTACTACTGAGCTGTGTTTCCAGCCCAGCTCCTTATATTACCTCTTATATAAAAGGCTCTGAGAAGTCCTGCAGAGTAATAAGGAAACCTTTTTCACTGTATAAGTCCTTATCTGAGAAAGGATTCCCACAATTTTCTTTTCCTTTTTCTTTCCTTCCTTCCTTTTTTCTTCCTTTATTCCTTCCTTTCCTCCCTCTCTCCTTTCCTCTCTCCTCCTCTCTTTTTCCACCTCTCCCTTCATCTCTCCATCCCTGCCTCCCTCTCTTTCTTCCCTCTCTTCCTTTGGGTCTTAAAACCTAGAATATTGTTCTCTAGGCTGTCAGCTTTGATGCTCCAACTTTTCTAACTTTTTTTTTGAGCAGGACCTCATTTTTGAGCTGTCTGCCCCTGCCGCCATCCACTGAATGTCTGGATCAGGTTTTCTGACTTACAGGCCTCATGGCCCTGGCTGAGGAGGAAGCTCACCTCTCTTGGACCGTGCCCTGAGCTCCCTCTCGCTTTCTTCTCTTCCCCTCTCCCCCAAGTATGTAGTCTTGTGGGTTGATGGTCTTTCCCCTTTCTTCAGCAAGACAGATGGCAGGCAGGAGGCAGGTGGGCGAGTTTACAGAGCCGCCCTCCCAAATCCCACGGGCCCTGGGGCATCTAAAGTGCTTCCCATGGACACCTGCATCCAGTGGTCTTGTAGCCCTGCTCTCCTGAGTCCAGCCAGCTGACTCTCATTAGTTTGGGTTCTTCCCGGTATTCCTGGTACACGTGACAGCTCAGCCCCAGCTGGCTCCAGTAAACAAGGAGCAACCCGGGTGGCTTGAGTTGGGCTCAAGTTCAGTCCAGGAAGCTTAGTGGTGGGTGGGGCTTGTGATGTCATGTGGCCTCTGGTTCCCCCTCCCTCTCCCCAGTGCTCCTGGTTCCACCTCCCTCTAGTGCCGGCCTCTCTTCCTCTCACCCCGTTTTCCTCCATAGGAAAGATGGCCGGCCGTTGTACATCTTTAAACCTTGACCCTAGAACTGCAGTCCAGGACCTGGGAGCCATGGCTTCCTGCTTAAGCTCCCGGGCCTCGATCCTTTGCCACCACAGTGATCAGCTGGGTGCTGATCACCACTACACTGCCGGTTCTGCGGAGCTGGAGCCAGGAGGCCCCTGTGTAGCCAACGGTCTGTGTCCACGGGCCCTCCAGATGCGATCCAGAGCCCTGGCCCTGTGGCCTGGCTGCGCCAATCGCCAAGGGGCTTCTGGGATTGCACAGGTGTCCCGTCTAGGACCATAGCCCCGGCCTACATCAGGTGCTGCCCTCAAATGAGCTGCCTGGATCCCCTCTTGGGGTCCAGCAGAGGGGTCCTCCAAGGCCTTCTCCCCACCAGCCTGAGACTGTCTATGAGAGAGGGCACACCCAGAAGTTGGCTCGGGAGTTTATTTAAGGATGCTGTTGCTCAAACAGTCTGCAGTCTGACCTCCCCTATACACACGCATGCACGCACACATACACGCACACGCAGACCTTGTGTAGGATGTGGCCCAGGTGAGCTTGGGCTCCCGATCCTCAGTTGTGGGGGTTTCAGGGGTGCGCCACCAGCCACCACACCTGTCTTGAGCCATCTTGTTTCTTACCCTGCTTTTAAAAACAGTATGTTTTCCCCTCCTGTTTTTCTAAGGAGCACCTTTCCCAATGTTCAGTAAAGCAGGAGGTCAGCCGGGGGAGCAGAATCTTCTGGTCTTGCAGCTGAGGTGGGAGGCAGGGAAGGCCTTACCCTTCCCCCAGCTGCAGATCCCCCCCCCAGCTAGAGAGGTCTTCGTGACCGTTCCTGGCGTTAGTGCTGGGTCTCCCTTCCCTGCCCTCCTCCCCCGGGTGTGGATATGGCTGGATGGTGTGGTTCGCTGCCTTGACACTGGAGGGATGCCAGTGCACCAGGCTGAGGGCTGTGCCTGCTACGGCCTGGCGTGGTGCTCTTTGGGTTTTTCCGATGCCATGGTTTTTGGTGCACAGAAGCCAGATCATTATTGGGGAAGACAGGACTCACTTCCTTCTGCTTCCGTGGGGCCTTGGTGCCCGTGTTTGGGGTCTTACTCTAGAGGTGGGGTGGGATGCAGTGACCAGTGGCTTGGCTGGAGTCATCTCTGCTGGCGGTCAATTTGGATGGGACCTTACGGCTTTAATGTCTCAGCCCGTGTGTGTGTGTGTGTGTGTGTGTGTGTGTGTGTGTGTGTGTGTGTACATACCTGTAAGGTGGGGAGAAGCAGGGTTGTCGAGATTTGTCTCACCGATGCTTGATAACATCAAACACTAACTTTGCTGTGCGTGGCGTCGCGCGTTATGGCGCTGGCTGCTGCCTTCCCCGCCAGCACCACTGGGCTGTCGGAGACATGACTCGTCAGTGGGGCTACAGTGGCTCTTTAGTCCCTGTGAAGGGCCACCTGAGCCCTGTCCTTAGCTGTCGATCTGCAGGTGGGATGTTCATCGTGGTATCTCTCCTGGGGTGACTGGGGAGAAGTGGCTGACGGGTCCATTCTCACCTGTGAGCTGTGAGGTCACCCCCAGATAGGGACAGTAGAGCGGGGAGGAAAGGTGGTCGAGGGAAAGGCTGGGGTCGGGCCTTCCGCGGCTACTGGCTGATTTTAACTCTCTCGCCTCACTCTAGACTCTTCCGGCCGCCCTCGTAGAAATCCAGACGTGAGCAGCATCGCTGCTTGACAAAGGGGGACTTTTTGCAGGAAGTTAGATGACTTGACACGTACTCCCCATTGTTGAAGTGTTGGGGCGTGCAGCCTCGTCTCCCACAGTCAGGGGGCCTTGCTGAACAACGGACAATAGCTCTTGTTTCCTGTGAGGGGGAAGAATGGGTCCAGGTGGATGGGGGGCTCCTAGGGGTTTCTCTGAGCGTGGCCTGAGCCCCTTAATGTTGCCCTGCTTGTGACACCGTTCAGCCCTATAATGAGCTTAGTGAGAGTAGGTGTTCTAGAGGATTCCGTGGGGCAGCCCTGTGCAGACAGCATTGCACCCTTTAATCGTGGGGACGCTGTATGAGCTGACAGGATCAGTCAGTTCTGCTCTCCCCGCTTCTTCAGGGCTGCCAGCTCCCCCGCCAACCTCGCCTGTCTGGTCTGCTCCAGCCGGCAGTCCTTAAGTCCCTCAAACGTGCCCAGCATTCCTTGTCCCCTGTCCTTCGCCTTCTGTCCATTCCGTTGGTCACTGGGCTGGCACAAACATCCCCCTTTTGAGAAGATTTTTTTTTTTAAGACATCTATTTAGTGTGTGTGCGTGTGAGGTCAGAGGATAACTAGTAGGAATCGCTTCTCTCTTTTCTCCACATGGGTTTTCAGAGACTGAACTCAGGTTATTAGACTTAGAGGCCACTTAGCCGTGGAGCAGGCCCAGATATCCCCTGCTCAGAGGCTTTACATGGATGTGCCCAGTGGAGGGGGCTTTGTGGACGCCTCGGCTCTGTTCTTCTCAGCCCTCTGTTTTCCCTTTCATATCTTGGTCATGAGGGTCCCCTGGTGTGCTTGCTTACTGCCCACCCCCACTTTCTCGGCTGATTGAGAGTTCCCCCCTCCTCACTCTCTGCCCACAGTCTTCACTGAAGACCCCCAAATGCTGGGCCAATGCGTGAATTGGCTGGGGATAGTATCTAGACGTCAGCAGTTTCTTTGGACAAGTGTGAGTTCAAGAGGTAAGTGCGGCTTTTGTAGGTAGAACAATAGGCTTTGTCCTTCCAGCAGTGTGCCTGGCCCTCAGCTCAAAGGGAAAACAGCCCACTGAGCTCTTCAAGAAAACTCTGGAAATTTCATCTGTGTGGAGAGACCTGGCGTGCTGGGCGTCCCGAGGAACGCAGATGTGGAATTTGATCTCTCTCCTACCTCAGAGGGCCAAGCTGAAGGAGAGGGTGAAATGCATTCAAATGTCACGGGTGTTATTATTAGTCCTAATCTTATCTTTGTTAATAGTAATAACAAGACCCACCTAGAAGTTACCAAACGGCAGACAGGCACTTCCGTAAGCTACACCGTCAGATAGCACTGAAGACTTGGTGAGGCGCCAGGGTGAAGGATGGAGTGTTTGCAGGAAACCCCACCCTGCTCCCACATGTGCAGCCACATCCTCCGCACCCTTTTGGGGCTCTGGTCACTGGGAGCCCCGTGCAAACACTCGCACACCCACCCTGTGGAGGGCTGGGACCTAACAGGGTCTGTAGGTTGGGAATAGCAGGGCAGCTTCTCCTGCAAAGCGCTCTGTCTTTTCCCTCCTATTGTTTGCCGCCCCAGAGAGGCTGACACAATGTGTTTCCTACAGATTTTGTTTGCCTTGCCCTGGTTTCTTTGTTTTGCTCCAGTAAACAGACATTTAGCATATACAGATCTACAGACTTGACAAAGAGAATCCTGGAGCCCCGGACAGTGTGGCTGCACCGACTCACTTACTCAGTGAACTTGAAGACCACGCACAGTCCAGAGCTTAATAAATGACTCATTCTGTGAGCACCAGGCCCAAACGTGGTCTGCACTTGCCAGTCACAGCGGCAGGAAGGTGGTAGACCTCTGATGAGTTGGGGGAAACAGATGTTTGAGCCCTAGGTGGTAGTGAGAGGCAGTCTTAAGAACTCTGGGCTGGACTGTCAGGAGTTCAAGTCCCTCCAGCTCTTCAATAGCTTTGTGACCGTGCCACCTTGCGAATTGCTGAGAAGTTAGAAGAGATGATACTGGAAGTCATTTGACATGAGTTCAGTCTTGTCACTGGTATGCTGGGGTCCATCCTCTGTTGTGTCCCCTCTCCCCCATGCTGTCTGTGATCCTACTGGGAAGGGCTTTCCTAAGGAGCCACTTGGCCTAATGGAATGTGGGTATCTGCCCTATTGGCCGACGGGGCCACTGCGTCCTATGGATGCAGTAATGTTCCCCCATTATTCAGAAATGACTCCACATGTGCCGGACTTCTGCTTTCCAAGGGGCTGTGTGCCAGCTCAGGAGCCAAGGGCACAGATGCCAAGTGGGACAGACCTGGGTTTGCACTCTGGTTCTTGCCCTGCCAGCTGGGCGAGTCCCCTCGAGCCAGCTAGGAGCATTACCTGCGCCAGTGTCGCGTGGTGCTCGGTCAGGGCCGCCACGGAGCCAGCTCACGGCCTGGCCGATGCTCCAGCAGTGAGCAGGGGATTAGGGTGCCCCGGAATCTCGCGGGAAGGGACAACAGTGCGGCTCAAAGAAAAGCAATCTTACCCATATTCAGGATTCTGTGTGCCCTTCGTGGTCATGTGGCTGGACCCAGAGAGACAGAAGGAGCGGGCTGAGCCCTGTGAGGAAGAGCCTTACGAAGGCGCCGAGTGGTGTCATGGCGGGCATGTAGGGGTCCCTCTCCTGTAGCCTCAAAGTCTTTCCTGATTTCCTAGGGTTCTTCTACAGATCCGTTCTGGTGACATGTGACACTCCAGGCCCCAGAATATGAGCGTAGCTAGGCTGGGGATGGTCCTCCTCTTAGAGACTCAGTGGGGTAGAAGGAGGTTATGTGGGGCACATGGGTGACACCAATGCTCTGGAAAGGGGTCTTGGCGGCCACTTGGAGTGCAGAGGAGGCGGCTTTAAGACGCACTGGCCAGCGTCTGTTCTGAGATTGGACAGGTAGGGGCATGGTCAACAAGAGTGACGTAAAGAAGAGTTGGGGGTGGTCCCTTCCCAGTGCAGGAGGCGACGGCCTGCTTTGATGCGCAGGGTGGAAGCATGGCGGGCAGAGGCTGGAGAGCGCGGTGACGGGGGACAGGCTGCCGGCCTTGGATGCTCCCAACACACCAGGCCCCAGGTGACCACATCACGGATGGGACTCGAAGCGAGTCCCAGGCTTGTCTCCACCTAGTTTTAGGATGGGTTTGATGGTGGGAAGGAGCTGAGCCCTCTTCATTTGTTTCTTTAACAGCGTTGCCTTCAATCTTTTTGAGGCTCTTGGCTGGCTCCATTCCAACCTGCACATTCTCTTTTCTTCAGCTAGTTAGCCTTGGATTTGTGTCATAAGTGCTTGGTTTGAAGCAAAACTCAGTCATTAGCGATGACTTAGTTTCATAACTGTTGCTGTACTAGACCTGTAACCTTAAACAGTTTAGGGGAGCGGGATTTTATTCCTGCTCACGATTACAGCTTACAGTCCGTCCTATGGCAGGAGAGTTCTGAATAAGGATCTGAAGGAACTGACCGTCCTTTGCCCAGGTCAGAAGCAGAGGCGACAAGAGTCAGTGCTGCACGCTTGCGTCCTAGCTCGCCAGTCTGCCACCTGCCAGCTGGCTCTCTCTCTGTATCTTTGCCCACCTGCCCAGGGCATGGTACAGCCCATGGACGAACCTTCCTACTTAATTCCTACGGGCTTGTCCAGATGTCCGCCTCAGCTAAATAACTCCTCATAGGTTGACAGCTGAAACTGACTCCCGACAGCAACTAACTGGAGACGGCCCACCCTAGCACAAGCCATCAAGGGTGGACCCAGATACTCCTTCCTCAGCACCCAGATTATAAAACTGGCCTGCTGAGCACCCTGGGGCCTGTGTGGATTAGGGCCCGCATGTTAGTAACGACCACAGAAATGCGAACCCTACTTCTCTTAGATGTCTGACCCAGGCAAGACTGAAGACACAAGCCAGCAAGTGATGGATATTCAGGGTGGGCTTGACTGTCCGTGGATGTGGAAGGATACGTTTCCTGGCAGAGGCTTGTGGAGAAAGATTCAGCCATTTGCTTGCTTCCTTGGCTTCTGTAGGGCCCTTACTGGCCCTTCCTTCCAGTGAGATGAGCCTGTTATGTCTGCCTGTCACTTTGGCACGGGAAAGAGTGTGTGGGGCGTGAGAAGCTGGAAAAGTTCTGATGGTTGTCCGTGGGGCCGCTCTGCATTGCCTGTCACTCACACTGCTGTCCCGACTCTCACATGGTTGCTGAGGGCTGGAGAAAGGGGTGCACACTTTTTGAGTGAGGTTCTGGGGTTAGGGTTTTCTGTCTCTTTGACTGGTGAGCTCTTAGAGCCTCTAACAGAGCAGGTGCCCTTTGGGTGGGGCGTGAGGCCCAGACTGTGGCTCTAAGAACAGTGACGGGTCCAGTTCCGAGGAGTCCCAGCTTGGGTTCCTCTCTTGCCAGGTGGCCCTTGGCAGGGTTCCCAGCCTCTGCATGCTGCGGCTCCTATTATCGCGAGAGAGTTGCTATGGAGATACCAGAGCCTTTCAGTTTAAAGTTTCTCAAGATGGCAATACTATAAAACACTTAGGAACCTGCGATTAGAATTCTGTATTTTGTGGCTTCCAAAGGGTCTCAGTCTCCTCTCCTGTAAAACAGGTTGATAACAGCCACGCCCTCATTGGCTTTGGGGGGCCGCGTGTTGGCTCACACGTGGACCCTCCCAGCTGCAGGTGGCAGCTCCCCTACATCGTGACCGTTGCTGAGCTTAACACTGGATGAGCACTGAGGGCATGGTGGCCGAGGGGACATAGTGGCTCTCAGTTTCTCTTCTCCCAGATGTGGAGCCGTGTGGGATGCATTGCACTTAACCTGCTGTGGGGAAGTAAGTGGTCGAGGCCCCCCAGGAGAGGAAGCCCCTTGGCTGTCTGCACCGGGCAGGCTGGGAGCCCAGGTGACCAGAGGGACGGTGTTTCCCCTCCCGGCCCCATGGTCTTTTCACTTCCGTGTTTTCTGCATTGAGGTTCCACCACCAGGGAGCCTCAACACAGGGAAAGCAAAACAAGGCGAACCCTTCATTTCCTATGATAAGCGATGACCTTTGGAACTGGGGTCCAGTCTGGAGTCCAGTCCCCAAGGCAGAGTTTTCTTTTCCTGCAATCATTTTAAAGTCACGGCATGTGCTTTTAGCTGTTTCTGGCTGATACTGTTTCTGGCTGATGACCCCAGTGAGGTACGAGAAGTTAGGTGGGCGCGTCTGGAAACATCCAGAAATTGTTCACTGGTCTAAAGTACAATGGTGGGGTGGGGGTGGGGCAGCAGGACGTGAAAGCGAGCGAGCACGAAGGCCGTCAGCGTTCCTCCTCCGTGAAGAGTCGGGAGCTGGCTTGCTGAGCCAGACACATGTTGCTGGCGATGGGCGTCCATAGATGTCCCAGCTGTGCGGCAGGTTTCTGGAATCCCTGGGGGATGAAGTTTGAAGATGGTGTCTGTGTCCTGTCTCTTCCATTTGCCAGATTAGGTCATGCTCCAGAGATGGACTTTTTTTTAAATAAACCATACAGCTTAGACTATGGTAAGAATGTTTCCTCGCCCACCCTCTCTCCTCACAAGGTCCTGCCATGTAACCCAGGCTGACTTAGAACCTGTTTTCTAGCTCAGACAAGCCTTAAACTCATGAGTCTTCTGCCACAGCCTTCTGAATGCTCGTGTTATCAGAGCATGGCACCAGGAAGCTGTATTTCTATTTTATCTGTCTGTCTGTCTGTCTGTCTTCTGTCTGACATGTACACGGGAACAGGGTCTCTATCTCAGAATGGCCTCAAACTCAACTGTTTAGCTGAGGATGGCTTTGGATTGCTTTTTCTCCTGTCCCCACCTCTCCAGTGCTAGATTGTACCCTGGATTATATCAACACATTCCAGTCAGGATACATTTTTAAAGCAAAACCAGAAAGTGTTTTTGGGGTTTTTTGGAGCTACCTTTGGTATTTTAACAACTGAGCTAGCAGAAGAGAGAAAAGCTTCCAACAGGATGGAGGCGAGTCCAGCCTGTCAGTCAAAGGAAGTTCTGAAAAGCTGAGTCTGAGCGCCTTCCACCCACCCCCTTTGGCCCTCCAGCCTTCATTATTGCCCCCTTGGGTGAATGCTTCTATGGATTTTTTTCTCACAGTCTAAGTTCGTGATATACAGCAGGGTTGGGCTTCTCAGACACTGCCCCCCCCGTAGGCAGCCTCCCTTTTGCTGTGCCCTTTATGTGGTCCTTCCTTGTGTCCTAAGACACCCACAGGTCATGTGATTAGGGACCACCTACTCTAACATCTTCATCAGTCTCCTCCTTAAAGACTTGTCCTCACATACAGTCATGGGCCAAGGAGCTGCGGGTTAGGATGTGAACCTATGAATTTGGGGGGCCAGCATTTAAGCTGTCACAGTGCCCTTAACTAGATGCTCATGACAGATGAACTGGGCACTCTCGTTCTGATGGAGCCGGGACCCTGGGGAGAAGAGAGCATGGAGACCCAGCGTTCTGAGGAGAGAACACCCAGAAAAGGTGGGGAGGGGGTGTTGGGGACTTTTGGGGAGGGATGGTTAAGACAAACGTGGCTGTGTTGACAAAGACGGACTTTTCCTCTTACCAAGACACACTCTTCAAAGCTCCTTTCGATCCTCAAGCAGCGGTGGTCTGCAGCCCACTGTTTTGGAGACAGGGTGGCATGGGTCCTGGCACCACCGTGCCCGGTTGGTGTAGTGCCAGGGCTTCATGCATGATAAGCAAGTCCTTTACCAACGGAGCTGCATCCCCAGTCCTCAGGGAGGGAAGGCTGTGTGACAGCGCCCCCCTGCTTGCCAGCCAGTGTCTGCATGCCGCGGCCGGTGCTTTTACGGAGAATGCTGCTCTGCCCCGAGCAGCCACGGGGAAATGTGCGTCTGCTCCATTGCTGGAGAAGCTGCTGCATGCTTGCACATGCTTTATGGTAGCTGGTGGAGGGGCTACGAGTCCCATGTCCTGGCTGCACTGGCCCTTTTGCCCCAAAGGTTCCTGGATATCGAGTCCAGGACCTGGGAGGAAAGCACTGAATGCACAGGTTGGCGGTGAGGGCTTGCAAGCAACCCACCGTCCCTGCTCTGTGCCAGTATTGCAGGCCTCGAACCCTTGATCCAGAAGAAGTAACTGTACTGAAGGGGGGCGAGGGAAGGACTTAAAAATCAATACAGTGACAAATTATGTTTAGTTTGCTCAGCAGGCCTTGCCTGTGTGCTAGCAGCAGTGCTGGTGAATAGTTAGTGTGAGAACTCACACCCAATCCATCTGCGGAGCCCATGAGCCTGCTGACTTGTCACCACCAGTTCACAAAGGGGCTTTGCTACCTATGGGAATGTCAGCCTTCTCTGGCCAGCCAAGCATTGACACCATTGGAGGTCAGAAGTGAATCTGCCAGCTCTGGTCTGCTGTCCCCCGTCTCCAGTTCTCTGCCTTGTTTCAATTTTCATTACATGTTGCTGCAATGAAATACCTGACACAGATAACTTGGGGGAGAGAGGGGTTTATTCAGCTCACAGTTCCAGGTTACTGTCCATCATGGAGGGAGAAGGAGAGCGTGGAGGGAAGTGGTCCCGTGACATCTGCAGGCAGAGCAGAGGGTGAGGACTGCACGCAGGCCTGCCTGGAGCTCGCTCCATCTTTAGTCTGTCTAGAACTACCTGCCTAGGGAGGGTCCCACCCACAGAGCTGGGTCTCCCACATCAGTTATGCAATCAAGACAATCTCCCACAGGCGTGCCAGAGGGCAGCCTAATCCACAGAAGCCTCTCATGTGGGCCTCCTGCGTGTTAGGTTAACCGTTGATATCGTCACATAGGATCATACCAGCCTTCTCCTTTATTTTGTGGTACAGCGCTTCTCACACGCTAAGCACTGAGTCCCAGTTTTTCTTTCTTCCTTCCTCTTTTTTTTTAATGGTACTGTAGGGACCTCAGGAAGGATGGAAATAAGTATCTGTTTAAGTGCCTATTTCAGTTCTTTCGGCATTAGACCTAGATTAGACTTGATGGATGAGGTGGTAATGTTTCATTTTCTGAGCACCGCCTGTTTTCTTGTTTGAATGCTTCAGAGACTGCGCCTGCCGCTTGCCTGCACGGTACCACCCGACCCCGCTACCTCAAGCACTAGGAAATTCTCTTGCTTTGCCTCAAGCAGATCTACTTGTCACCTTGTGTTGCCTGCACACTCAAGTCACATGACCTCCTAGCTCCCCCCCCCAGGAACTCACTCCTCCCTGTCCACCCCCAAGGCAGATCACAAGTGTCTCACCCCTAGTCCTGCTCCTGGCTTATTATGCCAGTGCCTGGCTCGCCTGACGCCTGTGTGTGGATGTCCCTATGTGGACACTGTAGCCAAAGCACTGCTGGCCCCCGGCCTCCCCTGTGGTGGCATCGTTGTCACAGGGAGGGATCTGGCTGGCCTTTGGTGTCAGCTGAGCCTCCGTGTTGGCAGACTGCCTCCTTGTGCGGGGGTACTGGCTGGTCGCCTCCCATCTTGGGTCCCTGCCCATTTGGAAGCATGCCTATGGTTGCTGCCACCCCTGATCCGGGCCATCGGGTCATCCGATCCCCTGAGGGGGCTGAGGACCCCGGCGAACCGCCCCCGCTGTGAACTGGGAGGCATGCAGCTGCTCGTGAGCGCTGGACTGATTCATGGAAACCAGTGGGTTGTCTTCAGAGCTGGTCACGCGAGGCCGGAAACGGAGGCCTCCTGGCTTCAGCCCCTCAGCCCCTGCTCTCACTCACTCTCGTCTGTCTGTGTCTCTCCTCTGACTTGATGCATCTCCTGCTTCTGGCGTGCTGTCTGCGCTCACTTTGCCCTGAGATCTGCCTCATTCATCAGCCCGCCCTGCACACTGGACCTCACCAGCAGGGAGCTGTCAGACTGGTCGACTGAGGCTCTCTCCCTTTGTGGGCCCAGGCACACACACCTGGCACAGGAAGGGCTGGCCCAGGGGGTCAGGAGGGTCCCATGGGACCTGGGAACGTTGGGAGGTGTTCTGATAGTCTCAGATGTTTCCTTTTGAGAAAACAAGTGTCTTCTCTGACAATTAAGTCCCTATAAGACCTTCTAAGATCATCCTTAAGGACTTAGTGAATCACAGTTGGTCTGGACATTTGCAGTACCTCTCGGGACAGGTCTTTCTGGAAGGTTGGGGTACAGTTCAGGGCCTCTCAAAGATAGATGAGAGGTGCTCAGCCTGCTTTCCATTGCTGTGGTTTTGTTTGGAGACTCTCAGATCATTAATACATTTTTTGAATGCCTGGAGAAGGCTGTGCATACCGGAGCATTGAAACTAGTAGCCATCTTATTAACATGAAGCTTTTATTTTTTATTTATTTTAATTAATTTATTTTACGGACGTGCGTGCGTGTGTGTGTGTGCGTGTGTGTGTGTGTGTGTGTGTGTGTGTGTGTGTGTGTGTGTCAGAGGGCACTGTGTATCCTTGTGGAGGACAAGGGTGACTTCGGGAATCATCCCAGATTGCTTCTACATCCTCCTTGCTTTGCTCTGGGATTTCTCAGGCTCCGCCCACTAGGGTGGGACGTTCAAGTTGTTGCTGTTGCCGCCTGGCATTTTTACGTGGGACCTGGATCCGAACTCAGGACCTTCTGCTTTCGAGGAAGAGTCTTAACCCCTGAGCTATCTCTCCAGCCCTATTATAAAGCCTTTAAAACAGAAGCTGTAGTTTATTCTAGTCATAAAGTAATGTGTTTCCTAATGTGGACCTTCGGGGGGGGGGGCACAGGTGTCCCTGACCTTGCAGCCTGGATTTGCAGTGGTTCGATTTGCAGAATGTATCACAGATTGACACCGTCTCTCCTCTTCCCTGCCCTGCCCTTCTCAAAGCCTCCACGTTTCAGGAATGCCAGTCACAGTCCTGATACACGCTTGTCAGTTGAGACAGGCATGGTGGCTGCACATGTATAAGTCCACCATTGGGAAAGTGGAGGCTGGAGGCTCATGAGTTCAAAGTCAGCCCGAGTTCCTTACCGAGACCCTGTGGCAAATAAAAACAACCCCCCCAATCTCAAAATGTTTAAAAGAAAGATATCGGGTTGTCTTTGGAGTAGCGTTAGCTGTAATACCCTCACTCTCCCCTACTCTCCCCTCACTCCCATGTGTGACAGCTCTAATGGCTTCAGTGAGACCCCAAAGTCATGAAAGGCTACTGTAGGATGGGACATGAGCCCTGCTATCTAAAGCGTGGATTCCTCAAGGCCACGAGTAGCAGCAAAGCTGAGGATGAACCTGAATTTTCGAGACTCCGGTTGAAAATGCTTCTGGAAGGACAGTGTTCCAAGCGCATCTCTGTCTCTCCAGGCCCCAGGTGGAGCCTGGACGTCCAGAGGACGCAAGCATGTCTGCGAAATGCTTAAGCGCAGCCAGCTCCTCCCCCAGCTGTGGATGGTGGACACTCTTGACTCCCATAGGCTGATGAGGACGGCACGGCTGGGAAGAGAACCCTGCCCAGCACGCACTAATCAGCAAATGAAGGGTCGGGTCAGTGCTCGTGTCAGCCACTTTCTAGATCAGCGCTGTCACAGGAGATAAGTGCCAGCGCTTCTGAAACGGAAAACAATCGTTGGATTGAAAGAGAGAGAGGGCCCGTTGGCTCAGTGGGTAAATGAACTTATCGATCCCCGGAGCCCACGTGCCAGGAGAGGCTCAAATGTCCCTTCAGACTTCCGCGTGCGTACTGTGTCCTGTGCACGCTTGCTCTCCCTCAGGGAATGAATGAAAAAAAGTAAAAATGGAAAGCAAGAAGTAAAAAGGGCTGACAGGATGCCTAGGCAGGTGGGACACCTGCTTCAAAACCTGGCAATCCAAGTCCCATCCCTGGAATCCCACATGGTAGAAGGAGAGGACTGATTTCTGAACCTTGTTCTCTGACCGCTAATGCAGGGGTGGCATGGGTGCCCCTGCATGAGAGTCTGTCTGTCTGTCTCTGTCTTGTTACTATATGACTCTTGTGTCCATTGGTCTTGGCATTGACTGGGACCACTCTAGTCAACGAGCGACTCTGGCCGTTAGGAGCTGAAGGGCATGAGGAAGAAGAAAAGAACAGCAGGTAGAGATGTCGGGCAGGCCTGCGCACACGCAGTGGGTCCCGAAAGCACCCTAGGGCCTCGCCATGTGCGAGTGTCGGAGAGAGCCGCCTCTCAGAGCCCTGCCTCATCAGGGGAGGTTCCCTGGGAGCCGAGGGCAGGGCTGTAGGACCAGGACTGTGTTGAGCACAGTCTCGCTGAGCCCCCACCCCTCGGCCACACGGGGAGGGCGTGCCGTCTGCCTCTGCAGGGATCTGGCTCCAGCTTTGTTGCTTTTGGCCAGAGGTTGTTGCAAAACTCCCAGCACACAGAACAGGTACGATGTGTTCCTCAGTAAAGGTTACGAGGCTCCAACATAACAGAGGATCTGCGTATACAGAGAAGACAGCCCAGGGCCACCCCAACATGGGATCACATTGGGGATCTCCTCTTAGAGCATTTCAGGCTAGGCAACTAGAAATCACAGATTGGGGTGGGCAGTAAGGAGCTAGTGTTTCCTCATAGGAGTGTCGGGTGTAAAGGGTCACCTACAACATTCTTGGCTTGGTTTTGAGGTGCAAGGGAAGGAGGTGAGGGTGGAGGTGTGTGTGAGAACCAGGTTGTGTCTGGGAAGGGGGGCAAGCTCCTCCCATTGGGATTCTTGGGTCAGGAATCTGTGGCTGGTCCTCACTAGCCAGGGTTCTGGCAAGGTGAGTTGGGGTTTGGAACAGGAGACGTGCTTGGCTATGATTTGATCTGCAGCTGGAGACATCGGATACTAAGGAAGATCCACAGCCCAGCAAGTCGTGGGTCTGAAGATGGAGCAGCGAAAATGGGCGCTGGTTGAACGATCAGCTTTGCGTGGCTGGTGTAGGGCCCACAGGGGCCGGCCCTGCACGTGGCGATGGAGAACAGATACATGGAGGGAGGGTCTTGGCAGGCAAAGTTCGATACCGCAGACATCCCTATTTGATGCTATAGATATCCCTGTTTGTTCTGGCTAAATCCATGGAGCAAGATGGGGTGCAGGGAGCTTCCAAGGGCTTGGGCTGACAGGACAGGGTGGGGTGGGGTCACGCTGTGTGTCCTGGGCCCAAGTTTCAGTCCCCTCTGTTCGGTGTCCTGGTGGGAAGTCCTCTGACAAGCCTGAGTCTTGGTTTGTCTGTCTGCACAACAGGGTTTCTGGCTCCTATGTTCCTTGGAAGCTCAAATGTATCCCCCCAACTCAGGAGTTTTTGTTTTTTTTTTAAAATAAGGCTTACTGTAAATATTTCATTGCATAGATTTTTAGCTATGGTATTTTTGTCAGGATTTCAAAAACTTTTCATGGGGCTGGGGTGAGAGTCAGTAGAGTGCCGGCCTAGCACGCACAAAGCTTTGGGTTTGGTCCTCAGTGCCGCCTTCTCTGAGCATGGTGGTACATGCTGGTAATCTCAGCACTTAGGAGGATCAGAAGTTCAAGGCCAGGCTTGCTACAGGAGACTCTGTCTCAAGCAAACAAATAAAAACAAGCAAAAAAAGAAGTAAGAGGGAAAGATGTTTATTTTAGTACGATTCACAGTAGCTTATGTGTGGAAGTAAACTAGAAGTCTATCACCAGATGAACAGATAAAGAAAATGTGACTTGTGCACACCATGAAATAATGCGTGCCACTTGCAGTAATGTGGATGACTAGAGGAAAGTATCACATCATCTCACATATAGGCATGCGCCACACTTGACTAGATAGCAATTAATTGTTGAAGATCGCTAGTGGAGAGGATTTGGAATGTTCCTTGACACGTTGCTAGCTGTACTGAAGTAGCACATCATTCCTATAAACATAAGCTTATGTGGCAATTACAATGTTTTTAAAAAATTTAAAAACAAAAGGGTCACAATAGAAAGGAAAGAAGGAGGGAGGCAAGGGAAGGGAAGAAGGAGGAAAGGAAAAGCTTCACTATCCATCAGTAGTTCAGTACAAATCTTTTCATTTCAGGGTGTGAGCCAGTCTTTAGAGAGTCCCTGATGGAAAAACGCCAGTGTTCTCTGACCAGAATCCCTGTCTCCATTCTTCTTTCTGTAGACGTTTGTTCTCATCTCTGCAAATTTGTTGAAAGGACTGATCACTTTTAAGATGCTCGGGACTCCTGGCGAGATCTCTGCGTGCACCCTGGGCCTTTGCTTTGGGTGCCCTGTTCTATAGTGGGTGGTCCTCCTGGGGAGGAGTCACCCCGTCTGTGCCCCCTGGAGCTGGGAACTGGACAGCCAACTGCGCATTTGCGCTGACCCCATGGTAGTCCGTGCTGTAGATGACTGTGAGGGTCTGTCGTCCAATCTGGGAGTTTATGTACCTGTGAGACAAAGGCGTGGCTCACCTTTGATGGTTCAGCACACACAGGTAGCCAGAAGATTGGCAGCAAGATTAGTCAAGCACTGGGGAGAAGAAAGAAAAAGAGGGGCTTCTGGCACTTAATGTCTTGTCTGTCTGCTGTGGCACTTCTGTTGGTTCAGGGGCTAGCAAACAATGGGTGCTTAATAAACGTGTTGGGCTGGAGAGATGGCTCAGGGGTTAGGACCCTGCCTTGCAAGCAGAAGGGCCTGAGTTTGGATCCCAGGTCTCATGCAAAAAATGCCAGGTGGACGTGATGGCAGCCTGACAGGTCTCGTAGGCGGAGCCTGGGAAATCCCAAAGTGAAGCAAAAGGGAGGTAGAAGCAATCTAGGATGATTCCCGAAGTCACCCTTGGTCCCCCACAGGAACACATAGTGTCCTCTGCTATACACGGGCATGTGTGTGCGCGCTCACACATACACATACACATGCATGTGCAAAAATAAATTAGGAAAAATGAAGTTTTTTTTTAAATTTATTATTTATTCAATTGTGTATGTATGCATGTGTGTGCGTGTGGGTATGTATGCATGTGTGTGTAGAACCACGGATGAATTCTGGAACCACCATGGACCTCCACCTCCTCCTTGTTTACTCTGCCCAGGGATTCACAGGCTCCGCCCTACCAGGAACGGAAACGCAGGGCCGCTCCCGCTTCCGCCCGGCGTCTATACGTGGGGTCTAGGATCCGAACTCAGGACCTTCTGCCTGCAAGGCAGAGGCTTAACCCCTGAGCCACCTCTCCAGCCCCAAGTTTTTTTTTTTTTTTAAATAAATGTGTCAAAAGAATGGATAACCTGAGAACCCTGCTTCTCACATTCCCTGTGTTGGCTTGGATGTGGGTTGTCTAATCACTGTGGAGAGGGGGGTAGACCAGGCCAGGGACCACCGAGGATCCCTTCCTTAGTGACACAGCAGGCCCCTGCATGCCTGGACTATGTCCCCAGGCCCTGCTCCTGGCCACACGGCATCCGTTGTCGTGGACCGTGTGCTTTGACCCCCCTAGCCCCCTCTGGGCGCCCGGCCTGGGCTTCTCCGTGCTCCGGACACTGGAGCCTAGTCACAGGAGGGGACTTGGTGTTCAAGTCCCTAGTTGCCGCCTCTGGGGGGCCCTGGCCTTTTCTTTGTGCCTCCCGACCCCCACCCGCACTTTAGGTCACGTTCTCAGAGTCTGAAATGAGAGCTGAGGCTGCTCTGACCTTAAACATTTTTTTTTCCCCATCTAGCACTTGTATTTTTAACTTTCATGAGAAAATATGGTAAGGGGAACATTTTATTTTCAGAAACTATCATTTCTCAAATTCTTTGTACTTAACAAAAATAGTCTCTGGGAGCGAGGTGGGGTGAGAGTGTGTGTTAGATCATCTGCTCCTTGCCGTGACAAGATGCCCGACAAAAACAAATCAAGGAAGAAGGGTTTGCTCTGGCTTACGGTTCCACCATGGTGGGGAAATCATGGCGACTGCCCACACTGTGTCCTCTGTCGGGAGGCGGAGAGAGATGAAGGCTGGTGCTCTCCGCTTGCTTCCTCTTTATTTAGTGTGGGACCCCTTTGCATGGGATGGTGCCACTGGGGTGGCGCTTGCCTCCTCAGTTGACTCTTTCTGGAAAGGCCTTCATAGAAACCCCCAGAGATGTATTTCTGTGTCAAGTTGGCAAAGCAGAGTAATCAACACGAGATGTTACTTATGGGGTTTGTTTTGGTGCTGTGGGGTACACGGAGCTGTTTCTGCCTAGAGCTATGTTCTTGTTCTGGCTCTTGTTCCTCTAGAGTTTTCTGCGTGTTACGCCTGGAGCTGCATGTATGCCTATTGTGATTGAGGATTTCTGAGCACCTTTTTCCTCCTCTTCTTTCTTAGAACTAGAGAAGGCTGGCTGAGCGCTGATCAGAAAATATGTCCCTTCTAGAGCACCAAGCGCCTGCTTCCAGCATTGAGCAGATTGGGGGCAAAGAGGCCAGAGAGGGCCGCCGCCAGTCGCCAGCCTCCCGTGCAGAGATGGGTGGAGAGGCGTGTGTCCTTGGTCCTGTCCTTTCCGTGGCCCAGCTTGTGGATAGCTCTCTTGGAGGCCGATTCAGCACTGACCCCTCTGGCCTGGCCTCAGCAGGCTGGGAATGTTTGGTTTTTGTTTTTTGCTTTTTGTTTGTGGTTTGCATCGGTCCTTTGCATAGGCAGACTGCTCAAGGCGAAGGCACTTCAGGGATGGCTTGCTGTCACTGCAGCCTCGTGAACGTGTTCATGGTCCACTTAGCCGATGTCTCCCCGCCTCCTCTCCCCACCAACACACAAGCTGGGGGCAGAACCCAGGGCCCTTTGCGCTGGCTAAGTGAGCGCTGTATCCCTGAGCTGTCCCCAGCCTTAGGCTCCTGACCTCTGGTCTTTGGTGGTCTCCTGCACTCGGCCTGGTTCATCGACAGACAGATGCATGCTTCCCCTCATCCTCCTGGTGTACCGCCCACCTGCCTGTCACCTGGGTGACCGGGTGTTGTAGGCCACTGTCTGTGGCTCTGCCCGGAGTCAGGCCACCTGTGCCGGGTGGATCTGCGGCTTTCTGGGTCCCATCTCTTTGCGGTTGGAGGATTCGCTGTCACTGGCAGCGTGGATGACAGTGGACAGTGACCTTATTGAAGGAAGGGCAGTTTGTCCTGTCCTAAGGTGCAGCTCGTGCTTGGACGGGTGGGCGGGGCATTGTTTAGCTCTTTGCTGGGTGGCAATCTAGGCAGGTGGGAACAATACTCCATTGTTACATGAAACCTGAAATAGCGAGGAAACAGACAAGGATGGAGAGGCGCACGTGAATCTATAATGGTCTGATGTGACACGAGCTCTCTGTCTTCTCAGAGGCTTGACAACCACCTGCTAATCCTCGGGGTCTGAGAACCGAGTCCGCACCTCCACCCTGCCAGTGGAGGTGGGGAGCTGCAGGTGGCGGAGGTGCAGCTGCTCCCCGTAGTTCTTGGCTGTCATGGAGGGTGGTGTGTTTGTTCCTGACCCTTCCTGGGGGCTGGGAAGGGTAGCTAAGATTGGGTGGCAGTGATGTGGTGCGGTAGGACCCCACTGCTCCTGCTCTGCTGAATGTGAACTTTTCGGGTTCACGACACCTGTCAGCCGGGGAGCCTGACGTAGCCCTAGGTTGGACCAGCCTATCAGCTTGAGCTCTGGGTTTTTTTCTGGCATTCTTATTCTTGGGAAAAGACCAAGACTCGCACTTGGGGAACTAAGTAGAAGAGACACAGGAGCCTGGATTCCAGATCTCCATGAGCCTGGGATAGCATTGTAGCCCACAGGGTTGCTGCTGGGGGAGAGGTGTGCTGGTGAGTTCAGGGAATTTCTAGAATTCTTTCATTAAAAATATTTTATGTGTGTGTGTGTGTGTGTGTGTGTGTGTGTGTGTGTATCAGAGAGTACTGTATGTCCCTGTGGAGGACCAAGGGTGACTTTGGGAATCATCCTGGATTGCTTTTGCCTCTTTTTGCTTTGTTCTGGGATTTCCCAGGCTCTGCCACCAAGTCCAGAAGTGCAAGCCACTGCCATTTCTGCCTGGTGTTTTTATGAGGGACCTGGGATCCGAACTCATGACCTTCTGCTTGTGAGACAGTCTTAACCCCTGAACCATCTCTCCACCCCCAACTTGTAGAACTTTTGAGGGTCTAGGCCAGGGCTGTGCATTTTGATCCTTAGGCCGAATCTCTCCTGCTCTGTTGTTACAGTTTTATTGGCACAGGACTGAGCCTGTTTGTTTATGCATTGTCCCTGCTAGTGCTCTACTATGGCAAGGTGAGTGTCTTGACTCAGGTGATCTGCAAATGGAGGCCCTTTTACAGAAAGTTATAAGTTCAGAGGACATGGGGCTGGGACCGGGGCTCCGTGGGTAGAGTGCGTGCCTAGCACACAGAAAGCATCTGAAAAAGTAGCTGTGGTGGCACATGCTTGTAGTCTTAGCACTTCAGAGGAGAAGACGGGAGGACACAAGTTCAAGGAACACAGAAAAATGGACGTCAGACATTTTATTGTTGAAATAAAGCCATAGAAAACCTGCCATAATGCTCTGGACTTCAAGGAGCAAAGCTGGTCCTCAGATGGTCTCAATAGTAACGAATGGTGATTGTTCCACAGTCTGGAGCTAAGGGAGCCCGGGCTCAGCTCTGCACCTCGGCAGTGCCATCCGGGGCCAGAGCCTTCCCTTCGCTCTCAGCAGTGTCTCAGGGCATCACCTGATCCTTGGGTTTGTCCTGTCAGGCCGGTCAGTGGCCACCAAGTTGTAGGCATCACGTCCCCCCATTTAGATGTCCACATGTCCAGCGGATGCTTTTTCCTCGCCTGCTTTTCATGAGGAAATTTCCTGAAGTTCCCCAGCAGATCTCCCTCCATGCTGGCCGAGAATAGGTTACTCGGTCCACGTTCTAGCTGCAAGGGAGGCTGGGAGTGTTGGGTCTTTACTGATTCTATGCTTAGAGATGTGTCCTCAGGGACTAAAGGCAAGGGAACCCTGATTTTCAGTGACTGCAGAGATCACAGGAGGTGACAGGACCACATGGCAGACAAACCTTTGCCAAGGAGACCCAGGGCTGACCAGTCTCAGCCCGGGCTGGAGGGGACCTTGTGGCGATTGCTGATTCTCGCAGCGGATGGGACATGAGTCCCATATCTGACAGATTCCATAGAGCCTTCCTTCCTGGCTGGGCACCTCACGGGCATTTCCCTCCTGAACTCACATACTCCTCATGCAGTCGGGTCCTCAGAACTACCTGCATGAGGTCGTGTTTTATGGACCAGGTAGCTGGAATTCCGAGAGCCATTACAATGTCCTTAACTAGCAGTCCGGGGGCCGTCTGAGTGTGGGTGCAGGTCATCCCGTGCCGCCCCCCGAGCAGAAGGCACATGCCGCCTTGAGAAGGTCCCCATCCTGTGAGAACTGGATCCTGCTGGTCCCTGGTAGTCACAATAGCAGTGTCCTTCACAGTAAGACAGATGTGGGTCACCTGGGGTTGGGTGTGTCCTGGCCTCCCGGGAGAGCAGTGAAGAACGCAGTGCTGGGGGCTTCTTCCAAAGGACTTGGGGGACCCTAGGGCTCAGTCTTTAGTCTGCTGTGGGCAGAAGCAGCTTTGGGGGGATCTCATTCTTCTTCATGTGTCGCTCCTGAGTCACAGCAAGAGGGTGGGATGTGTTCGCTTCTGTCACATTGGCCGAGAGCAGGACTGGCATCCAGTGCCCGGTCAGTGTAGGCCACGGGCATCGCTGCCATCTGGGGGCGTCAGGAGGAGCCCCGACGGCCGGCGCAGCGTAAGGGTCTGCTGTGGTGATGCGCTTCCTGGTCGATCCACAAGAGCGGCTCATTCTGTTGGGGTTCGCCCACATTCAGAGGTGACAGGTTGTTGGCATGAGCCTGTCTCCCGGGCCCCTCGTGCAGGACCCCTTGCCTCTGTAGAGCTTTTCCCCAGATGCCGGCAGCCCTGGACTTAGTTTCTCTTCGGGGACACAGTGTGGGGTGGGGGGTACCATAGCTGACATGATTGGGTGCCTGCTGCGTGCCCGTGCTTTGCACAGTACCACCAAGGGCAGTGCTGTTTGCTTAGTCATCCTCTCAGCCCTTTCAAAAGTTCACCGAGTTCCTGGTACATACCAGACAACTCCAGGGGACTGAAAAAGACAGGATGTTCCTGCCTCTGGGGTGCTGACCCCTTAGAATGATCCAGTGTGAAGGGAAACCGTGGGAGAGTTAGGGTTTCTCGTCCCATCCCTGGTGGACGGAGAAGGGCTGTCTCCAGGGCTGGGCTCCGGAATGCTCTGTTCCTTGCCCTGCAGTGACAGCCCAGACCTCTCTGGATGGTCTTGTCTTCGCCTGTTTCTCCGGCGTCCTGAACTAATTTCAGATCCTGCTTAGTCCCCCCCCCCATACACATTGGTCTCCGTCTTCACTGGGTCTCCACAAGTAGCCGGGTCATCCAAGTACCTGCACCTCAACCCAGTCGTCGAGAACTCAACGGTCTTTTTGGGAAGCTTCTAGAACTCACCCATTGCCCTATGTACCTGAGGATGACCTTGAACTGATTCTCCTGCCTCCAGCTCCTGTTGGCTGGGGTTACGGCCTTACACGCCGGCTTCATAGCGCTGACACTCAAATCAGGACTTGGTGCACACAGCAAGTGCTGCGCAGAGCCCCAGCCTCTGGATGCTTTTACTCGACATGTAGCCTTTGTAGAAACCTAAGTGTCCACGTGTTGCCCAGCAGACTGTTCACAGCTTCATGCTCCATGGTCAGCACGTGGCACCTAGGAGCCCGGTTGCGACCTATCGCCTTCCCCAGCATAGACTGAGGCTCAGCTTTGCAGCTTTTTGCCCAGTGTGCGTGGCTCTGCAGCCCTCCCTGGGTTCTTACTCTTCACCCTGTGAAGATTGTTGCAGCTCCGTTTGCTGCTGAGTCGTGTCTCACAGTCTACCCCTGTGGTGCGTGGCTGCTGAGTCGTGTCTCACAGTCTAACTCTGTGGTGTGTGGCTGCTGAGACGTGTCTCACAGTCTACCCCTGTGGTGCGTGGCTGCTGAGTCGTGTCTCACAGTCTAACTCTGTGGTGTGTGGCCGCTGAGTCGTATCTCACAGTCTACCCCTGTGGTGCGTGGCCGCTGAGTCGTGTCTCACAGTCTACCCCTGTGGTGCGTGGCTGCTGAGTCGTGTCTCACAGTCTAACCCTGTGGTGCGTGGCTGCTGAGTCGTGTCTCACAGTCTACCCCTGTGGTGCGTGGCTACTGAGTCGTGTCTCACAGTCTACCCCTGTGGTGCGTGTGCCCCCTGATCCAGCACATGGGTGGGGATGGTGCTTTGTCCTTCACAGAGAAAGAAACCCACATGCAGGGATGTGGGACCACCTCCTGAGGTCACAAGACCCTCAGATGTGGGCCGCCTGCCCCCTCCTGAGATGACCTCTGGATCTCCACTCTGCAGAATCTGAGCATGAATGGAGAGCCGCCCCCTTCAGCGTCTGAGCATGCTCCAAGCATTCCCCTCAAGAGTCCCACATTTCCTCTGTGCCCTGTGGAGAGGAAGTCCCCGTCCCCATGTTCCATAGAAATGGGGGTCCCTCCTCTTTCTTGAGTGCTCCCTGATGTCACCCTTTGTACAGCAGGTGGAGGTCCACAGCAGCATTCAGCACACCCACTTGTCAGTCCTGATTCTCAAACTGAACCCAGCTGGGACACCCCCTGCAGTGGGACTGGCCGTCAGGCAGATGGCCTCATCTTGAGATGGACACAAAGACAAGCGTGTCTCTGCCGAGTCAGTTCTTCAGCTGACCCCTCCTTCTTCCTTCCTGTTTCATTGTTTGTTTTGTTTTGAAGATAGGATCCTACAGATTGGGTCAGACTCACGATCCTGTGTTTCAACCTTCCAAATGCCGAGAATACAGGGGTATACTACACCCCCTCTTATGTGGGATGCATCTCCAGGGAGACCCACTTGCCCATGCAACTGCACATCCCTTGAGTGTGTATTTTCTGGATCTGAAGGCCAAGCCCCTTCTGGTCTGCTGCTATGGTTCTGTCTGGACCTGTGTTACTCTGAAGACCCGAGAATGGGTTGTGACATCTCAGATGGAGGTGGGGTTATCTGAATCCTGGAGGTGACTTCGGAACGTGCCCCAGCTGACAGCAGCCAAGGAAGTGGCTTGATCTCTCTACGGGTGATTTGTCCCTCAGCCCTAAAGACTGATGATGACTCTACACTGACCGTGATTCCTTATCCCACCCACACCAGCATTTTTCGAATTCTGCAATTTTTCCTACTGATCAAAACCCTAAACCGTATAACACAAGTAACATTTCGCTCCAGTCAGTGCTAGTAATAGACATTGTTAATCAGTCCCAAATTCCAGGACCCTAAGCAGCCTGTGTCAGGCAGACTTTCCATTTCTGTGACAGATACTGACATAAACAAGGGAGGAAAGATTTACTCAGTGCACTTATCATTTCGTCCATTACAGCAGGAGGAGAAACAGAACTTCTCATATCATGGTAGCCAAGTTGGAGGGATGGACGAAGGAGAGGGAGGGATGGACAAAGGAGGGAGAGAGAGAGAGAGACAGAGAGAGAGACAGAGAGAGAGACAGAGAGAGAGAGAGAGAGAGAGAGAGAGAGAGAGAGAGAACGAACCTGTATTCCTTTGGCTTCCTCATCCACTTTTTGTTTTGGGCCCCAGCCTAAGAAATGGGCTGCTCACGTTCGGGTGGGTCTTCCTCCTTAGTTTTTGTTTTGCTCTCCATGTCATTGGGGCATTTCCGTTGCAGCTCTAGACAGCGAGAGCATTCTCATTCTCAGGGGACAAGACTAGGTTTCTTAGGCAAGGCCCAGAAATGAAGGAAGGACACAGTTTTGAGGTACAAGTTTGTTTCCTGGACCTCCTTCCTTTGCAGCGGGATCTTGGGGAGTCCCTGTGGGGCATGCCTTACCCGGGGGAGTTTTGTGTTCAGATGCCCCATGGCGTGTTCCCATGATGCTTCCAGAGTGATTCTTTCAAGGCAACTCGAGGTTATGAAGACTGGCAGCTCTTCCCAGCCTGCCTGGGCCTCCCTGTCAGATTGTCAGCAAGCCTTCGGTTTATACTCCGTAACTTCCCGTGCACCCTTCCTGCTTCAGGGAACCCTGGACCGGGGGTTGTGGCACCCCCATAGTTCCCATCCTGTGAGTCTGGGGCCCCTGGTAACAGCCCTGTCACCTCTGCTGGCGAGAGTTGGCTTCCTCAGGGTCAGGAGGAGGATAGGATCGGGGTCCTCGGGGAGCTGCAATTCTGTCCATAGTCTCTGTGTCACCTGCTCCCTGGCACTGCTTGTGTGCCGCTTGGCCAGCTGGGTACATCAGGCCTCGGGCCAGCCTCGTGGTTTAAACCAGACTTAATCAGCATGTAAACACTTCTGGGGCCAGCAGGCACGACCAGCCAGGCATACGAGCAGAGGCTGCTAGCCTGGGGCCTCAGGAGCAGAAAGAGCCCGTTGGCACCTCCACAAAGGACCACGGGTCTCTGGGATCCCTTCCAGGATCCTCTGTTGTCCCAGGGTACCCAGCAACCCCGGCTGCCCCACCGCTGTCTCAGTGCCCTGGGGCGTCAGCTCTGGGACAGCTGGCACGCTGCCCCTTCCTTCTCCCATGGTCATCCCTCTCCACAGCTCCCCAAAGCCAGTGGAGGAAGAGGGGTTAGACGGTGCGGCTCCGCTCCCTGGCATCGACGTCAGGTGTCCCCGGAGCTCAGAGAGCATGCGTGGCCCTGCCTGGCGTGCAGTGGGCAGGATGAGCGCCGTAGTAATGGGAGCTGAGCCTGGGTTCACCGTGACCGCGACAGGAGGCAGGGATGGCAGACCAGGCCAACCTGCGGCCGAACGCGTGTGCGTATGCGAGTGAAGAGCTTCAGGCCGACCCTCGGAGTCAGCAGGTTGCACTGGGATGAGACCAGGACAGACTCCGGGTGGAGCTGCCGCCTTGGACAGTAACCAGGGACCATCCCTGTGGGTAGGGGCCACGGAGCAGGCACCAGGCCATCATGAAGGGGGACACGTGGGCAGGGGCACAGCTGGACAGAGACCGGGAGGAAAAGAATCAGTGTCCACAGGGGGGAAGGGCCTGAAGTCTGGGTGTGGAGACGCAAGGTGCAAGAGGTATTGGGGGCGGGACTGGGGAATGTTTGAACATGAGGCTCCTAGGAAGCCTTTGGGGGCGTAATTCCATTATCTTATTGGTGTTGAAGCCCCCCCCTGCCTACCCTGCTGCTGGGTGGGGAGGGCTTGCAGGGGGAGGCGCTGGGCGGCCAGGTGAAAGCCGCGTATTTCACTGTGGAACCCCCCGTCTCCGTGGTGAACAGTGTGGAGTGGAAGGGGCAGAAGAATCAGAGCGGCCCCGAGCCCCATGGCTCCCCTGTCGTAAGCGTCCTCCCCCAGCCAGCTGGGGGTCCTGCTTGGTGCACAGCGCTGGCCCACCTGGCCCACCTGGCACACTGCTGGCCCAAGCTGCTGACTCACGGCCTTCCTGGGCCAGGAGGAAGGGCGTGCTGTTACCTGGAACTGGAGACTGGAAAACTCCAGAGCGTTGCGGCTTCGTCTTTTGGACAGAAGTCTTTTGGAGTGACAGAGAGGCACATGTGGGTGGTGCTGACTGGTGGGCAGTGTAGGGGGAAGGTCGCGGAGAGGGGGGGTGTCTAGGAAGAACACGGAGGGCACCAGGCAGCGGTTCTCGTGGCGGCAGCCCCGTGGCCCTGGCGCGAGTGGGGCCGAGTGAGGCTTGCGGGCTCTGAGCTTTCCCTGGCTTCTGTTATCCTCACAGCCTGCTGACAGAGCAGATGTTCTCTGTCCATTTTGCAGATGCAGAAACTGAGGGTAGCAGAGCTCTTCAGTGAGGATTTGTCAACTAGCGCGTGCCCGAGCTCACCCACTGTTCCCCAAGATCCTGACATCCCTAAGCAGTACCCCGCCCTGCTGTAGGGGTTCCCACTGTCTACTCAGTGGCCCCGTTGGACACACAGTTGCCTCGGAGGTGCTGCTCCTAAAAGCCCCTCAGGGAACTCAGAAAGAGCGTGTTGCAGCTCGCCTGCGCGGTTGCTGATAAATGACCATCAAACGGCTTAAGGGAATAAGGGGTTTGGTTACAGTTGGTGGTCCAGCTTGACGGGAGAGCACGCACCAACACCAGGCCGAGGGAACTGGCTACACCATCTCTACATAATGGCTGAGAGAGGATCCTTACTGGCCACACTAGCATGTCCAGCCCAGTATACAGAAGGATGCCAACTCAACCAGTTCTCTGTATTTTGTTCCAGGGCCTAATCTCACCCACCCTGGGCTGGGCCCTCTCCATTAGCTAGACAATCCTGCAGGTTTGCTCTGGGCTTAACTATTAAGTCTCCTCAAATGTATCCAGAGCTTAAACCCTCAACTGACAGGTTGACACCTGTGCCTGAGTATGACAGAGCGGTTTCCTCGGAGAGGAGGCATTTTGGCAGCTCCCTCCCTACCTCTTTTCCTTCTTTCATTCTTCTCTCCCTCCTTCGCCTCTCCTCTCCTCTCCCCTTTCCTCTCATCCTTTCCCTACCTCCTTCCCATCTTCCCCCTGCTTTTAGTTTTTCTTTTGCTGGACCTCTTGCAGGGGCTCCAGCCTGGTATGAGTCCTGGGTAAGTCAGGCGGTAGGCAGTCCTGCCTTCAGCTCTGCCTTCTCGTTGCGTGCAGTCAGAGAGCTTGTTGCCGCCTGGCACGGGGGACCTGGCACAGCTCACCAGCCTCCACCTGGTCCATATCCCCCTGCCTGTAGGGGAAGAAAGGCTCCCCTACCAGGCTTGGACCAGCGGGAAGGTGCCCAGGGCTGTGTTGGCACCGTTCTGCTTTGCTGTGTCCAGTTCTCCTTGGTGGAGGTGGAGGAGGTGGACGGAAGAAAATTGGCCTGACAAGCGACTACTTGTGGGGACCTGACACATGTTGGGATTTTGCTGGGTGAGCCTCTGCCTGTGCCCCCCATCCTGACTGTAAACCTGTGGAAATAAGGATTGCTTCTGTGTTACTCAAAGCACGCCACACCTCAGCTCATCGCCTGGCCCCGTGTAGGCACAGTAAACACCGGTAGTAGCTTGGATCAGTGAATGACCGAATGAGTAGGTAAGCGAATGAATGGATAGGTAAATACGCGAAGGGATGAGTGAGGAAGTGGCTTGAATGAAGACTGAATGAGAAGTATCTGCTGAAGACCAGGAGAGGAGACACTGCATTAGTGATGGCTGACGACCAAGTGGATGGAGCGATGGATGGCTGAGCGATGAAATGATAGATCAGTGACTGACTGGATGACGGAGTCTGTGGATGACTGAGAACAAAGTGAAGGGGTGCACAGGACTGAATGAGGGGTGAATGATCAGCGGGGGCTGATGGATGCAGAGTGGAGCAGTGAATGACTGAATCTGCAGCTCTTGCTTCCCTCGGGGGCTTCTCCGGATACCTAGACCTGGCCCGACTCTCAGGAGCCACTTGCCACCTGTGGCTGCGGAGTCTGAACTGGGATGTGTTGAATTTCAAAGCACGGCGTACTCGGGGATTTCAGACAGCGCAAAAACCTGTACAGCGTCTCATTAGTCATTCTTACGCCCATGTGGAAATGGGATTGTTTTTAATAAATGGCGTTACATAAAGCATCACTGAAATCAGTTGCTTCTCTTTTGCTCGTTGTAACCTGGGTCCTGACGGGAAGGTGACATTGCCACATGGCTTTCATTCGTTTCGGTTGACAGCACTAGCTGGAGTGTGGGTGTTTGTCTTTCAAGGTCCGAGAGACTTGGTGGACTTGGCTCCCCGTTCTTGACTTAGCAGAGCTTCAGAACCTTGGTTTTCCTTGGCAGGTCAGGCCTGGGGGGCTGTGGTCAGAGTTCAGTGACCCTGCGTGGAAGTCTCTCTGTGTCTCCTGGAGGGAGGCCCGAGTGGTGATGCGCAGTGGGGGAGTGCGAGCATGCATGTGCGTGTGTTGATGTGTGAGCTGTTACGTGGACGACTCTTACGAGCCCATGGTGGTCTCCCGCTTGCTACCCACCTCCAGTTCCTGGTTGCGAAGGGGGGAAGAGGCTTCAGGACAGGGTAGGCTCTTGATGTCCCTGCCTTGGCAGTTTGGGAAGTGCCAATGGTAGTTCTGAGTGGCTTTCTACCTGTGTGGGTTTCCCTTGGCCCTATTGCTCCAGCCCATTTCACAGAAGGGGAAATAGGCCAGGAAGGAGTGGGATTCTCAGCAGGCTCCAGGCCGGCGGAGGGGCCTGGGCTGGAGCAGGACAGGAGCAGGGCTGGCTGCAGCTGGCTTTCTAGGCTGCCCTGCTTTCCAGTGTCACGACTCCCTCCCTCTCCTTTCCTCCCTCTCTCCCTCCCCTTCCCTCCCCTTTCTTCTTCCCTTTCTTCCTTTCTTGTGTATGTGTCTCTGTGTGTGTCTGTGTGTCAGAGGGTACTGTGTGTGCTTATGGACGCCTGGGGGTAGAGTCACCCTGGATTTCACTTCCTCCTCTTTGCACTGCTCTGGAGTTTCTCAGGCTCTGCCTTCTAGGCCCGGAAGTATAAGTTCTGCCGTTGCCTCCTGGCATTGTTACGTGGGATCTGGGATCTGAACTCAGGACCTTCTGCTTGGCCAAGCAGAGTCAGACCCTTGGGCCATCTCTCTCCAGTTCCGAGTGTCACAGTTCGTCATGTATGTGTGTGTGTGTTTGGGTGACTGTTTCTGCGAGTCCCAACGCCTGCCCAGGAGACCCTCAGCAGGGCCACTCCCTGCCTGGAGGTCGCCTAGGCTTGGGCCTTTAGCAGGTGGGTCTCACCGCACATGGCTCTGTAGTTGGTCCTGGCTGCAGTGTGGCGATCAAGCTGACCTGGCTCTGTCCTTCAAGGTGTTGACTCTACTGTTTCTTCCTGTCAGTGCCGCTTAGTCATGCCTTCCTTCCGGCCGAGAGCAGAACGAGAGAGGCTGACCATTGGAGAACAGTGGGCACTAACTCTCCCTTCCTGCTTCTCCCGCCTGTGTTTTCCATGCCCGATGTGTCCTCTGAACGCTTTGGAAACTGACCCTTAGTGAAGGCCTGTAGCCAGCTTCTCGTCCTGATCCCATATGTGGCTAGCAGGTGGGGTCTGTCCCGCAGCTCTTGTCAAAGCGGCTGTGGCTGTGGGAACCCGAGTGGAGGCTCTGACCCTTCCCTGGCCCTGGGCACTAGGAGCCTGGGGCAGGATGCCGACAATGCAGGCCCCAGGCTTCATGCTGCAGAGACTTTGCAGGGCCTCGGGCCCTCTGTCCTGCTTC
The DNA here is from genome assembly GCA_023101885.1 of Typhlomys cinereus. Classification (NCBI taxonomy): domain Eukaryota; kingdom Metazoa; phylum Chordata; class Mammalia; order Rodentia; family Platacanthomyidae; genus Typhlomys; species Typhlomys cinereus. Next base: position 1,321,467 of record JALPQD010000343.1, on the reverse strand, counting down.
ATTTCCTCTCTGCAGCCTCTCGGCGGCCGGGGGTAGCAAGGTCACCGTGCCCTGCTGCCGAGGGGACACCTCTGCTCGCACGCTCAGGCGTTTGCTCGTTTACAGACACCGGCGGAGGTGTGCGCGATGCCGCAGCCTCCAGGCACCGCTGAGTCACTGGTGAGCAAGATGAATGTGTCTCAGTGGTCTTGGACACGACCCAGTAGAGCTTAAGTACGTATCTGTCCACGTTACAGCAAGTGCGCGTCAAAGCTCGACTGGGGACTTGGAGTTGGTGGCTTCGCATTGGTGGGTGAGCTGTGAGGAAGGACGTGACACATACGTGGACTGTGCTGGTGACGAGGGTTGACATTAGATGTGTCAACTTGCTCAGGGGAGCAGGGCGTGGGGTGTTTAAGGCCTGGGGGAACAGCCCTGTCAGTCGCAGCAGAGTGGATAAAGGGATTGTTTTGATGCCTGGGTAGCAAATGTTAATTTAAAAAAAATTTTTTTTATTATTTCTTATTTATTCAATTGTGTGTGTGTGCGGTGTGTGTGTGTGTGTGTGTGTGTGTGTGTGTGTGCGCGCGCGCGTATGCGTGTGTGTGTGTGTGTGTGTGTGTGTGTGTGTGTAGAACCACGGGCGAATTCGGGAACCACCATGGACGCCTCCACCTCCTCCTTGTTTACTCTGCCCCAGGATTCACAAGCTCCACCCTACCAGGGCCAGAAACGCAGGCCGCCCCCGCTTCCGCCCAGCGTCTATACGTGGGGTCTAGGATCTGAACTCAGGACCTTTCGCCTGTAAAGCAGAGGCTTAACCCCTGAGCCACCTCTCCAGCCCCAAATGTTAATTTTTTTAAAGCATCATTTTATTTATTGTACACGTGTGCGTGTGTGTGTGTGTGTGTGTGTGTGTGTGTGTGTGTGTATGTGTGTATGTGTCAGAGGGCACTGTGTGACCCTGTGAAGAACCAAGGGTGACTTTGGGAATCATCCTGGATTGATTCTATCTCCTTTTTGCTTCCCTCTGGGATTTCCCAGGCTCCACCCACCAGGGCCAGAAGTACAGGCTCCACTGTTTCTACCTGGCTTTTTTTTTTTTTTGGGTTTTGGTTTTTTCATGGGACCTGGGATCTGAACTCAGGACCTTTTGCTTGTGAGACAGTGTCTTAACCCCTAAACCATCTCTTCAGCCCCGCAAATGTTAACTTTAAGTTTTTTCTATTAACGTCTATTAAATTATCCATTATAGTGGGCTACATGCTGATATTTTCATGCAAATATGTGATGAATTTTGATCACATTTATCTCATTACACTATCTTGTCCCTCCCTCATCTGCTGATCTCGTTCTTCCCAATTAGTCCTTCTTTTACTTTCTCTCTTTCTCTCCCAACAAGTTACTTAGGTTAACTTATAGGAGCATGGACAATTTATCAGAGGCTACACCATTGAAGAAATTCTTTCTTTTCCCTAGCAACTATTAACTCCTGTTATCAGGGAGAGATGGTACCTCATGAGCCCCTCTCCATGTGCTGACTGAAGAATGTTATTAATTTTTTTTATAAACCAGAAATGTCTCTGTTTTACAAAATGACCCTGGAAGTGTGTGTCTAGCAGAGAAAATGGCATGTGCAAAGGCCCAGAGGCAGAAAAATAACTTTCCCAGTAGCATAGCAGAGAAAAGCTTGCTTCTGCTTTGGCGGCCAATCCACTTTGGGTATTCCCCCATTTGGAAGCTGGGGAAAGGTCTTCCTTGGCATCCTGGAGTTGGCTAGAGGGTTGAGTTAGAAGGGGGCCCCACTAGTATTCTGGGCCGAATGGTGACAGGGGAGCCTTGTGGTTGAGTCAGCTCTCTATGATGGGAGGCTGCAGATGCAGCTGCGGCTGAAGCCTGCCTAGGACCACAGGGACATCATTCTCCCAGATGAGCCGCAGTGTCCCAAACGTGAGCATCGGCTAAAGATGCAAGCTCGTGAGCCAGTGGGATGCTGCTCACGTTCAAACCATGACAGCTACCGATGTGGTGACTACAGCCGCTCCTATTCGGTGGCCCAAAGAACCCGGGGTCAGGGTCCACACAGGTCTCCTGAGATGCACAGCAGGCATACCACATGCTGCTCCGTGATCGTTGTGTACAACCTGCTGGAGTTGACCGCCCTGCCGAAGTCACCCATGATTAGGAAGGGCTCTCTGCGTGGGGTCAGACCCCCCCCTGCTTTCAGCAGTCACCTGCCGAATGTATGGGCCGGGTCTACACAGTGCCCTCAGGATTTAGCCCCCACCCCCACAGGATCAGCCTGCTCCACAGGGCTTCCTGTGACCCTGAGCAGCTGAAGATGGAGGCGGCAATGGAGCCGCGGGTGGGGAGGTCCAGGTGTGCATCTCTCCTCCAGCAGCCACGGGTGGGTGTCTTCCTACCGTGATCCTTCTTACAAGTCACGCCAGGAAATAGGGCGTGGTGGTTCATGCCTGTGATCTCAGTAGTCAGGAGATGGAAGATCAGTTCAAGGGCAACCTCAGCTACAGAGCGAGTGGAAGGCCAGCCTGGGCTATGTGAAGCCCTATCTCCAGAAAGAAGAAAAGAAAGAATGGTAGGAGAGAAAAAAGAAAAGGAAATAGATCCAAGCCTTTCTGGGGACTGGAGAGGCGGCCACGGGTCTGACTGTGACATCTGCAGCCTTGGGTTCCAATCCTGTGTCTGCTGCTCGATTCTCCTGACCTGCACCAAACCCTCGGCACTAGCTTGGAGGTGGGCTGCAGTGACCAAACAAGTTCCAGGAAAGTTGGGCCTGGGCAGGCTACCTGGTGGTGTTTACCAAACAGAGTCTCAGGAGGCGTTTAAGTTTGGAAACTTCTCTCTGTGGAAGCCTTTGGTGTGCTGGTTTTGTGCTTCTAGAGCTTATACTTTGGGAGAACTTTCTAGATCCCAGCACTCATCTGTCTCTGTTCAGCTCCCATATTCTTAGGCTCAGCTAGTGGCCTTAGCACCTGTGTGTCCCTGGGACATGTGCTTGGCCTCTCTGGACTTGTGTTCTCATTGCACAGTGAGTCTGCTGTCAATGCTAACCCAGGCTCCAAGAGGGTGAAACACTTAGCCCAAGCCCAGCTCTTCCTGACCTCTTCCTGTCTCGGGCTTCCCAGGCCTGCCATGTACAGGGACATATCCATACATCACATGCCCAGACCCCACGTGGACTGTGGTTGGGAAGGATTTCTCAAGAACTGGCTCCGCCTCTTGTAAGTAAGTGTCGCAGAATTCCTGGGGACAGCAGAAGTAATCATTACTTCCAGCTAAACGCAAATATTTTTGACAATCCTATGAAAAATCTAGTTTTTTTTTTTTTTTTCCTGAGCAAGTAGCCTTGTTTATTTCTCTAGGATAGCAGCACCACTTGTGGCAGGGACCAGCTTCATCTATATGCTGGGGTGGGGTTAGATGCTCCCCACATCTGGGCTGTGCTGAGAGAGCGGGTTGGTCTTCCAGTGAAAAGGTAGTTTTCGAGGCCAGACTTGCCCAGCTGTGAAGACCAGGGTGGACAAGAGCACGGCGGCCCATGACGCGTCTGAAAGGCGGTTTCTTTCATGTTTGTAAGGTCGGCATTGGGGCGTTGGCAGGAACAGGGTCCGCTTCCTTGAGCGGGAAATGCTCCCCACCCAGGACATCCCCAGTACTGATGATGGCCCCTCGGTGCTTGCAGACGTTAGGCACGCCCCCTCTCTTTTCACTCTTCCGATAGGACGGGGTCTTATTCAGGCTGATCTTGAACTTGAAATCAGCCTGTGCCTCCGTGCCCCAAAGTGTGCAGAGAGGCAGAGGGACTATTGCGGAGAGGAGGGAAGTTCCAAGAAATGAAGGTGGGTGGGATGGGGCGCGCGTAAACTTGGTGTTGGGTCTGTCTGCCTGTGCGGGGACTTGAGCTTGGTGTCGTTCCTCTTTAGAGGGCGTGTGGTCCTTGCATCAGTGGACATGCAGCTCTGAGAGGTGAGACCTGTGATCGCACAGCGCACGGGGGACTTAGGCCTCCAATTCAGGCCCTCTGGGGACAGCTCCATCCTTCCCATGCCACCCAGAGGGAAGGGGCTTTGGGTCCAGGGTCAGGAAACACCATGAAGATCTAAACGACTGTGTCTGGGTGCTAAGAGAGTGGATCATTTGCCCAGCAAGAAGTCAGGTTTTGGAGCCAGACTTTCTTGACTGTGGGAACTCCTGTGGTCAAGAGTACAGCAAACTCACAAGTGCCTTTGGAAGCAATGTTCCTTGGACAGCACTGGGATGGGGAGACATGCCCCAGGATGAGCTGGGGAAGTCATGGGTATCCACCCTTTGCCCAAATGTTATGTCTTCACAGGGCAGAGACACTAGGGTGTGTGATGTAGATTACTTGCTTCCAAGCCCACGCTAAGCCACACTTCCCCTTCTGCCTTCCCTCTCTGTCTACGCATTTGCCCGTTGGGCAGTTACTGTGTCTGGGATCCTCCATGCAGCTGCTTGGCAGCTGGAACCCTTCAGTCTTGGGGGGAAGGGGGGGCAGTGAGAGGCGGAAGCAGGGAGCGGAGCAGCCAGCACTGCAGCGTGTGGAGCATCCGCCACAAGGAGCGCTCCCTGTGAAAACGAAGCTGGATAGAGGTGTCTGAAGCTGGGGACGGGTGGAGCACCCGCTGAAGGGAGTTACTGTGGAATGACGGTGTATTCCAGAATTGAACTGAGGCGACGTCGGCACCACACCCGCTGAATTGTTCACTGCCCAGTGATTGACTTGATGTCACGCCGCTCCCCTTAATACAGAGTCTCCTTTCTAAAAGTGGTTGCTGGTCAGCCTCATAGAGGACCGAGGCGTTACCCCCAAGGCTGCTTTCTGTCAAGCAGAGGAGGATGGTTCCAGCACAGGAAACAGCCAGAAGGGCAAGTCAGTCAGCAAAGATGACTTTGGTAAATAAAGTTTTATTGAAATGCTGAGTCACACGTTGTCTCTAAGGGCCACAGAGCTGGGGCTAAAGCAGTGGCTCAGGAGTTAAGCCTTTGCCTTGCAGGCTAAAGGACCTGAACTTGGATTCCAGATCCCATGTAAAAATGCTGAGTGGAAATGGCAGCGTCCTACGCTTCCTTCCCTGGAAGACAGAGCAGGGAAACCCCAGAGCAAAGCAATAAGGAGGTAGAGCAATCCAGGATGACTCTTAAGGTCATCCCTGGGTTTCTAGAAGGCCACATCCACATGCACCTGCACACACACACACACACACACACACACACACACACACACACACACAATGAGAGCCACAGATTTATGTGGCCCAATTACAGAGAAAATTGGCTGTTGCGGTTACTCTGTATTGTTGCTGGTAAAGTCATGATAAAACAGCTTAAGGGCTTAAGATTATCTGGTTAGTTTCTTGTTCAGCTGGCAGGAGTGTCCGCACCACGCCAGGGGCCAAGGGGGCTGGGGACACCACGAATATACATCCACAAAACAGCTGGGAAAGGGGTGATGCCTACTACCAGACCCGCATGTCTGGCCAAGTATACCAAAGAATGCCACCTTCTCAACCAGTTACCTCCATTGGCCACGTGCCCGGGCGCTAGAGCTTCCCACCTTGGTTGGGCATCCCCGTCAGCTAGACAGTCTCCTGCAGGGTCACTCAGGGCTTAACTCAGCTACTAATTCATTCTCTGCTGTTTGAACTGAGAGTTTGAACTCTCTGTTGTCAGGTTGACATTTGTATGTAACTATGAAGTTGGTCGATTCCTGATTCATAGCAAAATCCTTGGGGACCCAGGAGGTTGAGAAGCTGTGAAAAGTGGTGGCTGGTGTGGAGTGAAGGCAGGACAGTAAGAGGCGAAGCGCCAGAAGTAGCAGCCCCTGCCAGTCTCCCGTGATGCCCAGGCAGTGTTGGGACAGATCCGGACATCACGCTGATGGGGAGATTCTGTGCGTTAGTGTGTGTTGGAGCAAGTTTGAGGTGGAGGTGTTGTAGGGTAGAGACACAGCTAAACCCGGGGCTAGAAGATTTGTGCTTGAAACTTGACATTTGTCTCATACCAGCTCCAGGTCCTGAGTTTCATCATGCACAAGCAGCGTGAGCAGGTGGAGATGGTGATGATGTGGGGGGCAGTAAAAGTAACAGTCATGACGCTAGAGATGACGCTAGTGGTGGTGACGGCGCTGAGCTGCCGACAAGGTGGCGGTGGCAGGGATGTTGTAACGGAGGGGATGGTGGGTATCGATGGTGATAGTGGTGGGCGGTCCTGGTGATTGAGGGGCTGGTGAGGGGCCGTGGTTGTGATGGAGGGGAATGGAGCAGGTTATGATAGTCGTGGCGAAAGACACCGTGCCAGGCGCTTTGCACACGAGGTGCCAGTGTTCAGCATGGCAAGGTAAGGTGGGTGGCAGCAATGTCTGGGTGCAGGAAGAACAAAACAAAACTAAATAAAGCGCGGACTTAACCGGGGCCCACAATTCAAGTTCGAAGGGCTGAGCACAGTGATACCGCCTGTGTCGCCGTGGCTGTCACTCAAGGGCGCGGCTCCGCCCCGCGCTGACCTGGATAAGTGCTTCCTAAAGGCCGGTCCTCACCCATGCACCTCCTCCAAGCCGTGCCCAGTCCTTTCTCTCAGGCCCCGGCTGCTGAGGGGGCCTCTGTCCTTGTCCCCAGAGTGACCAGTCGCCGAGCCTGGTGCTGGTTTTGGTTTTCCTAATTTGAGGTTGTGGGATCCCCCTGGCTGTGGCTGAGGTTTTTCTGCTCTGGAAACCCCAACTGTGGTGTGGGCATGAGGTGGGGTGTTGGAGGTGGTGGAAACTGCCCACAGACCGCAGGCCCCACAGGCCTCTCCTGCTCTGCGCGGAGGCTTGGGGTTGGAGCTGGAAACTGCGGCCCCATGGAATTTTCTGGGGTCAGAACTGTGTGTCTTTGGCCACATCCAGTCCTGCTGTGGTTAGGACCGCCCGGGAATCCTGGGTGTGCTGAGGCTCCTGACCCCATGAGCCCACTCATTTAGTAGAGTCCTCTGTCACAGTGGAAGCCCCTGACGACTCACCCAACGGAAGAGCCACCTTTCAGGGGCAATAGCCCCGCCCCTGGCCGCCAGTCCTCCTTCCTCTCCTCCTGTCCCTTCCCATCTTGTTCTTCCTGATTTGGGGCCAGCTTCTTCCTTGCCTGGCTGTGCCCACATCAGAGCATAGAATCCTTTGAATGGAGTCTCTGTGATCTAGTCCTTCATGGCCTGGGCCCCTTCCTGAGCATCTGATCTGGTTCTCTGGGATACAAAGGGCAGGTCCCCACCGCTTGGGGCAGTGGGCCGTGGGGTCGGATTCTGGAAGGCGCCTGAGACAGAAAGTTGCTCTGTGGCCCCCTGACATCCCCACTTCCCTGTCCTGCCGTGTCCGGTTGGGAAGGCCCTGGTCCGCTCCTAGACACCGAGGCGCACTTCCTAAAAGCTTCTCAGTCACTCGACATGCGTGCACAGCTCCTCTCGGGGCTCCGAGACCCCCGTGACGATTTCTTCCAGACAGGTCACCTTCAATGGTGACAGAGCCGAGTCCTGAGAACTTGGGGTAGAAAGAACCTGGTGTGACAACTGCCTTCCAGGTCGGGCGCAGCTGCGTCTCTGGTGTCTCCCTTCCTGCCTTCTTCCTCTGAAGAGATCTGCAGAAATGCTCAGGGCAGCACAGTCAGCAGGGGTGTGTAAGACCCTCTTGGGGGTGGGGGCAGGATGTCTTGAGAATGTCCCCTCTGAGTCCCATAGCTTTCCTCCCTGCACTTGGTCTCTCTTCTGGAGACAGGCTCAGCATGATGAGCATCTCTAATGAACTGGGTCTCTTGAGCTGGCACAGTGCAGATCTCTGCAAGCCATAAGCCTTTCACTTGTGTGCAGACCCCTGTCAGGAAGTTCTGGGGGCTTTCTAGGTTGCATCTTTCTCTTCTACTATTTGTGAGTCTTTAATAGACCAGCAGCGCCCCAAACTTTGGAGGGTAAGCTGATGACGTAGCTCAGATGGCCTCCACTGACCCTGGCCACCGGGAACCTGGAAGCCGAGGTGGTCTCTTCTCCATCTGGCTGGACAGTTAAAGGCCCAGCGGCCCCTGACACAGGCTGGACAGAGATGAGCCAGCCAGTCAGCTTGCCGCTTGGGGAGCTGCAGTTGGGGCTGGAAGAAGACAGGGAGAGGGTAGGAGGTCGTGAGAACTCTGTGGCTTCCCCAGCTGTCGAGTGTCTTGCAGTGAGCCTGCTCAACACGAGGCAGGCGCACACGGAGAATGGAGAGGATCAGTCAGTGCCCCAGGTCAGCACACGGGACACCGTCAGTAAGGACGCCCTGCGCATTCTGCAGCTCTCTTCGGAGGACATAGGCAGGCCAGGGAGACGGCGCGAGCGAGAGGTGCTGGGGTGCCGTCCATCTCCCCAGCGATGAACCAGAATCCCAGGCTGCTGGCCCCTCTGCTTCCGGGATTCAGACGGGGCGCGCATTTCTACCCAGGCCCCGTGGTGATGCTGCCTGTGCAGGCGGCACGCTGGGAACCGCACGGGGACGTTCCTGCCCAGGAGGCTCCCGCAGCTTCCCCCTGTCGGGTCATTACCAGAGAGGAAGAGAACGTGGGGAGGCGGGGCGCACAGTGGCCTCCACTCAACAGACACTGCTGGGGGCCGAGGAAAGAGCCTCAGGACCGGAGAGCGTGTCCTGCCACCGAGCACTGCCGTCGGCGCGGGCAGGCACCCCGACACGAGGACTGCTTCAGGTAGCCGTGAGGGTCAGGGTTGCGAAGTAGCAGTCAGTCACCTGAGCCACTTGAATGAGGCGCTGAGACTGCCGAGAGAGTGGATGGGTGAGTCTGTAAGCTGATGTGTGTTCAAGAGACAGACGGAGCAAGTCACCAGAGCTCTCCAAAGTCTTCCAAAGCAGTAGGGAGAAAACGAGCCTACTATGGCTACTGCGGTCAGAGACGGCAGGGAACGGCTGGGAAATACTCAGCATGTGCCTGCAGAGGTCAGTGCAACGGTCCTGAGAGCAGTGACAAAAGCTAGAAGATAACAGGCATTGAATGTGACCAAGAAGGGCAGAGCTGGTGGTAGCCAGGTGGGAAATAAAATAGCTGGGCCTGGCTGGGGCCTGAACAGCCGGGATAGAGCCCCTGGAGGTCTTGCATCCCTTCAAGGTAATTTATCCAGCTAGGGACTTTGGGAGCCAGCTTGAGAGAAGGGTTCCAGCAGCCGCAAGATCAGAGTCACAGACGTCTCAGGACACAGAGAAACAGTCAAGTCCCATGGAAATAATAAAGACTGTCAACTCTGCAGTTATACACACGCAGTTCAGCAGGGAACGGCACTCTGAGCTAAGTGCTGTCTGGACATAGTGACCTTCTTAGGCAGGCTTGCTTGTTAAGACATGAAACACTGTCACAGTCCGTCTGAGTCACAGAGGTGCTAGCTTTATTATTATTAGAGGCTGGGCCAGAGGTGGGTGGGGAGACCGTGCAGGAGGATACCTGCCAAAACATCCTGTGCCATTTTCCTGTGGTTGCTGTAACAAATTGCCCCACAGACTAAGTGGATGGAAGCAACACACATTTATTATCTTATAGAACTAAGTGGATTGAAACCACACATTTATTATCTTACAGTTCTGCAGGCTGGAAATCTGACCCAGGTCTCGCTGAGTGAAAATCAAAGTGTGAGCAGGCCTGGCTCCTTACGGAGGCTCCAGGGCAGAATCTGTCCTCCGGTCAGTCTCTATAGACCACCTACATTCCTTGGCTTGAAGCCCCTTCCATTCTCACAGCCTGCAGGACCTGGACCAGCTTTTCTCCGACGGATCCTTCTGCTTTCCTTGTTTCCATTGGGTCCTTTATTGGTTATTTTTGTGCGTCATCTGATCTGATAGAAACAGTATAAGGTGGGAAAGGTCAGTTTGGATGTGGGGATTCAGGGTTTCAGTCTGTCATGGTGGGGAAGGTGTGGTAGGGCAGCTCACATCATATGGGGCCGGGAAGCAGAGAGGGAAGTACCAGTGCTTAGCTGCCCCCCCTTTTGTTTGTGGCCTCCAGCCTACGGATGGTGCCACCCACACACAGGGTCGGTCTTTCCCCTCAGCTAGTCTTCTCTGGAAACACCCACAGGTGTGTTTCACCAGTCTCTTGGGTGATTCTAAACTCCCCATCATGACTCATCTGGGTAATCCAGAAAATAATCCTAATTACCTGTAATTCCATCCATACGTAACCTTAATGTCCTCTTGTCATATAACGTAACACATTCATAGTTTCCCTTGACCTTGTTTTTTGGGAGTGCATTGTTTTGCTTCCCATCGCCTCCATACCCCCGCCCCCCATTGTCGTGTCCATAATTGAGACACCTCCTCCTCGGACCCCTGTTCCCCCCTAAGTGCTGGTCACGGTGCCATGAGATAAGGTGGTGTCTCCCCACATCACTGCCGCTGGTACTTTGGACCCCATCCTTCTTTGTCCTGGAAGGCTTCCCCATGTGTGACGCGATATTTTTCCATGCCCATGGTCTGTACCCACCAGCTGTCGGTAGCGGGTTGTAATTGTTAGAAGTGTCTGCAGACATTGCCGGATGTTTCCTGAGAGGCAGTTGGAGCGATTGAGACCCACTAGAGGAAAGCTGGACGGCTTCTCACATGGACCAGCACTTAGAACGTGCTCAGCCCATCCTGGTTGAATGGATCCATGAATCTGTGTTAATTTTTGTGAGTTACTGACTCCCTTCTTTGTCGTGTAATTTAACTTACTGACAGTTTCTACACAAACTCCACAGGCTGTGAGTGGAGCAGATTCCTTCCTGGCTCCTGTAGCGTAGCCCTGCTACATGTGAAACATCTGGAAAGCCTTGTAAGAAGACAGATTCCTGGTCTCCAATAAGAGGGTGTGGCCACAGCCTGGGAACCTTCCTGCAAGGATACAACTCTTAATTCCTTAAAAAGCTCAGTGACTTACCATGATGCATGTCAAAAGTAACTAAAAGCAGAAACTGAAACTGATGTGTGGTTTGTCAGTATCCACAGCCCATCATTCACCAGCCCCAAGTAGGGACATCCAGCATCCACAGACAGAAAAGAGAATAAACAAGGACATCCCTGGTCTAGGATGGGGATGGAGCTGAGCAGGTAGCGCTTGCCTTGCACCCCTGAAACCCCGGGTTCTAACCCCAGCAGCACGTACACTGGAGTGGTGGGTGCTTCTGATCCCAGCTCTGAGATGACAGATGTTCAAGGTCGCCCACAGCTACATTGAGAATTGAAGGCCAGTCCGGGCTGTGTGAGACCTGGTCTCAAAACAGAACAAAACAAGAATGTCCATGTAACCAGTCCTAAAAAGAAGTCCTGATGTGTGCTGCAATGTGGTTAAATGTTGACAACACTGTGTGCAGTGAACTAAGCCACACATGGGGTGGGGGGTGCATCATTCTGCTTGATGTAGTGTTCTTCAAGTAGCCAGAATCTCAAGGCAGAAAGAATACAGGTGACCATGGTTTGAGGAAGGAAGGTACGGGGGCATTGTTTAAGGGGAACAACGTTTAAAAATTGGGGTGATGAAAAAATTCTGAAGATGGCTAATGGTGAATTTCACATAATGCGAATACACTAATGCACCCAGCTGGACACCTGAAGATGCACATATTTTATCACACATGAATAGGTGCTTTGTCCCAGCTAGCTCTGAGAATCAGTAGTGTCAGTATGGGAACAGAGGCCACATGAATTCTGATGGTCCTTTCAAGTCCCTTGGTGGCTGGGATAAAAATGGCCAGCCTGGTCCACCTGCTGTTCAGGCTGGGCTCTGACATGACCAGCTTTAGTGGCCAGGCAGGGACACATGACTCTCCAGAGGATTGGCAGGCACCTGACTGGGCACCCAGCTGGTGGGGCAGCTCATCTAGGGATCTCATGTCCTGTCTACAGGGCAACCGCTGTCCAGATCCGGCTGGTTCTGCCATATGGGAAGTCTGGCTATAGGCAAGAAGTCTAGAATCCAGTTTGTATGTAAAGCATCTCATGTGTAAGTGCTGCAAGCAGTTCACTGAGGACCGAATAAGCAAGCCACATGTGGACCCAGCAGAAGGAACGCTGCAGGAGTCTGGTGTGACTTTAACATTTCCGGGAGCTCACAGGCTCGGGCCTGATGGATGCCCCCACTCCTGCCCGTCCACCCAGTACCAGTACTGCTGAGGTCTGACCCTAGCTCTTCCTCTGAGCTTCTAAGAGGATTGGACCTCCCGTGTACAGACAGACCAATGAGGAAGGGGCCTGGCTCAGGGTTCTCTGCTCAGCCTGGGGACTCGGCTGTCCCATCTATGAGCTGCTGCATGTCAGAAGTGACTTGCTTCTTTCTCTCGCATGTCTTGTTTTCCTTCTGTCAAGTGGGATTTAACAGTTCTTGCTGTGTAGAATGGGAGTGAGCATGCAGGAGGGTTTAGGGGAAGGCTTTTCAGAGAGACAGAAAGATAGACAGATAGACAGACAACAGACAGAACGCGTGTGTGCAGGCCCTGAGGGCAGAAGGCATGATCGTGGCGTGGGAGAGGCCCCAGCTGGTGGTTATGCAACTGGGACGTCTTGTTTCTTCACCTGCAGCATTGGCCTGTGATTTCTTCCTCAGAGGCTCCTTCTGAGGATTCCCCGGCAGAGGCCCAGAACACACTGTTCTGTCCCTGGGAGTCTGAGTTCTTTGTCACCTCCTGAGACCTTGGGAGGGAGAGCTGGACCTGATTGGCTGAAGGCAGGATGGACAGAGCAGAGACCTGGGCCTGGGTCCTGCTCCACCCCACCAGCTCCTTCTGCTTCCTGGCTCTTGGGAGTGGGTCCTGGTCAGAGCCGAACTGGACGACGGTGAAGAATCCCCAGTTGAGTTCTGCTGCGTCTGAGCACACGCCGTGGTGTTGGCTCCCTGGGAAAGGCCTCGCCATCCCTTGCTTTCTGGGGGTGACCCACACGGCTGGAGGTGGCTTCCTAGCCGTGCACACTGCAGGGGAAGCTGTCGAGCCTGAACACGGTGGTACCTAGCCAGGCGGGTGTAGTGGAAGGTACCCCCAGATTTCTTGTTTCGTTTGGGGTAGGGCCCTGTCGTGTTGGATGTTGGCATCAACTTGGCAACTAAGGGCTCTGAGCTCTCGGTACAGTTGTGACAAGTTAGTAGTTGAGTGAAGCCCTGAACAAGCCTGCAGGAGATTGACTGACCGCTGGGGAGGCCAGCCCATGGTGGGCGGGGCAATTCTGGGCAAGTGGGTAAGATGGAGGGTGCCAGTTAAAGAATTTGGCATCCTGTGGTATATTTGGCTAGACATGGTTTGGCAAGTAGGGATAGTCTTTCAGCAGTCCTATGGGGATAGTGTGGCTACCTCCTTGGGTCCAGGTGATGATATAGACACCCCTGCCAAGCTGGACAAGGAATTACAACCAGAGTACCGTGAGCCAAGAATAAAACCCTTTGTTCCTTTAAGTCACTTGGTCGTGAATTCATCAGCAATATGCAGGCCCAGACCTTTTCTAGGAGGGTTAGAGAGTGAAGGGGTCACCCACCCCTCAGCGCAAGGAGTCATGACCCGCTGTGGTCCCTGAAGGAAAGGAATGAACTTTAACAGTGATGCTGATGCTGGAAAACCCGAAGACGCTTGTGATCTTAGTAAGTCGTTAGCCAGTGGGGAGCAGTGTGTCGCTGTCCTGCAGCGACTGTGAACCGAACCCGAGGGGAGGTGTGAGGATTAAAATTCAGACACAAATGTCTTTTTCACAGGAGGGCATGCCTTGCAAGCAGAAAACAGGCAGCCCCGAATCTTTATTTCATACAGTATTTATACAGAAAGAGAATATGTTAAAAAAAAGAGTGGGGGAATAAGTGCAGTTGAAAATGCAGCTGTGTAAACCAGTTCATTATTTCCCTTCCTTATCCACAGAATTTAAGGAATAGCCATAACACTTCTTTGAGGCCCAAACAATTAATGAGCAAAACACATTCTTGGCAGAATATTCACTTCTTTCAAGGTTAATAAGCAAGAGTGTACTCTTGACCTCACAACTCAGGGCCCAAAAGTCTTCAAGATGGAGTTGCTCAGGCTCCCACAATTGTGGGAACGTGTCCTTATGTCCCACAGAAACTGAAAGATCCACCAAGCATATACAAAATGCATCAGCACTCAGGACTCATGTCCTGGCCATGTGATTTATAACAGTCATCAGCAAATATGCTTCCCACAATTCCCCCTTATTTTATATTAAAATAATGGCTCAAGGGCTACTTGCAGCCTGAAATGACTGTGCCTGTCTTAGGTGCCTGCTGTACCCTCCAAAGCCTTACCCGTCATCGGAACTTGCAGGAAGGATCTCCAGTCTGCAAGCCCTGTCTTAGGTTGGTCTACGGCCGACAGCAAACTTACCCATCTTTGACTACCAGCCATTCATAAAGGGTGTTGATTTAAGCGAAGTCTGTGTACTTCGCCTTTAAGGCAGCTATGTTCTTAAAGAAAGCCTTAATGATAATGGGGAGCAAGAGTAATAAGAGGAGGCATATGATTCCAAACATGACCAAGGAACTGATCCAATGAGTGACTGATGACAAATTTGGTAATAAATCTTGAAATCCATCAATAATATCCTGTGCACCTTTGGCGGTATCAAAACTTAAGTGTGGGGCTTCTTGAAATGAAAGAATTTGTTTATGCAACAATTGAAGATCGTAGATATGTTCTCATTAGACCAAACTCCCTGTAAATGTTTTTTAATTCTATCCCAAGGAAATTGAGTGTTCTTATAAGTAGAATTAGTAACACAAATATGAGCATACTTAACATGACAATGTAAGTGAGAGTGTATTTGCAATCCTTGAACCTGATCACTGAGGGCAACAACAGTTTCATAAAGAGCATTTAATCTCTCTTCTCATTTTTGGTCTATATCTTCTTGAGTATGCAAGGTAGCAGATACATTGGCAGCAAGATTATTAACAAAGATTACAGTTTGAATTTCTTAAGTAAGTGTTATTGACGCTACTAGTGGAAGTGAGAATAGCAATGAACGCAACAATTCCCAAGACGATTGCTCCCACAGCCCTACGAGGTCTAATTAGCAACTCTCTTATTTTTTCTAATATCATAAGACCTTTTTCATCAAACCATGGTGTTGACAAGTTTGTGGGGAGCATTACAAAAGGAGGTTGCTTAACTATCAATACTCTAGTTCCATAAGGTGACAAAGAAATACAAGTAGTAAGACTACAATTAGTGCAATTAACATTATAAGTATTATCAGTATGATTAACCTCAATTTCAACTTGTCCAACTATTAAAGCATAAGGGGGATGAACACAGGCTGAAACAGCCAGACAGTGAGCGATCAGCAACATGCCTGATTGTAGGCTCTCTTCACTTTCTCCTCCTTCAATTTGTCCCGTGGCCGCGGCTAACTTCCATACACGTGTCTGCCATTGTCCAGTGTTTGTCATCCAAAACCCTGCAGCAAACCCTTTATCCAAGTCCTTAGCATCTATCTGCAGAGATTCTTTAGTCCCACCAATTTGATTCCCTGACCTGTCCAAAACATACTGGCTCATGTTTGCTATCTCGAACTTTAAAGGTATTTTGGCAGTACATCGACGCCATCACAAGTTTCATTATTCCATCGAGCCTCCTCTTCGCATGGGAAGAATCTCTGTGGTGGTGATTCTCCTGCTTTTTGATTTCTCGGGGAAGCAATAAATGTATAATAAGTTGACATATTTTCCTTCCTGGTCCAATGATGAAATGAGGATAAACACCCAAACATCCTGGAGGAGATTCATTTTTTGCAAAAAATAGAGGTAAACCTTGTCCAGTACCTTGGTAAGAGAAATCAACCGATTCTGTCTGAGTAAGAGACGGGTGTCATTCACTGTCACCATCACCTCCTTCTCCTCCCAGGCTACAGGATGTAGGAACGGTGAGTCTGGAACATAAGTCCATACTTGTCTCATCGCCTTTCCGGGGAGCAGCTACATCATAATGACGAACAAGGCTCTCAGGCAACCAAAGTGGGCCATCGTCATCCTGTGAAAAAACACAAACATGACCTCGTCCCCATATAAGTACGGGGTCGGGTCCATGCCACAGCCCAGTCATAGGGTCCTTCCAACGACCCTGGCATACCCGTTCTGAGATGAGGGATGCCAAAAACGGTCTGCTGCAGAGTGTCCATCTTTATCAGGATACAAAAAAAATTATAAAAAATAAGGAATGTGCCAAAAGATTTTTGGGCACCAGAGGGTATAACTCCCCCTTTTTTAATTTAAAAATTTGATTTTTAAGTAAACCATGAGCTCGTTCAATTATACCCTGTCTTTGGGGATTATAAGGAATGCCAGTCTTGTGTTGTATATTAAATTGATTACAAAACAATTGAAAAGCACGGGAAGTATAACCTAAGCCATTATCAGTCTTAATAACACGAGGAACACCAAGTGAAGAGAAAGGCAACAAACAATGGGAAATTATATGTTTTGTGGCTTCTCCAGTCTGTAAGGATGCAAAAATAAGACCAGAAAAGGTGTCAATAGAAACATGAACATATTGTAATTTTCCAAAAAAAAGGAACATAGGTAACATCCATTTGCCATAACTCATTAGGAGTTAGTCCTCTAGGATTGGTGGTACAGGTAAGAATTAAGGACATACAGGGCAGGTTTTAACTGTTGAACGAGCAGCTTCACGGGAAATGAAAAATTGTTTACGTAAAGCTAAGCTATTTTGGTGATGTAAAGAGTGGGAAATTTGAGCTTTTTCCTGTTTGAGAAAGGCCTATCATTTTAGTAATGTTGTCTACTTTATCATTAAAAGCAAAAGGTCCTAGAAGGCCAGTATGATGAGCCCTAATATGGCCAATGAAACATTTATCCTTACGGGAAATAATTGCATCCTTAAGTTGTAAAAACAAATATTGTATCTCTTTATTTGCCGTTTCTAGTTCAGAAACAGTTTCTAAAAGAGGTACAGAAGCAGCAGTATACTTACTATCAGTATATAAATTAGAAGGACTACAAGAATGGTTTTGAAAAACAGCTACTACAGCTCTTAATTCTACCACTGGAGCAGAAGCAGGGGTCCACAGGCGTGTTCTTGACCATCTATTATATATGCAGCACAACCATTAGAAGAACCATCAGAAAAGGCTAATGCGGCCTGTGCCAGTGGTTGAGAAGATATTATAAGTGCGTGTTTAAAAATTGTAATAATTTAGAAGGAGGGTAATGGTTATCCAAAGTGCCTAGATAAAGAGCAGTAGCTCATGCCCAATCATCATCAGTTTGTAGTAACCAATTTAATTGAGACTTAGTATAAGGAATCCCTATGAATGATGGTTCAAGTCCAAAAGTTCTGTGACTTGCTTTTCGGATTATTTGATAGGCGTGCTACAGCAGTATAGTGGGGAGTGATGGTCCGACTTGGAGACAGAGGCAAATGTATCCATAACAAAGGAGCTTTCTGCCATAAAATAGCAGTAGGGGATAATGGAGTGGCCAATATGTAAGCCTCTAAGGGTAAAGCATAATCTATATATTGAATTTGCTGGGAAGATACAGCTTCCTCAACTTTAGCCAAAGCTTTGTCGACCCTCTTCAGTTAAGGCTCGAGGAGACAATGGATCAACATCTTCTTTTAATATGTCAAATAAGGGCTTAAGATCTCCAGTAGTTAATTAAGGTGGGGCCTAATCCAGCTAATATCTCCCAACAGTTTTTGAAAATCATTTAAGTTTTTAAAATATCCTTGCGTAATTCAAACTTTTAAGGTCTTATCATTTTTGAATATGATATATGACCCAGGCATATCCATCTTGGATATCCATTCTTGTTCAGCCCTTTTCCTCAAAGAAGGGATTGCAGATTTCCCTTCTGCCTGCAATTTAGACAACATCTCCTGTAAAGCCGCAGTCTCCTTCTGGATTTTCATACAGGCCTTTTCCCTGTCCACATCATGAGGACGAGGACATCCCTCAGCCTCCAACATAGGAGACATAAAGGGCTTAGGCGCTGGAGGCCAATCTTCTGGGTGATAATGTGCAGCTTCATCACTCCCCAGGGTTGAGGGGCTCAGGATCATCTCCGTCCTCAATTAGAGGAAGAGCAGAAGGCTGTAAAATGTCACCTGATGACTCATCCAAAGTTTTTTCATCAGACCATTTTTCCCTCTTGTATTTAGGATCAGGACAATCTCTTATTAAAACCCATAAAGCAAAAGCATCTATTGGAGTGTTTTCAGGACCATTTCCTTCAAAATGTTGTTGAATTTTCTGTCCTACCCTTTTCCATGTTTCTGCATTAAGAGAGCCATTTTTAGGAAACCAAGGACATACATTTTCTACAAAATCTAAAAATTTATTAAGTTGTTGAGTAGTAATCTTAATTCCTCTGTGCTCAAACATACATTTGAAGCGTTTGAATAAACAAGCCATGGCTATTTGAATTCCCCATACTCCTGGAAATTATTACTCACCGCTCTCCTTAAGTTCCGAAAGCGCTTTCTTTACTTCAGTGGTGTCCTTCACAGACTCCTCCGTCTTCAGGTCCCACTCTGTCGCTGTCCTGCGGCGACTGTGAACCGCAGGGGAGGTGTGAGGATTAAAATTCAACACAAATGTCTTTTTCACAGGAGGGCATGCCTTGCAAGCAGAAAACAGGCAGCCCCGAATCTTTATTTCATACAGTATTTATACAGAAAGAGAATATGTTAAAAACAGAGTGGGGGAATAAACGCAGTTGAAAATGCAGCTGTGTAAACCAGCTCATTATTTCCCTTCCTTATCCACAGAATTTAAGGAATAGCCATAACACATCTTTGAGGCCCAAACAATTAATGAGCAAAACACATTCTTGGCAGAATATTCACTTCTTTCAAGGTTAATAAGCAAGAGTGTACTCTTGACCTCACAACTCAGGGCCCAAAAGTCTTCAAGATGGAGTTGCTCAGGCTCCCACAATTGTGGGAACGTGTCCTTATGTCCCACAGAAACTGAAAGATCCACCAAGCATATACAAAATGCATCAGCACTCAGGACTCATGTCCTGGCCATGTGATTTATAACAGTCATCAGCAAATACGCTCCCCACAGCAGTGATGGGCACTGTCCTGCATTGAGACCCTGTGTCCAGTCCCCAACACTGGCAGGTGACGCAGGGTGGTGGGTGTAGAGGCAGCAGCATCTCAGATGCTGGGGGGTTTTGGGCCACATGGCAGAGGGACCTTCAGAATCGAAGTGCACACGCTGGTGGGCCGAGGGACACTTTGGCCTGCTGCTGCGCTCCTCTGCTGTTTGCTGGCTTCAGTGTTCTGACTTCTGCTGCATCTGTGAGATGCAGTGACCTCACGCTCCTCCACGTGCTCATTCCATAAGCCTGCGTGCGGTGCATGGTCGCTGCATGGGCGCACAGCAGTGACACGAGGCAGGACTCCTTCCCCCCTGCCTTGGGACGTGTGTTCTGTGAGGCCGTGGGTTTGTGAGCAGGAGAAACAAGCACCCTTGTTCCCACATCTGGCCTACGACTAAGACGGGGACTCCACAGGAAACAAGACAAAATGAGGGCAGCGAGGGGGTCCCAGGCCACAGGCTTGTGGAGTTGCTCCAGGAAGATCGTCCTGGGCACCTGGGGGAGGTTAACATGCAAAAGCCTAACCTTTGCCACAGGACAAGTTAACGCTGACCCGAGGACCTGGATTCCAGGACCTGTGGGCTGAAGGTCATGGGGGTGCCGAGCTAGAGGAGAGCTAATGAGATTGGGGAGGCGCGGGCTCTCTGCTGGGCGTGCAGGAAGCTCTGAGTCTTGTCTCCATCTAGGAAGGTGTGTGTGTGTGTGTGTGTGTGTGTGTCTATCTCGGGCTTAGGCATGCTGGTTCTACCTAGAGCTCCTGGCATCTCTCGGCTCTGGAATCTGATGGATGGGTTCCCTGGGGTAGGATGAAATCTCTGGAGCCTTGGGCAGCGCCAACATCAGCACTGTCTTTCTCCCCAGGGGGCGGAGGAAAACGCAAAGGGAAAAGCAAGAAGTGGAAGGAGATCCTCAGGTTCCCTCACATCAGCCAGTGTGAAGACCTCCGAAGGACCATAGGTAAGTGGCTGCCAAGCCCTCTGTGCTGCGTCCCGTGGGACCCCACTAAGGAGATGGGTAATTCCAGATCCACCCCACATGTTTACTGATGGGCCGAGTGATTCACTGGTAATGTTAACTGTTTGTTGTGTGTCAGGATGAACTGACACTTCCCGGTTACCCCTTTAGGTAGGTACTGTTCTTTCATCCCAGAGAGGGAAACCAAGGCACAGGTTTTTTTTTTTTTTTTTTTTTTTTTAAACTGGCAACAGCTGCCCACCTCAAGAGCTTCCTGTTCTGCCTGAGGCCTGTGACCCAGGGAGGCAGCCCTGCTCTGGGCTCTCACTGGAAGGTTGGCATCCCCCAGGGAACCGCCAGCCCAGAAGCTCAGTGCCCACGTGGTCACTTCCGCGTCTGTCTATCTGTCTGCTTCTGTGAGAGCAGATGTAGCAAACGCACTAAGCACCAAACACGCGTACCCCTTCTCTAGATGCTGGCTCCCAGTAGTGGACACTGGGGATCCGTGTCTCAGGTTGGGGCCTGGTCATTATCTTAACTTGGGCCATTGCATTCGTGCTAATTTAGACTCACAGAGAATAGGGTCCACTGGTGAGGAACCCAGTTCTTGGTTGCCACATATTGAACTCCTTTCTCACAGGATGCTGAGTCTTCCCCTTCCTCCTGGGCAGTAATTCACTGGCTGCTAGAATAACTTTCCTGGAAGGAATATTACATGCCTTCCCTAGGCCAGAGAGCCTGTCTGAAAGACTTACCTGAGATACTTCACAGGAAGAAAGAAGGAAGGCATCCAGAAAGGGGAAACTGAGAAGACACTGGGTGAGACAGGGTCACTAGCTTAGGCCAAACTGGGTGGGTCTTGGCCTTAGAAACCCATCATTGCCAAGCTGTTGACTCTTGGGATTGGCTGAATCACCTGTGCTATGATGTCTGTGCAGGTGGAATGTCATGGGGCTCAGCGGGATCCAAAGACCACCTCACAGAAGCTCCCCGCTCCTAAATGTAAATTAGCTGGCCCTGGTTTTTTTTTTTTTTTTATTCAATTGTGCGTGTGTATGCGTGTGTGTGTGTGTGTGTGTGTGTGTGTGTAGAACCATAGGCGAATTCGGGAACCACCATGGCCCGCCTCCACCTCCTCATTTACTCTGCCCCGGGATTCACAAGCTCTCCACCCTACCAGGACTGGAAACGCAATACATGGGGTCTAGGATAAGAACTCGGGATCTTCCGCCTGCAAGGCAGAGGCTTAACCTCTGAGCTACCTCTCCAGCCCCTAGCTGGCCCTGGTTTATCAGAATAGTTAGTCCTCCCTGTCAGGTTCTCCCTCCGTCCTCTGGCTGCCACGTTACATCTATCTGCCCACAAGCATAAAGGACTCAGCTGAAAGGGAGTGGTCTCTTAAATTCCCCCACTGTGTAATGGACACCTGGCTTACGAAAGGAAAGAGATGTTAGGTGGGTGAAAGAATAAGGAAAGAAGTAAAGGGACACAGAGCTCATGAAGGACTTTGATAGAAGAGTACTAGAGTACATTTCAGAGCACCCCAGATGAAGAAATCTGCACATATTTTGCTATCTTTGGCTCATGGGGGGTTTCAAACATAGGAAACTTGAAAATATGAAATACAGGATTTTAGGTTCCAGATAAGAGGACGTAGATAGAGTATTTCCTGTCCGTCCTACCAACTGCCCTCGGGTACCCTGGACATCGTGCGTGAAGCATAGAAGAATCTAGAAGGTAGAGAGACAGCAGACAGCTGAGGAGCTGGGAACTTGAGGAGTAATGAGCGTCAGGCTTTTCGTCTTTGCCTCTGTTATGTCCCTGCATGGATGAAGGTGACGCAGAGCTTGGTTAGTGGGCGCGATGGAAGGGCCCTCACTCCCACCTGCGCGTCCTAGAAAGGGCAGCGGGCGTTGCTGGGAAGCGGTGGGCACAGCGCAGACCTGCTGCTTTGCTTCACGCCTGCGACGGCGCCCACTCTCCCACTTCGTTCTCCCGTTGCCTGCATCTAGCTTGGGCCTTTACTTATTTCGAGTGACAGAGGCTGGCAGCTTGGCCGTTTCGTGTCTCAGTTTTGAAGGCCCAAGCTGAAGGTCCACTTCCTGGTTGGCAGATGGCTTTCCTGTGTCTTTGCAGAATAGATGGGCGTACACTTCCTACTCTTGGGGGGTCCTTGCCCTATTCATAAGGCATTCCCCTCTAGCCACTGTGTTGGGGGTCAGGCTTCGAGGAGGACATAATGTTTGGTCCATAGCAGATGGGTATCAAAGGCCCAACATGCCCTTCTCTGTGTTTCTCTCCTGAGAGTCAGGCGCCCTGCAGGGGCTGTCAGGCGAAGGCTCGGCACACATCCTCTTCCTCAGGCCCTTGCTGACTCCTCTTCTAGAGGCCTCCCTTACCTGTTCACTTCTTGCTTGGGGACCTGGAAGCACAGAGTTTTGTTGTGAGCTTCTCTCACATCTTGAACCCCGGTCTTCACAGACCTCTTCAGGCTGGCCCATGGGCATGGGAACAGTGTGTGCCCATGCGCGGTGATGCGTCTCGTTCTCCCCGAGGGGTGGAGAAGCCCGTGTGTGCGTGCAGCGTGGAGAAGGCTGGGAAAACAGGAAGCCTTGTAAGCCAAGGTGCTGCTGCACGCAGCCCTGGCCAGGGCTCGGGCCTTCTGCCTGTTTATAGTCTGCCGCAGTGTTTGCCCAGCCTTGCTGGTGTCCTGTTGGAAGGCCTTCATTAAAAAAAAAATCCCATTTCATTCCTGGACCCAAACACAAATCAAACAGTGGCAAACACATCTGTTTTTCTTGTAGCCACGGTCTCACTTCCTGAAGTTGTCTGGAAGGATGTCCAGGGCAGACATTGTGCCAAGGTTCCAGAGCCCCTTGGGGCCAGGTGTGAGTGGTGCAGAGGGAAGGGCCAAGTGCACGGGGACCCCAGGGTGCTGCCTGCTTGGAGCAGTGGTCAGCGAAAGGCCCAGTTCCTGCTCCTACCTCAGCACATCCTGGGGATCCACAGACCCTTTCTACCCAGCCCCCCGCCACCGGGTGACTTAGGAAAATGACAGTGGTTCTGTCACCTCCTCTTCTCAGACACTTTACCATCCTGCTTGGAGCGAACCTCCAACTCTGATACTTGGGTCATAATGAATCGTGGGTGGTAAAGGCTTTGACTGTGAGTGAAGCCTGCAGACCCTTTCTCAAAGTAACACTTTTATACGTGCAAAGTGAATACAAAGGGTTACCAAGGAAACCAGTTCTTTTCAAATACAGTTATTAGATACTTTTAAAATGCAAAATATAGAAATGTATGTGCTTCTTTGTTAATACTCGAAATAACAAGGTCTCCCAGCTGGTCTAATAGCTATTGTGATTTTGCATTTCTGATGAGCCTCAGCGGTATTTTTGGATATCTGCAGCAATCAAGATTTGAACAGATATGGTTTCTGCTGGTGACAGTCTCAGGCACCACTAACATTGCTGCGGGCCATTGTCTACATTCATGATCAAAGACAGTGCTAATTTTCAGTTAGAGGTTGATGAGAAGCAAGTTGATGTCTTCCTCCCTCCAAGTCCACAGAACCTTGGCAGCATTGTCCTCCCCTCCATCCACTGTGACCGACCCTCAGTGTCCTCTCTGAAGTCACCCCCTCCTCCCTTCACCGCTGCTCTGGTCATCTTAGTGTCCTGCAAGTCCCCTGAGCTTGTCTCTCTCTCTCCTCATCATAGCCCAGACATCCCCTTCAAGGACAAGTCTTGAAAGGGGAGTTGTGCCCTCTAGGTGCGTTTTCTTCCACAGCCTCTCCTCATTTGAAGTCACCTTGCAGTTCATCATGTGCATGTGCATTTTCCATCTTCAGTGGACTGACTGTCACATGTTGAAAGTGTCTATATCTTGAATGGCTTACCCCCAGAAAGTCCTAGACCACCACCTGGCACATAATAGGGCAGATTAAATCTTAGCTGAATGAAGGGTTGAATATGAGGCAAAACATTTAAAGTCAGGGCTCTTTTCAAAAGGTTTTCAACATGTTTTTGGTATGACTAAACCTCTAGCTGTAGTCAGTGGTTTCGATTTAATATCATAAAAGTTTAGTCTTAGGAGGTTAAACGTGGAAGACGTTTACTTTATACTTTTTCCCCAACCCTATCCTCACTACACAGATGAAGAAGCTCAGTGTGGTGACAACCCCCCAAGCCTCTGTCTCCCCTGGGGCTCCCTGGCCACGACCTGTAAAGCCACAGTTGGAATACTTGGCCCAGTGATACAGGATTTCTACAGAATCACTAGCTCAAGGCGCCGGGGAGGTCTTGTCCGCCACTTCCCCGCTTTAGAGGTGGATGCACTTCAGAGCTGAGCGACCCACTCGGGACAGTGTAGTCGTTGGTCTGCTGCTGAATCTCGCCCCCGCCCAGCACAACACGGACTCAGACATTTGGGATTTTGGCCCCAGCCAGTTCTCAAACCAGGAGACTCCACTTTGCACTCGAGGGTTGGGCCTCACGTCTCTTCCTTACGTGTCTGCAGCAGCCATTCCTTCCTCTGCGTATCGAGTGCTCAGGAAGCAGATCCGTTTTCCCCAGAGCGTATCTCGGATGAGCGCAGGACTGTGACTACGTAGAGACAAGTCACCTGAGAATCTTCCGCGATCGTGAGAGACCGGGGTGGAGCTGAAGGCAGCGACAAGTATCTCTACCGGGCTTTCCATAGAGGAAGCAGCGTCACTCGGCCTTCCCAGGGCACTTCCGTGTCAACTGTGCAGGGTCCTGAACTACGTCCTCCTCATCTGAGAGTCCCCATTGTGGCACAGCGAGCGGGCGGGCGGGCGGGCGGAGGGATGCACGAAACGGCTGGCTGGGTGTTCCCTTCTCAGCCTGGAAGCCAGAACAGTGATTGGCAGTAACAAATATTATGATAGGAATTCCTTCCTGTTCGTGTCTGCTTCATTCATGCGCGCAATGATTGCAGACAGAGCTCACAGAGGGCAGACAGACAGGAGGATGAGGCTCAATCAGGACTTCATTAGTTAATAGGCTAATTGTTCACGTGATCCCATTAGAGGGCCCAAATCAAAGAAGTTCTCAGAATGTCCAAGGCTTGAAAGGCTGGACGCGTCATCGTGAAGATAAAAGATTGTTGAGGTCTGCAAGTATTTCTTGGTGACGCAGAAGGTCACGCTGGGCAGAAGCGTGGCATTTGTATTTACTTAGCTCATGCTCATTGAGTACTTTATTCTTTCATTTTTTAAAAAAAATGGAGTAGGAGGGAGCTTGAGTGAAAGGGTCGATTATCCCCCGTTTGGCAATCATTCTGTAGGAACTGTCTAAAAGCTGTATAATAAATCCAGGCCTCTCTCCACCCCTAAGCAGGATGGGCACTTGCGAGGAGGCTATTTGGAGAGATCAACTTATATGCCTGGCATGTCACCATGGGGTAAAAGCACAGGGGAGATGGCACATTCCTCCACCCCCAAACAGCAGTTTTCCTGGAGAAGGTAGAATCTCAATGTGGAAGAGGCCCCCAGACCATACCACCCTGACGACCTCTTCCAACCAGCCAGTACTTGCCTGTTCACTCAAAATCAGTCAACAAAGACTTGCTGGGTCCCCATCCAGTGGAGCATCTCCACCGGTGACGCCATGCTCGGAGGGGGTCAGCTGCTCCCAGCAGCGTGACTCCACAGTGAACAGGTTGCCGGCTTCTTCTGGTTGTGGTTCTTTTGTGTATAGAATGGAGACACTTATGCCGCCTTGGTAGCGCCATTAGGAGGGCGACAGACTGTCTTCCACATGTCATTGCCAGGGCCTTCGTCATCATCACATGATTTTAGGATCCCTTGAGAGGACTTGGTGAGTTTTTCCAGAAAGATGTGGTGACCCCAATGATGAATGGGGGCAGCTGTTTCTAGCTGACTTGAAGCATCCCAGGGACCCTTGTTTTGGAGTCATTGGAATTGTTTTCTTTGAGCACTGGCTCCTAGCTTCCTTCTTCCTTCTGGCACACCTCCAGAAAACTAGGGAAAGCATCGCACCTTCTTAGACCTTCTCCTGGCAATGGGGTTCATTTGAAAAAGACTTTATATGTAATGTCCCAGGAGACAACAGCCAGAGCCCACTGCTGATTGTCCCAGTGGCAGGTTCGAGGGCGCAGGATCTCAGTTTTATCTGCAAAGTAATAAAAGGCAGCTGGTTTGGCATGTTATTGGCATAATTAAGAACTAAATGAGCGCTGATGGACATAGAATCCCAGTGCTTGGGAGGCGCAGGCAGGCGGATTGCTATGCATTGAAAGTCAACTTGTTCTATAGTGAGTTCCAATCCAGGCATTACTGCATAGCAAAATCTTATTTCAAAACACTCAAACCAACCAACTGCTCCCCCCCAAAAAAAACCTCTAAATGAAAGACCAGGTTCCTTAGTAGCTCGAGAGAATGGTGACTTTCTTTCTCTCCTCATGAGTATATTCCCCAAGGAGTCTGTGGTCACAAGGGACAGTCACATGAGTCTTGCATGTCCCTATGACCCAGTGCCCTTCAGGCCTGCCAGATTGGCAGTGAGCCTTGGTTTCATTACCAGGGAGACCAAGTGTCCGCGGACGTCACCGCAGTCCTTGGGGTGATAAGGCAGGTCACGTCAACCATTCTGCCTCTTAGCCGTGCTCCGATTCGGCGCGGCATCTGCTCCATCTTGGAGGCGAGATAGATTTAGAAGTGGTAGATCTGGAGCATCAGGTGACTGTGTAACTGGCACGTTTGGAGGGCGAGGGTGGCCCCTGGCTTGTCCGCCCAGGGTTCCGGGTCTGTCTCAGTTACCCGGGACAGATCTGTGGCTCTCAGGACAGCTTGAGGTTGGTCGGTGGCTGTGACGTGCTCTGTGGAGCTCTTCAGTGGGTTTCTGCTTCAGTGCTTCTTAGAACAGGATGCTGGCTGGGTTTTCTCCATAGTCTGGGCTTGGGAGACCCAAGAGACTGCTCTGCAAGAAACGTGTATGATCCGTACTTGGCGTCTCTATGACCACGTCTTTGTTAACCTTCTATGTTTGGGTTTCTGTGTAAGACTTTATTCCAGGTCTTCTTCCCATTTCCAGATAAGTGACCACGACTCAGAGAGACAAGTGAGTTGTTAAGGTCGCCCCATATCCTGACTCCCAGAGGGCTCTTCTTCCTGCTGCGTCACTTTGCCAGGGTGCTGGAACAAAGTACCACATACGGGGCAGTTCCAAAGGTCGTATTTCTAATCTCGCAGTTCTGGGCTTGAAGTTCAGGGGAAAGGTGTCAGTGGGGCTCCTGTCGTCACCCCTCTCCCAGCTATTTGGTTTGCTGGCATTTGTACTGGCTTGTATTTAAAGCCACCTCGTCTCTGTGTGTATGTGTGTCTGTGTGCACTATGTGTGCACGTGCTCATGTGTTTGTGCATATGTGTGTGTACATGCGTGTATCTCCCAAGTTTCCTCCTCCGTCATGACATCATTTTAAAATCATCGCTTCCATAAAAACCTTATTTCTAAATGGAAGTGCGTCCACCTTACCTTCTTGGCAAGATACAATCAAACCCAGTAGCCTGCCTCGTGTGAGCAAACGCTTGGCCCGCTGAGTCATTTCTCTGACCTAGTGACATTGAAGATATTCTCCATGTCATTGAAGCTCTTTCTCATGATGCAATGTTTATCAGGTACCAGGCATTGGGGTATCCGAATTGATAAAATCCAAAGTTTTCATTTTCTTGTGGTGGCCCTTTTACAGTTCAGGCAACTGTACCAGTGGAAAACAGATCAACCCAGAATGAGCCCAGATGTCCGGCCTTTTCCTCCCTAGGCGTTATTTCTTGTGGGTGTATTCTTTCTTCAAGTTATCTTGGAAATAAGCCCTCAGCGGGGAGCCCAGCAGAAACTCCACCCATGGGCATTTTTTTCTCTCTCTAGTTTTTTTGGCCATTTCTATTAATGCTTAGATAAACATCTCTGCTCTTCTGTCCAAAAGTGAGAAGGCTATACTGATAGAACCCAAGGCCTTGTGCATGGTGGGCAAGCAGTTGACCGCTGAGCCACATCTCAGCCTTCCCCACCGTCTTTCTGAAGGTTGAACTACTGAGCTGTACTGGGGCACTTTGTACAGTGCCCTGTCTGCTTCCCTTGCCTCTTCTGGGATGTTCTGTGTCCAGCTTTGCAGTTTCCTCCACAGATACCCAGATATTGTTAGCCTGACCTGAGACAGGGTGAGGAAACACGGGGGAGGAGCACCGTGAGCAGCCCCGGTCCTGCCAGCCCCCAACAGGCCCTCCCGCAGTCCGCGGGGCAGGAGAAGGGCTTTCTGTGTGCTTTAGGGCCTGTCACTGAAAATGAGAAAAACAAGCTGGTTTATGCAGCAACAGGGGCCTCAAACCAACTCGAGGGGCCAACAGACCTGCAACAGCCTGTGCGTGTCCGCGTTCTGCCCCATAAAGCAGCGCTGGGCTAACACAGTTAATGGTCTCTGTCCAGACTCTATTTACAGAATTTATTTCCCAGGGCTCCGTGTGCATAGCAATACCTTGGCAGCGGAGCCGGGCAAAGTGGCTGTTCCTGTCTCCCTCGGCGTCTGCCTAGCGAATTAAGAAGCATCCTTTGTTCTTGGAACCCCAAGTTTGCACTGGGGAGAGACAGAGGGTAAGAAAAAGTGTGGGAGGGCAGATTTGCCAACTTCTGAAATTAAAAACAAAATACAACGACCACCAGCTGACTGGACCCTCGCAACAGGGGGGAAAAATGTGGGCTGCCGCCAGCTTCCAGCTGTTGTGTTCTCCAGCTGCAGGAGATGGGCAGTCCAGAGAGCAGGAACGACGCTGGAGGACCTTCTTTCCCTGTTGGGCCACCTTTGTTCACTTTGAAAGTGATTCGTTGCAAGAATTTTCGGGTTTCTTGTTCACATTGGAAAACTATATATATATATATATATATATATATATATTTGGATGCAATTTCTAAAACCAACTAAGAAGAAAGCAAAATTGTCAGTGCAATAACCACAAGTGGCAGCCCTTTCCTCTTCTGGTCTGTGGAAAGTGAGGGCTGGCTGCCCACCCAGTGGTCAAAAACTTGTCAAAACTGCTGTGGCACTATATTGTCCCCTCTCCTTCCCCCCCATTCACCACTGCAGGGTCATCCTACCTACCTGACCAGCTCAGCCATTTCTTTACTCTTTACTCTGAGCCTTTTGTCTGGACTGTTGCCTCTGCCTTTCAGATCGCCTCTTCCAGGAAGCCTTCCCAGGTGACCTTAGTCTGATGATCCATCTGTTTTCTGTTTGACCTTGGACTGTAAGAGGGAGGTTCTTGCCTGCCTAGTTCCTTCTCTAACTTCCTGGCACCCACCCTAACTATGCACAAGGTTCTTAGATTCTGCTTCTCTTCCTTGCGTAGCATCTTTGTTCTCCCATAGAGAGAGAGACAAATTGCCTGTTCTTCTCCAGCCCTCCACAGAGGCCTGAAGGGTCTTGTGTTTTTTTTTGCTCCAAATTATATTTTTTAATTAAATATTTTTATTTATTGTGTGCATGTATGTGGAGGTCAGAGGACAACTCTAGAGACTTGATTCACTCCTTCCTTCCACCTTGTTGAGGCAGGATCTCATCCTTTGTGCCACAGTGTATTAGAGTCTAACTGGACCTCAAGCTTCCGGCCAATCTCCTGTTTCCACTTCTAGTCCCCCAATTCACCGTGAGTGCTGAGATGACAGATGTGCAGTGCTGAGCTCTGGGGATGACACTTGGGTCGTTTCTACCCACCGAGCATCTCTTTGACCCTGAGTTTACTTTTCCGGAACTGTGGTCTGGGCTCCGCAGCCTTGGCGGGGGGGCTGCTTTTGTCAGCAGAGGTTCAAAGTCATGCCCGGTGGCACTGCAGAGCACTAACCCCACTTGCCTCCCTGCTTCTGGGCCCCCAGCAAGCTTCAGGGGGGAGGTGTGGGGTCGTCCAGCACCGTGGGTGAGAGGGCGCTTTGCTGGAGAATCTGGAGGAGCAGAGCTTGGAGCCTTGCGGAACGGCTCTGCTGGGGGCTTCACCATCTGGCCCGGGTGTCATTCACCCAGCACGGCCTCCATGTGTCAGGCAGGTCCTGGGGACAAAGCTAACGAGCCACTGAACCAAACTCAAGCAACAAGGCTGGCGGGAGGCAGCAGGAGACGTGACCATGACCTTGAACAAGTGGTTGAACTTCCTTGAGCCTCCGTTTCCTTCTCCGCCAAGTGGAACTGAGAGCATTGTGAGGAGGAGACGGAGAAGCCCACGGGAAGGCTCCGCCCCCTCTTCATCGCTGCTGCTTCATCACCGTAGTGTAAGCCACGCCCTTCAGCCAAGAGCTTTGTTTGCTGTTTCCCTTGGTTGCTGGTGGCCAAGTCCTCCCTTGAAGTTTGTTTACTTGTTGGTTCATTCATTCACTCATTCATTCATTCATTCACTCATCTGTTAAGCCTTTCCTCAGTGCCAGGGACCGAGGAGCCGCCAGGTGGCACGGCCTGGCTGTCAGCAGTGGCTCTTGGCAGCCTGGGCTGGGCTACGGTCATCCCTTTATGTAACCTGAATGACGCGTATCTCCCCGTCAGTCTGGTCGCTCAGCTCTCCATTCACTACCTCACAGGCTTGGAGGCCCTGGGAAGTGTCCCCAAGTCCGTCCCCAGCCCTCCTGGACTTCATTCATTGGTCATGCATGCGACGGCCTGTCTTATCCACTGGGGACAGTGCCATGATGGGCCCTTCAGGGAGTCGCCCTAGGTTGGGAAGACAGGCAGAAACCCCCTGCATATTGTGGAGGGGCAGCTGTGGGCTGTCCATTCTCAATGTCAGAGGGAGCAGCAGAGGAGCAGGCCAAGACGGCCGCGTGGGACGGAAGGGGATGGCTGAGAGGACAGGAGACTGTGTCGTCAAGTGTCATTTGACCAGTGCTTCCTGGGCACTTGTGGAGCTGGACATCAGCTTCGTGCTGCTGGACACACCCTCCTGCAATCACTGCACAGCCCTGTTTCCCAGCCTGCCTTAGGAGAGACAGAGATGCCGCGTGCTAAATCACCCTGCACATGCAGAGCCTAGATTCAGGTTGCCTCTAGGTAGGCTGGGGAGGCTGGCAGCTCATTTGGGAAGGCACATGTGTACTGTTTGGGAAGGTTTGCTGTATAAAACTACGGACCAGAAAGGGAGGCAGACCTCAGGGCACAGATACCACCTGAAAAGTAAGGAGCCACAGAACATCCATCCTTCATCTCTGGGGCCCAAGGCCCCAGAACTCAACCTGTGGCCCCAGCATTTGGAAGCAAAGCCAGGAGATTCCCAGGGCAAGCTGGCTAGCTAGCCTCGTTAGTTGGCAAGTTCTGGGTTCGAGAAACCCTGCCTTAGTAATGAAAAGCAGAGAGCTGTTGAAGAAGATAGCGCATCAATTCCAGGCCTTCATGTGCATGCACACATTCCTGCAGGTGCACCCCTCACACACACCTATGCACCTCTACACAGGACAGCATGCTCACATTCCTGAATGTGCACCTGTCACACACTCCTATGCACCTCTATACAGCGCGCACACATCCCTGCTTTCCTCCTCCCCCCCACACAACAAAGAAGAAACTCATCTCTGGTAACTCTGAAGCCATCCTGCAGACAGACTATGTGAACGCCATTTGCTTCCTCTCCACGTATTTGTTACTGGCCTACTGTGTGTCGGGGAGAAAGGGTTCAGCCAGGACTGCTAACCTTGGTAAGTGACCACCTCATGTGACCCCAGGCTCGGGTGGCAAGCACCAGGGCGGCCGAGCGGTCAGAGCCTCTTCCCACCTGTGGTGTCGGGCCAGTGAGGGCAACACAGGCCACAGGGCGCCTCTCGGTGCCACCTGCCAGAAGTCTCCAGGCCGGCAGCTGTTCCTGCGGCCCACCTGTCTCTTCCCAGTCCCTCTCAGGGATGATTTCTCACTCCCCTGCTGCCTGTCCTCTCGCCCTGCTCCCCCCACAGGGCTTTCTGGAGGGCAGCAGATGGGCACGGATGCCACACGGGCCGTCTCTGCCTGCACCGGGCACAGCCTGCCCTGCTGGTGACATCAGCTCAAGGCCATTTCAGGAAGGGTTTTATTTGGTGAGATGTCTCACAGTTGATGGAGTCAGAGGAGTGCGGGGTACAGAGGAGGCCCCCCACTTCTTTATGGTGAGACATCCTATAGGCCCCAGTTGATGGGAATCAGATCGGTGTGGGGTACAAAGGGATCCCCCACCTCCCACGAGAGCCTTCTTCCTGGGGCTACCAGCACCAACGAATGTTTTGTGGCCTTGTTCTCTTTATTAGGAGGGGCGCAGTTCTGTCTTGCTTGCTCACTGTTGTGTGAACTTTCCACCACTTCTTACCTGCACCCCATTCTTGGGAGCCTGTCTCCTACAATGTCTGTGCCAGCCGCTAAACCTCAAGTTCCTGTTACTGTTGATTGGGTCTCCCCCTCTTCTCCACCTCGTGGTTTTACACTTGGTCTGGTGCAGAGCTTCATCTTCCTCGGCCTTCTGTTTCCAGCTGGTTTCTGTTTGACTGACAATGTCATAGATGTATGTGATGAATTTTGATCATTTCCACACCCCCGTTACTGTCTCTTGTCCTCATCCTTCCTGCTGAGCCCCTGCTTTCTAGCTTCTACTTCCTTATCTTTATGTGTGTGTTGGGGGGGAGGTCTAGCTGGTTTCTTTTTCCTTCCTCTTTTTGACTGGCTGTTCTTCATATTTTGTAAGTTCTTGACTTCTCAGGTGATATCAGAATAGAGAATCCTATATATAAATCTAACTCCCTTCAAATGAACCCAACACCTGATGGTTCCTTTCTCTACCCCCACCCTGTCAGAAGACGTCAGACTTCCCTTGCCCTGGATAAGCCATTGGCATGGTGGGTAGCAACATGGCTTCCAGGCCATAGCTGTGCAGAGCATTGGGCCGTTTGCTGGACCTTTCTGAGGTGCGAAATGATGTTGATGACTGTTGTGGATCAGGGGCTTATTATAACCTAGAGTTTCTCTCTGTACTCACCCCATTGCCCTGGGTGGAGGCTCTATTTTTAGGGTCATTTTGCAAATAAGAAAAGTGGGGTTTGTTGTCGTAAAGGCCTTTGTGCAAGGTCAGACAGCTTGGAGAGCAGCCAGACTTGCTTGTGTCTTTCTGAACGCCGGTCCTCAGCCACATCTGTGGGGTACCGTGCTGCCTATTTTTCAAGCCGAGATGCTCAGTTGTGGTGGCATGTGGTTGCCCGGCCCTGAGCTGAGTAGCCGTGGGGCCCAGAGACCAGATTTGCTTCGTTTCCCGGCCTTGACTTAGGTTGTATCCTCGTGTTGTCTGCGTGACTCAGTCCTGCCTCCGAGGTCAGCAGGCTCCTACCCGATCCGTGCTCTCTCTTTCTGCCTAGACCCAGTTCATACCACATGTGCTACCTCCAGACTCGGTGTGGGGAAGGGCTGGGTGCCTCTGTCTTCTGAGATCTGTGTCTCTTCCACCTTTGTGAACCCAAAGCCCGAACCTACGTTCACAAACGCGTCCTGCCAGCCAACGGGGGCATATGGGAGAAGGCAGGGAAGGAAGCTAAGACTTGATCCAGAGGGAGCCCCTGAGTCTTCAAAAGGCTCCCGGCTGCCCCTCACCCCCAGCCCTGGCAGAGGTAACCCCTTCCCATCCCAGGAACTCGCAGCTCCAGTGTCGAATGCTAACCTGACACAGTTTGGTCCCTTCGTGACCTTCACATCAGATTTATCACCCACAGGATGTGAAGCAAATTGCCCGGGGGCAAGGTTGAGGGGGGCGAGCTTGCCCCGCTGGCTTCCATCTGGGGGAAGCTACTTTTGCGTCTTGTGAAAGTCAAACTAACAATCCTGCCGCCTGCCACCGACCTGCATACAGTCAAAGCCTGCTGGCCCGCTCCGAGCCCTGCTGCGAGATCTCACAGGGCCTCCTGCTCCCAGGTGGAAGAAAACAGCCCGTGGCACGAGCTGCCTTTCCACGTATTTCTTCAGCAATGGTCCCTCTGAGGACGGAGCCTGTTAGGCACCATCCCTTGGATCTGGGAGGGGCTCCTTCTAGCAGCTGCCTTCCAGGACTGGAAGGAAGGCAGCCTTCTGGCCAGGGGACGCATCTGGTGTCTCTGGTGTATGTTCATCATGGTGTGGTTTACAGTATCTCAAACCCTTTGGGTTGACTGCTCAACCCCGAGGCTGAGGCGCATGGGGCACCTGGCTTGTATGAGAGGAGGCCTGCTTACGCTACACGTTGTTCTCCATCCTCCTAGATGGTTGGGAGGCATTTGTGGTCTTCCACTGCTTGGGTATGTCACGTCAGCAGAGGTGTGTGTGTGTGTGTGTGTGTGTGTGTGTGTGTGTGTGTGTGTGTAGGTCTCTCAGTAGACCGGGTCTCCTGAAAGCAGGTTGGTAGCAGTCTTGAGTCCCTCCTGCCTGCACAGATGTCAGGGGAAATGGCTCAGACCCGAGCAGGCTAGTAAGAGAGCAAGCATTATACAGAGACCTGGGACAGGCCCGGGGTGTACAGTCTCTTGATACTGTAATGTAATGTTGTCTACAAATGTGTCATATATCCTAGGACACAGACAGCCCATGGGTCTCAAATTGGACCAAATCCCCAAGCCCCAGCTCTGTGCCTTAAGCCAGGCCACTCTGCTTTTTACATCTTTGTCCTGCGCTGACCATTGCTGGGCAAGGAAGCATGGCAGTGTTCATTAGGAAAGGGAGAGAGCTTTTCGGACAAACACCACAAGCTCTCCTGTACCTGTGGTTGTAGCCGTGACACTTCTCAGTGATCTGCCCGAGCCTGCTAGTAGCACACTGCCTGTACACAACAGGTGCTGCTCGTGTGCACATTTAAGGAGACATCCCAAGTCTGCCCTGGCTTGAGTTTATGCCCCACCACCCGCCACCCACCTTCTCTCTTTGTCCACACACCCAGAAACCCCTAACCCCTCTGGTGCCAAGGTAAAGCTCTTTCTTCTCAGCTGTGCAGAGGAGCTCATTTGACTCTCTCCTCCCTCTTCTCCACCCATTTCCTGTTCTTTGTCTTTCTAGAACAATTGACCATGTGGGAAGATGCCATGGCTCCCTGAGGGAAGTAAAGAGCAATTCATAACCCGTGCTTTAGAAACACAGGGGTCGAAGCTCCCCACCTGGCGGGGAAGCGGGTGTCTGGGCTGGCCTTGCTCTCATGGGAGACAGGCTCACCAGCACCTGCCCGGCTGCTGTGGAGGACCGTGGGGGCAGAGTAGTGTGACGCGCCTGCATGCTGGGCTTAGCCAGGCTGGCTCCACCCAGACAAACTCAGATCCTTGCGTGGCTGTGCCGTGCAGCCTTGGGAATCAGAAGGGAGCAGCCTGCCTGGAGAGTAAAAGAGCAAGAGGCAGAGTCTTTAAGACTTGGGCAAGTGAGAGAGTCGAGGGACACCCTGCCCCCACGTCATCCTAAGGCACCCCATCCTCATAAAGCAGAAACGGGAAGCACAAGGTCTGGATGGAGAAGCCCAACGAGGGCCAGTGCTGTATTCAGGCAGAGATTGTGGCTGCAGACCAGAGGGGCAGACAGCAGAGGGCAGGAGGGGTCACGGTCAGCAGGGTGGACGAGAAGAAGTTGCTGTTGCTTTGCCGGCCGAGTCTCACCCCATGGGTTAACCGTTACAAAGCTGCAGGGAGTCTGCAGCCGTACACAGTGGTGTGACTGCGGGAGGGGGCTGTGGGGATGGGGTCCTCCGTCATACTTTGCTGTGGGCCCTGGTAGGAATCTAGTGGCTTCAAGCTGGTTCTGGACTTGGTTCTAGGTTCTTGCATTACTTGTTGGACGGCCTGGATGAAGATTACTGCCCTTTAGGAGAAGTTCCTCAACTGTGTCATGGGCACAGGACACCTACTTCCCAGGGGTCTCTGAGTGACAGCTAAACCACAGAAAGGGTGACCCTTGTAAATGAAGCCTAGTGGGAACAGGCCTGGGAGGTCAGAAGAGGTAGACACGGGCCACATTCTGCATCCGGTGGCAGCCGCTTCAAGGATTTCTGAAGATAGGCCTGCATGCTAAAAGCCAGCCCCTCGCCATGACTGATGGCAAAACCATCACTTCTCCCCTGGGTTCCAGAGACTTCTGTGACCCTTCAAACTGCCACAAGCCTTCAGTATTTTACTGAGCCCAGACCTATGCTTTAGCTGTTGTCCACGTGTGCTTGTTCTCCGAGGAGGCGTGGCTTCCAGGCAGCTTATAAAGCTCTTACCCACATCCTGAGTTCATACAGTCCTGACAGTCACACTGCTGAAGCGATATTTTCTTTTGCTTTGCTGGCTCTACCAGGTATTGAGTCCAGGTACGTGCTAGGCAGGTACCCAAGTGGTCTTTTCGCACTGAGTTGCCCATGTCCTGTCCACCCTGGGCAGGACAGCTCTGTTGCTCCTCAGAGTCAATCACTGTCATAGACTCATCCAGGATTGGGGTGAGGCCTCACATCCAGGCTGACTGGAGGGGGGGCGGCCCTGTCCCGCTGGATCAGCCCCCTGCTGGCTGCTGTCTCTGATGGGTCCCCTCTGGCCTGTGCCTGGTTGGCATGTAGGTCTCCAAGACTCTGAATCTCAGCAGCTGCCACCTACACCTGCCTCATATTTTTTTTCCAGCCTGGCATTTGACCACAGAAGGAAGAGAGATGGGAGAAATGAGTCGCCTTCTGGTCTGAGTTGGTGCGAATTTGCCAAATCAAACATTTAAGAAAAGCCAAAAACATTTCTCGTGGTTGCTTCTTAACAGACCAAGTGCATAATTTTCCATCCAAACGTTTCCACCGTTCAAACGTGGCTCCAGCACCGAGCCGGGCCGCAGGCTCCTGGTCGCAGCCCACATTTTATTCGCGCACCGCTGTTCTCAGACGTCAGCGCCTCTCTGCTCTGCGCAAGGAACGCGCTCCCTGATGGAAATATTGCCCAAGAGCGTTTTCGGCTGCTGAGTGGCACAGATGCTCTCTGAAGGTTTTCTTTGTCCAGCTGGGAAAAGAGCCCTTTTCGGCGAAGTCCCTGCTGTGTTTCATTGGCGTTGTCAGAGAGCCGTGAAGTGGATCAGATCTCTTCACAGCAAGAGCCCTTTGGGTTGCATGGGCTCATTTGTGGGAATAATTGCAGATTCCTCTGCAGACAGCCCACTTGTAACATGTAATTTCATGTGTGTGCGTGCACGTGTATGCGTGTGCACATGTAGGCCAAAGGTCAGCATCAATTCTCCCTCTCTTCCACCTTTTTTTTTTAAAGACAAGATCTCTCATTGGGCTTGAGCTAAGCTGGCTGGCTAGTGAATCCCAAGGATCTACCTATCTCTACCTTCCCAGCACTGGGATCATAAACTACATCCAGATTTTCTATGTGGATCTGCGGATCAACTCC
Organism: Typhlomys cinereus; assembly: GCA_023101885.1. Taxonomy (NCBI): domain Eukaryota; kingdom Metazoa; phylum Chordata; class Mammalia; order Rodentia; family Platacanthomyidae; genus Typhlomys; species Typhlomys cinereus. The sequence continues at coordinate 1,284,029 of JALPQD010000343.1, read as the reverse complement.
AGTCCTTGTGCCTGTACAATAAGCACATTTGCTGACCAAGCAGTCCTCCCCCACCCTTGCAGGTGATAGAGCATACACGAAGCGCAGCAGAATTCGAACACCCCTAGGAATGTGCTGGAATGGAATTTTGGCTGGATTCTCCATCCAGGTCTCCGGTATGGCAAGGCAAGAACATCCGCCACCAACTAGGCAGATACTTAGTAGACTCCTTGTCTCCTGATGCTGCTATACTCACAGAGATAAGTGCAACCAGCCCCCGTCCTCAAGGTGCCCAGCTGGTTAGAAGTAGATGGAATGGGAGTGTTTTACGCCTCTAAATGCCCTGTCAGAATCACTGCGTGGTGAGCATCAGTCAAACAAACTAGCGACTCTTTTTTCCTCCTTAGGGTGTAATCCTGTGCAACTTCTTGGAGGAGGCGCTGGAGGCTGAGTGAATGTTTGGATAGTAACACTTGGGTAGCTTTGGCTCCCCATATCTGTTGGCTGGGGGGCAGGTGTGTGTGGTGTGTGAGTGACGTGAACGTTTTCTCCTCATATAAATGACAGCTCCAGCTAGGTTGTGGGTTGGTTCTTCTATGTCATGGGCGCCAGGCTTCCTTGTCTCTGCTCTATCAGACGTCCCCTAACATGGCCGATAGAGCTGCGTACATGGTTTTGAGAAAGTAGAAAAAAGAAGAGGGAAGGGTACGTTCAGTCCTTTCCGGAAGCTGACTGCTTGTTCTTACAGTTCACTGGTCACCTGGGTGGCACCTGCTAGGCAGGTGGGTGTAGATGGCAAAAGTTCCACCCTCGAGGTGTTTCCTGTGGGTTCTGCTGCTTCCTGTTGAGCCCGGAGAAAGGCTCCGCTGTTGAATGGAGGGGAACCAGGTGGCTTCAGGAGTGGCCTAGTGAGTCCTGGCTCTGGTTTGGTTTATTAGATGTGTATTTGGGTTTAACTAGAGCGTAGAGTCACAGGTACCCCCAAACCCCCTACCTGCCCATCAGCCTGCTGAAAAGCTCATTTGGACCCACAACGGATGTCACTCTGGACAGTAAGAACAGGATTGAGAGCCAGTATCTCTTGCCTGCACCCTGCCTAGTCTCTTAGATCCTTGGTTGGGGGTGCCTGGACCAGTGGGTGAGGCGTGTTCTGTGCAGCTCACGGACAAGTGTGCGACCTGGGCAGCCAGCCTCTTTTCTCCCCTCATGCCTAGGTCTGGGCTGGCTCTTTGCATCTCATCTCTCAGGAGTTCACCCTGGTCAGTTTCCAGCACTGTCAAGTTCAGAGTTCTTAAAGCCAGTGGTGATCTTCAGAGTCGCCTGTGTTGATCCGGGGATGGGCCCACACGTCAAACCTTGTTCCTGCGAAGCCCCCTCTGCTGTGGTGATGGTTCTCACGTGGGTCTGAAATGAGCTCTTTTCACGTGGAGGAAGTCTTTTCACGTGGAGGAAGTCAGATCTGTGTGGGAAGAATGCTGGGGAAGAGGGGAGCTTGGGTGGGAGACCACTCCTGTTAGTGGGAGCAGGCTGGAGAGAGCCAGCTCACGCCTCCTCCTGCGCTCTTTGTTCGGTGATTACCTCCAAGCAGAGTGTGGTAAGGAGGTTGGAGAGATGTTTCATGGGGCGTTAGAAATCAAATGCTATTAATATGCTAATTACAACAGGTTCCTATTTACCATTGAGGTGGGTCCTGCAGAGCCTGCCCTGGCAGCTGTTAGCTATTCTGCTCCAGAAATAGAAGCTTATCCTTGTGATCCGCCTGTTTTTACCTTGGGTTTAACAGTTCTGGCCTGACCCCTGGCAAGGAAGGCTGGGTGGGGTAGGGCAAGGAGGATTTGCCTTACTTCAAAAAGCAGGTTGGGGAGACAGCTTGGCACAAGCACCATGACCTGAGTTCCATCATCAGAACAAAGCTGAGGACGGGGCACGCTTGCCATCCCAGTCCGGGGGGGATGGAGGCAGAAGATGTGTGGAGCGCACTGGCCTTCTTGGCTAGTTCAAGTCCAGCAACAGAAACTATCTCAAAGGACAAAAAGCACATGGGGAACAACACTGGAGGTTGGTCTTCATGTGCATGCGTGTGCTCACACACACACACGCACGCACATGCATGCACACAGGCAGCCCTCAGAGGTCACGGGTGCTGGGATTCCCGGTCACCTGCCCGGTCCCTGAACATAGAAGCATTTTCAGCAGTGGCATGTCTGCCGCTGGCTGTGAATTTAGGTCGGTGGCGCAGCTGCTGTTTCCTGTGTACTGCTTTAGTCCTCGAAGTCCCTGCTATACTGGAAAACCAAAATGGCAGCCACCCAACCAAAGATGACAGATAGTTGTTTGGAAAACTGAGCGGCTAGCCACCTGCCTTCCTTGAGGGTGGATCCCCAAGGACAGGAAGCAGAGCCGACCTGTCCTTCGGCTTTCTGAAGATGGGAAGGCGGCGGCCCAGCTTGTCTAAACTGGGAACTTGAGTTCAGTGAGGAGCAAGAATGTGGTTCTTCGTTGAACCAGGGACCGAAGTTGTCTGGTGATGCTCATGGACAGAAAGTAGGAAACTACATTTTCAGGACCACTAGTTCAGCACGTTCTGAACTATTGAGTTCAGTCCCCAGCCCCAGAGAGAGTGGGGAGGAGGGAATATGACTGAGAGCATTGTAGTCTTTGACAGGTGTGGAACACAGATCTTGGGACTCCAAAGTGTTCCCAGCATGATGAATGACAACAAATCTGCTGTAGACACCTCTTTTCCAGGTGCCAATATCATCTTAATTACTGCTGAGTCATGAGGTGTAGTCCACCTTACCATAATGAAAAACATTGACAGATGAAATGCTCATAATCAAAAAGATTATGATAGAATCTTTGATAATTTTTTATCTTTGGTGAATTTTAGAGGTAGTCAGAGTCCATAAACTTTGAGAGTTTAACAGAAGGAAGAAAATGATCATTGAAACAGTAAAACCTGGAAACCCATTCCTTATAAAAAATTTTTTTCCTGAACCCCAACTCAATCTATATGGTTATCTTTCATGTTAGCTTAAATTTCTAGAGACTTTTCAGCTTGATTGAGAATTGATTTAAAAAAAAAAAAGATTCTGTAAGCCTAGGAGCCATAAGAAGTGTGGAGGAGTTTGTCTTATTTGTTCTGTTAGGCAGCAGTAGTGATTGGTGGAATAGGAGTATTACATGAGACCAACAAGAGGGAAAGGTATGCTCCGGCAAAAGGACACAAAAAGAATAGATTTCTGTCAGGCATGGCATTATATAATGGTTTCAGACAAAGCAGAAACCCTCTGGGTGCAGAGAGCAACTCAAAACAAACATAAGACAATTCCTTTCCCAAGCACCCTCTTTCTTGGTTAGATAGAAAACTAACTCTGCTGAGTAGATGTAGTCACTTTGGAAGTTTTAAGAAATAAATATTCCCCAAACTTTTCAGCATCAGCATTCTGGTTCAGAATTTTATGTTTTTAAAAAGTTTCCCCAGGAAACATGCATTAGATCACCAACTTAAAATGATTAGACTTCACAATTTTTTTAAATGATGATGTGCACAAGTAAGGTATGCATGCAGTAGAGCATGCTTTTCCCAGGCTGGTGATAGGAAGTGTGATACTTTCCTGTGTCCAGTTGCAAGCTGAGGTGTTGTGGGCACATTTAAAGTAGGGTGGACTAAGTTGGAGTGTTAGTAGGTAAAGGTGTATTAAGTGTCTTTTTCAACCTCAAATTTTCAGCTTTCAGTGAGTTCTTGAGCTGTAATCCACCCTAAATTGAGGAAGTTGTAGTTTCTCTGAATGTTACGCATAAACCCAATAAAAAAACAGCTCATGGGAGCAAGGGGGCTTTACACTGGCTTATAGTTATCTAGTTAGAGTTCTTAGTTCAGCTTGGCAGGGGGCTTACACCAGCACCAAGGCTAAGTATGCCAACTTCCTGAACCAACTTTCCTTGTTTAACCCACTTGTCCAGGGAATGGTGACACCTACCAAGGGCTGGGCCTTCTCATACCAATGAGACACTTGCCTTAACTCTCAGTTCTTTACAGATGTGCCCAAAGGCTAGCCTGAAGTTGTCAAGTTGACACATATCATCTGATAATCACAAGGAGCATCAGGAACCATCTTTGACACTCTCTGGTGCACAGTCTCTCTTGAGCAGGAACGGAGGACCAGACAGTTGAACTTTGCACCGCACCTCATCTGTGCCACGCCCGTCCCCAGCTCACTGCCCGTCCCACTCACTGCCGCAAGTGCCCAGGGTTAGGCTCTAAGATCTAGAATCAAAACTAATCATGAGTCATACCTTTTAGATTTCTGGGGTCGTGTTTGACTTGTGAGGTTGAGAGAGAGTGCTGTTTGTCTCTCTTTTTAAAAAAAATAAATACTTTAAAAAGTTTTCCCTAGTTTTACAAGCATATTGAGTACTTAGCCCTGCCTTCCTCCTTCCCTCCTTCCCTCCCTCTCTCCCCTTCCTTCATCAGTCCATCCCACTTCCTTCCACTTTCCTGCCTGTCCATCTGCTTCTGTGGGCCCCAGGGTTCTCTCTCGATTTTCTCATCCTGTGGGTGCTCAGGTGTCTGTGGCAGACCAAGTGGCCCCTCCTCAGGCTGCCCCACTGATAAGGGGCACTCTCCTTTACCCATCCAGTCTTAGCCTCCAAGATTTCTACTGCATGTAATTATCTCTCCTAAGATCCTCGCTAGTCTATGGGGGCAGTGGGTATGCCAGTCGTTATGCAAGTCTCGTAAGGACAAGTCTCATTGCAGTGAGTCCTGGGTGCAGCAGCTCTGCCTCGAGCGGACCAACCCATCTTTCAACTTTACAGTTTTACCACCCCCTCTTCCGTGTCTTTCTTCTTGATGTCATAGTTCTGCTCCTGCTGTGGCCTTAATCCATCTTGAACAGGCTCTTTGTCTTCAAGTCTTCTCTCAAATTCCACATGTACTACAAGGTCACCACTCGCAGAGCTCAGAACCCTCCACAACCCTCTGCACGCTTCAGCCTCTGGGGGGCTCCGTCCAAGCCAATGCTGCCTAATTTTTTCTCACATCCTTCAACACGGCATAAGGAGGTTTGTCTTACCATGCCACACTTCGGAATATTGGCAAAAAAGGAAGGCATGTGACAGAAACACAGATTCCAACTTGACGGTTGAAGGTGCAGCTGTGGGCATGTTCGTAAAGAATTGGTAGTTGAGAAATTCTCAGCAAGCCTGCAGAAGATTGTCTACTTGATGGGGAAGGCCTAACCTGTGGTGGGTGGGACTAGTCTCTGGGCAGATGAATAAGATGGATGGAGGGAACTAGTTAAGGAAATTGGCATCCTCCTGTATACTTAGACAGGCATGTCGGTCTGGCAAATGAAGATTGTCCCTCTCTCAGCAATGCTGTGGATATAGCATGTCTAGTTCCCTTGGCTCTTGGTGTTGGTGTAGGCTGTTCTGATGAACAAAGAACTGTAACTGGACAATTGTAAGCCAAAATCAGACCCCTTGTTCCCTTTAAGCCCTTTGGTCATGAATTTATTAGCAACGTGCATTATAACTGCAGCAGAATTCTTTACCAAAATCTTTTCCGCCAGTGTTTTCTTAACAACTTGCAAATTCTGAGCTACCTCATGGTACCTCTTGACACTGTCAAAGAGGATGGGGAGCAACCTTGTCCTCCATGAGTGGCATGTGACTGAGGTCCTGGCCAGGGAAGGAAAAATGCCAAACAAGCAGTGAGGTGTGGGCAGGGTTGGGACCACCTGGAACCTTCTTGTAAGTGGTGAAATATGCCAGACACCTCATGTTCCCCCAGGGTAATAAAACTGATCGGGACATTTTCCTTTTGAATAACAAGACCGGGACTGGGTTAGGAATAGTGATTTAACCATAAATGCAGGTGACATTTGTTTATGCTCCAAAGCTAAACCATCTAGTGGAATGCGACCTTTCACTGTGGAGTTGGAAATGACCCCAGCATTACAAGGAGGAGGCTTTAGGGGGTCCTGTGTCAGGTCTGCAGGTCTGTCTCCTGGGAGGAGAGCCCAAGGTAGCAACGTCACTCCTACAGTGGTGTCTGGCTGGGTGATTTGGCCCTGGGCACAGAGAATTATTTGGATAGGCCGAGGCTATGCACAGGGACGGGCAGGCTGGTAGGAGTACGCCTTCCTGGCTGCCTCTGGAATCCCCACACCTCAGGCAAGGCTTGAAGCTGGATTATTGTTGGCTCGGCTGCCTTGCAGAGGCTGCCTCTAGGTATCAGGGAGACTGGACTGAAGGCCGATAGAGAGGCAGCCAGACTCAGCTTGCCGGCTCTGTGGACAGCGCTGCCTGCGCTTCTTTGCAGGCACATGAGTGTCCCCCCCCCCATGCGCACGCCCTCATGCCACCCCGTGTACAGGGCTCCCCCATAGTTAGCAGCCAGGTGACGGGAGGTGGGGAACATTGGATTTTGGCCAAAGTGTGGAGGCTGCAGGGCATAGTCTGCTGACCGTTTCTGTTCCTCTTGGGGAAGCTGGTCCACCACACCCAGAAGACAGGGTACATAAGCTCTGGGTGGTGGCACAGGTGACCCACGAGGTCGTTACTCTTCATTGTCAACTGGCCTAGATTTAGAATTCCCTTACACACACCCATACACACACACACACACACACACACACACACACACAACTCTTCATTGTCAACTGGGCTAGATTTAGAATTCCCTTACACACACACACACACACACACACACACCCTAGACATCCCTGTGAGGATATTTTCAGAGAGGTTTAACTGATGCCAGAATCTCTGAATGAATAAAGAGGTTTAAAAAAAAAAGAGAGAGGGAGAGAAAGTAAACTGAACCCAGCATTCCCGTCTCTTGGTTTTGACTAGATACAGTTTGACCAGCTGCCTCAGAGACCTGGTGCCCTGTCTCCCCACAAGAGTGTGTTGTGAGCCCAAATCAACCCTTCCTTCCTGCCCTCAGCTGCTTTTGGTATTGTCATGTGAGGCAGGTGCGAACCATGCGGCCCTGGAGGCCTGAAGCCTCTGTTTCCAATGTGGGATTGTAGGCGCCGGCTCCTTAAGTTGCTTTTATCAAGTATTTCGTCACAGCAATGAGAAAAGTGGTAGTGGAACCCGGGGTGTCCCCTGGCGTGTCTTGCTTGGCTGGAGGGACACAGGTTGATTGTGTCTGGGGTACAGCTACATGAGGGGCTGCTCTGGACCCGTGACTTGACTGGGGTCCGCAGTGGGGGCCAAAATTGAGTTGCATCTAGCCCCAGCCCTCCTGTCGTGCATCCTGGCCACCTTCTGGCCTGGCTACTCTATTCCTAGTTCTGTGCGAGGCAGAAGGGATAGAAGCAGTTAGCCACTTCTGTTTGCAGACCAGGAAAACGGACAAGTGGTTTGTCAGAGGTCACCAAGATGGCAAATGGCAGAGCTGTGCCATCTCCTACCTTCCTGGTGCTTTAAACAGCAGAAACTCGCTGCGACGCAGTTCCAGAGACGGGAAATCCAAGATGGGGCGTCTTTAGAGCTGGTTTCTGGTGAGTCTTCTGTTTCTGACTTCATACGGCTCCTTCATCATGCATCCTCACGTGGCCTTTCCTCTGCCTATTGCCACTTCTCCTTGGGGACGCCAGCCCCGCAGATGAAGCACCTTCCATATAATGTTACCTCCCAAAGGGCCTGTCTTCAGATGCAGTCACATCGGGGACTAAACTTTGAACGTGCCTGGAAGACACGCAGCTTAGTCCACACCCCGCCCGGCCCTGGAGAATATACCAAGAGGGTAATCCGAGGTGTCATTTGATTGTACGGGACCCCAGTGTGCTGTGGGTGCTGAAACAGACCCCGACACTGTTTTGCCACAACATTCCTGCTGCGGGCCCAGCCTCGCCCCAATGCCGTCTTTGAATGTGTGTCCCTTTCCTGGGGACAGAGTCTGTCCCTGGCTTCTCCCGTCCCTCAGTTTGACGCAGGTTCTCACAGCGCTCTGCAGGTGTGCAGTGCATCTCTTCTCAGTTTGGAAACGTCCCTTCCGCAGCGGCTTCCTCTAAAGCATGCCCTCCTCCATCTCCCGTGCCCTGGTTTTCTTCCCTGGCATTGGCCAGGATCCGGTGTGCCCTGAGGCTGTTCCCAGGCTCCGAGGTTCTGCTGGGGTCTGGGGACCGGTCTCCTTCCTGCCTCTGCGTGTTTCTTGACTTTCAGGCCCACCGCTGTTCTGAATCCCAAGAGGACGTCTCTGTGGGATCAGATCCCAGCCCCTCTGGAACATCCAGAGACCTTGACTCCGGCCTTCAGCTCCAGGTGCGCGCAGTAGGTGAGCACGTAGCTCATGAGTGGCAGGTGCTGTGGGCAAGCTTGTGTGTGGCCTTGGCTGCCTTGCCTGCCCACAAGAGAAGTTTCATGTTCTTCATCATGACTGAGTTCCTTAGAAGCTTGACGCCATCTCGCCATTTGTACGCCCTATTCCCCATTTCCCAGTGACGGGCTGGGACTCCTCTTCGGTTCTTTTATTATTTACTTACTTGATGGGTGGCAGTCAGAGGATAATTTCAGAAGTCGTCCTCTCCTTCCACCTGTGGGCCTCTGGGGATTGAACTCAGATGGGCAGGTTTGCGAGGAGGCACCTACCCACCAAACTGTCTCCCAGCCCTACACTCCAGTTCTAACAGAGTTGAACAGATTTCCCATGGACACGCATGTTGGGTACCTCTGAGGGGAGATGGAGGAAGGAGAAAAAAATGACATTGCTGAGCAATGTGGGTCCGGGCTGTAGGCTGACCTTGCTCTGCAGGCTGTGCTTATGGGAGGCCATGATGCTATAAGAAAGAACAGTTAATATTTAAAATAAATAAATATCAGTTCTTAGGAAGTCATTAGTAACCTTGTAACAATTCTGAGTTTAGCTGTATAAATAGTGCCACAGCCTGGGGTCAAATACCCCGATGTCTTGTTTCTACCTACACCACCAAGCTTCCTGTTGAAGCTGCATGAGAAAAGTTAATGTCACCTCAGTCCCTGGAGTGATCATCCAAGCTTTGCCCCTGCTGCGCCTTTGGGAAACCCCAGAGCAAGGGCAGTCTTGCACAACATTGACATCCTGGGAACACACACGGGATTCCCGGCGTATTACTGCCTTGCGTTCCTGGAACCAAGGTGTTTATTTTATGTGTTATTCCCCAACAGCTCTGTTGACTTCTCAGTCTCCTAGCACCCAAACCGTAACTCTTCAGCGAAATGTTCTTCCAATGCAGATGACCTGGAGTGTCTCAGGAAAGGCAGACTTACAACATTCTACAAGGAGGAAAAAGATCCAGCACTTCAGGGCACCATCTTGGGAGTCAGACCTCTCCTCTCCTCTCCTCTCCTCTTCTCTTCTCTTCTCTTCTCTTCTCTTCTCTTCTCTTCTCTTCTCTTCTCTTCTCTTCTCTTCTCTTCTCTTCTCTTCTCTTCTCTTCTCTTCTCTTCTCTTCTCTTCTCTTCTCTTCTCTTCTCTTCTCTTCTCTTCTCTTCTGACCCTAATTGCACCAGGGACATAGTCCTGTGTTGGCACAAGCCAAGGGACTGCCTGAAGAATGTTGGTGCACTATTTAATAACACCGGGCATGCTGCATTTGAAATAACACCTGGGGATCCTCTGAAATTGTCCAAATTTAGTGGAAGACATAACTAAGTGAACTCCCAGCTGCAGTAAGCTCCTAGAGGGCTGCTGGTGCTGCGGCTGTCTCCTGGGTGGTGAGTGAAGAGAGGATGGGTGCAGGGAAGTCAGGCACGACTGTCCAGTGTTACAGTGGCTAAATGGTATTCGCTAGGGACCCACCATATGCCAGGCACTGTGCTGAACATGTTGATCTGGATTTGTGATGTATCTCATATCATCATCTCTCTGTAGGACCAAGAGCAGAAGTAGCTGAGGAACTTTCACAGCTACAGCATGGCGTGCCAGTTAACATCAGTTCAGCTGCTGTCAGAAAGCCCCTGCCATCTTAGTTTTATTCTGTGTTACCACAGTGAAAAAGCTGACCTAAGCGGTTTGAGGCAGGAGGAAGGGTTATTCCAGCTCCAATTCCAGGTTCCACCCCATCATGGTAGAAGTGTCACAGCAGCGAGAATTGAGGCAACCTGCCACAACACATGCACACTCAAAAAGCAGGGGCCAGAACCAATGCACGCCTGCCTGCTTGCTCTTTGTCTTTACGTGGCCTCAGACCATGTGCCTATGAATGGTTTCCACACACACAGTGGGTTGGGTCTTCCTACATCAATTGATACAGTCAAGACTGTCCCTTAAAGGGGTATCCAGAGGCCAACCTTCATCTAGAGGTGTGCCCAGAAGCCCGCCTCTTAGGTGTCAGATTGACACTTATCATACAGTTACTGGCATACCCACTAATGCTGACTTCAAAGAGAAACGCAGTTTCTCCCTGGAGAAACAGTGGAGTGGGGGCCGTGGTCCTTTAGTTCCCAGCCTCTATCTGGCTGATCAGTTGCTGGTCTGTAGGGCAGAGTGTCTGCCTCCCTCCTTGCTCTAGCTGGTCCTGACTTATCCAGTACCAGGCAGAGTCGCAGGCTGATGTTTCGGCACCCTTGGGAAGAGGAGGAGCTCTGGGGCTACAAGCTGATTTTGAGGAGTTCTGGGTTCACCTCTGTTACTCCATTTTCTTGAGCAAAGCTCTTCTCCAAGCAGGTATTCAGAAGGAAAAATGAGAGACATCAAAGGTTCCAGTACGGAATTTTTCAATCATTTTGAACATTGTTCTTGGCAGGAATAACTTAAAACAAGCAGCCGTTGTGGGTTACATTTAGGCCACTTAGGCCTGGGGTTTGCCACAACTGCGTTCTTTGATCATCCCAGGCAGCCGTGTCTTTTTCCCAGTTATCTCTCTTGTTAAGTCCCTGAGGAGGGACCCCTCTTGGGTTTCCCGTCAGTTCAGTATCTGTCAAAATGTCTGCTTCGAGGCTGACTGTGGGGGATAGAGGAGTGGAACTCCAGCTGCAAGGGAGCTTAAGGGGTCTAGACAGTTATAAGGTATGTGGGACTCTTAAAAAGGGAGGAAGCAAAGAGAAGCATGTTTTTGGGGCCCCGCCTATGTCTCTTTGATGTTTGTGTAGCTGAGAAAGCTTTAGTCTAAAATAAGTGGTACTTGGCAAAAAGCAGCGCTGCGTGCTGACAAATCGATTGTGCTCTTTCACTCAGATAAAAATGAAAATGCATGAGGCCTTTTGCTTTCTTTGCTCCTGATGATTAAGAGCATCTACTTGGCTCCTTGCAGAGAGAGGCTTGGAGATTTATATGAGACACCTGTGTGGAATCCATCTCAGGCTTTTGGGCTCACGGCACGGCTCAGCCTCAGGGTGTTCAAAGTGGGGGTCCCGGAGGGAGATTGGAATGGCTTCATAAGGGATATCCGTGCCTGGCCTGGCTAAGACCTTTGAGTGAGGGTCTTTGACTTTTAATGAGGGGGCTCTGTTTCCTGCAAGGGAGAACGTAGCCTGAGCCACCGCGGAGTAATTTGGAAGCATGTGTGTTAGTACGCAGCCGTCTGCTAGCTACTACTGTGTCTGGTCTCATGTAGCCCAAGCTAGTCTTGGACTCACTTGTAGCCAACCTGAATTTCTGATCCTCCTGCCTCTACCTCTCAAACGCTGAGATTACATATGTGCGCCTCTGTGCCAGGTTTCTGCAGCGTGCGCATGGTGTGCAGACACCATACCAGCGGAGTCATACACCTAGCCACTTGTTTGTTTACTCTGAGACAGGGTTCCCACATTGTGCCACATCTCCACTTGGGCTCACCACCTGTCCCCAACTGACCTCGCACCCAGCAATCCTCCTACCTTAACTTCCTGCGTACCTGGCCTTGCATTAGGTCTTATCTGCTCATCCATTGGCTTATGAAATGCTATTGCTTACAGCTCTAACTGGCTTCCATTGAGTCCCTGGGCTGCAGCCGGTCCCCTGCCTCCTCCAAGGCGGGCCAACCCTGTTTGGACTCCCGTCTTTTTGGCTGAAAGACTCACCTTGGTGTAGGTCCCAGCACAGGAATGTGGTGTGAAGCGCAATTCCAACACTCCGTTAAAGCCAAGCATTGACTTCTGGACACGGGACGTCAAGACTCCCCCTTGAAGGAACATCGGATTTGTTTGGACAAAAGAAGTGTAAACAGGGTCCGGGTGAATAACCTTTCTCAGTGTTGCTCCTGCTTCAATCAATCCTATATTTATTGATGACCTCATAAGTGTCTAGACTGTCCCAGGCTCTACAGGGAGAGACAGTAATGGTAGAAAGAATTTACAGCTTAGCTGGGGAGGCAAGGCCACTTCTTAGGATAGTAGCCAAAGGCGTGAGACAGAGTGTAAGTTACTCGTGTGTGGTGCAGGCTGCAGAGCTGAGGGTGCAGGGAGGTGATTTTAGTTTTCTGGAGAATTGGCTGGTCCGGCCAGTGTATGTAGATCCTGATTGACAGCCAGCCTAAAACAGCTACCCCTTCCCAGGCCATGTCTCCTGGAGGAGGCCAGAGGCTCTGGGCTTGCAAGGCAGGGCATCCCAATGTCAAGGAAACAGAAGGAGAAGCAGACATTGGGACATGTGGATCTCGTGCGTAACTCCTGTTCACCGTGGAGGTGTGATGTGACCCACCGCTCAGACCCCATGTCCTTGTCTATTCGCTGCCATAGATCCCAAGAAGCTAATATATACAGACAGGCTCTTGCCAACCCCATGTCATGAGGTGATGCTGCCTAAGGGCCTTGTTTCTAGAAGCCGTTTCTCTCCTTTTACCATGTGGGCTTCTGGGGATTGAACTCGTCTCCTTGTTTGCAAGCAGGTGCATTACCAACCACAGGGCCTCCTTTTTTAAGCATCTAAAATATAGGATGGTTACGGTACCTTGTGAGGGGCCTTGCATGATGCCTGGCATGCAGGACGCTCCCTGGTCACATTAGTAGTATCATTTTATATACCTGGTGGCAAAGCGGAAAGGCCTGAAACTCCTCTCTTTCCTAAAACCCAGCTCCAGCAAATTCTGTAAAAATCTATTGGGTTGGGAATATGGTTCAGTGGTTTAAAGCACTTGCCTCACAAGCAAAGGACCAGAGTCTGGACTCTCAGATTCTACGTGTAATGCCAACTGGATGTGGTGAGCTGCCTGTGATGCCAATCACAGAAAGTGGGAACTGAGAATCCTCAGAGCAAACTGCCTAGCTAGACAACTCCTGTCAGAGAGTCTGGGTTTGACCAGGTAGAATAAGATAGAAGAAGGATGAAGCTCTAGGAAATCCCATGCACAGGTGTACCCACATATGTGAACATGGGTACACACTCATGGATTCCATACGCATCTACGCATGAAGAAAAATCTCTAAAATCCCAACATCAACTCTAAAAGGGGGTGTTGCTCTGGGTCCCCACTGCCCTGTGCTAGAGTCTGCTGAAGCACCTGCTGTCTGTATCCTGTCTAGAATGTGGGTGTTGGGCGAGCTATCGTGTGTGTGAACACCCCTCTCCTTCCCTCTTTAGCATCCCTCACCCCTCCTGAGACCAAAGCCAGGCCAAGCACAGATGGAAGGAGGCTTTTGAAGGAAGAGTTGACGTAGTTTGACATTTAATCACCAAAGATCCGGGTCAGGTTCCAGCAGGCCAAACCCATGATACTCTGTTCCCTGGGGAGCCAGAGTCAGGGTGTGGTCCTGTGGCAGCAGGAAGGGTTGGAGGTTTATTGGAGAGAAGAGTCCAGAAGGACAGAACAGCGGCTTCCTACGTTTTCCTTCTGCATCCCAAGAATGGGGGTCAACGGGAAGGTTATAGGACGCCAAGCTGGGTTTCATGCTGAGAATGGCCTCTGTTAGTGGATGCACAGCCTGAGCCCACTGTCCAGAGCCAAGGTGAGAGTCTCGTTCAGAGGATGGGTGCTGAGCCGACGTGCGCACTTCAGAGACTGTCCTTGGCCACCTTTGGCCGCTCGACTGTGAGCCGCACTAGACCCTGGCCAGTGGCCAGGAAGAAGCGGGGCGGCCTGGTCAGAGCGGGGGAGGACAGCCAGGTCCGCCTGCCTGCGGAGGCTCTATTTGCCTTGGCTCCCGCACGCCCCGCCACTTCCTGGCCCCGCCTTCCTGTGGCTTGTGCTTTATTAGCTCATCGCTCCAGGTGAAGCCAGGCTATGCCCTGGAGAGCAAGGTGGGCCCAGCCGCCGAGGCTCCAGAGCCCCACCCTGCCTGCCCTCTTCCCAGGGGAGCCAGGGCAGCCAGCAGGGTGTTGTCACGCCAGGGCCAGCCAGAAATGCCTGGAGGGAGCAGTGGGCTGAGGGGCTTTTACCAGCCGTGGTCTCTCTAGTCACCAGCCGCGCCTGGGCTCAGGGAAGCTGGGGACCCTCTGCCACCCAGACCTCCCCAAAGCCAACTCAGGCTGGCAGGTGCAGGCCAGCAGCAAAATGGGCTGAAAGACCTCAGGGGGCATGAATGGCACCTGGAGCCCTGTTGTCAATCTTCCCATCAGGCTGACAGCTCCTCAGTCAAAAGAACAAGGTTGTGAGGATCGGGGTCCAAGGTTACACAAGGTCAGAGGCGGAGCAGCTGGAGACAAGTCCAACCCCATGGCCCAGCCCTGAGCCTGGGTGCTGGCTTGGCCCACGCTTCCTTGCTCCCAGGGCTCTGGGCTCACCGTGCCCAGTTCTGAACAACAGCAGCCTGGCACCTAGCTGCACAGTGAGCCACCATCCTCCATTCACCATCCTCCATTCACCATCCTCCATTCATTGTCTTGACGAAAGCCACCATAGTAGCAACTGCCCGTCACCCATTGCTTCTGGGGACCCTCATTTCTGACAGATTGGCTGGAAGGTTGCATTGAAGGGATGGCCTGAGATTGGGAAGCGCGGTTCCTCCCATTGTGTCGATTTGTTCATTTGCATTCCATCCCCGTTCATTTTACGGCCACAAGCCAGGCGCCTTTCCAAGTCCTGGAGACAGTAGTGAGCTGGATCTTACCGCGAGGACAGCGCTGGAATCGCTCGGGGAATCTCATAAAGCACAGCATCTGGTTACCTGAGATGGCTCAGTGCATAAGCAGGTCTGCACACAACTTGGAGATCTGAGTTCAGTCCTCAGAGCCCCAGACAAGAACTGACTTTTGAAAGTTATCCTCTGACCTCTACACATACACTGGCTTGTAATATCTCCTCTCTGCCTTCTCTCTCAGATAAGTTATTGAAAACACCCCCCCCCAAAAAAAATCAATGCCACTAGGAGTACCAACTCTGTACAGTTACTCTAGAACTGGAGATTTCTTCTAAGGTGAAAGAGAAGCTAAGTGGATGGTGTCCCGGGTGTGCTGTGGAGTGTTGTCAGTCTGACCCTAGGAGGCGGGCCTCTGCGCCCACCTATGAGGGGTTCTCATCCTCTAAGCATGCCTGTTGCTTTCACTGAGGTGGAGAGACTCATTTTCAGCGACACCATTTCCTGGATGTTGGTGTCCTGAGCTGAGCGGCAGGAAGTAATCCATCCGTGTGTGATGGATTCGGTCCTCTCTGCCCTCGCGTTGGATGTCATGTGACTAGCTGTCCCAAGCTCCTCCTGCTGTGACGGACTGTGACCTGGAGCTGTAACCACCAACCAGTGACTTATAAACTCCTCCTTCCCTAAGTCATTGGGTTTGGTCTAAGGGCAACAGAATTGAGTTGCATTTAGCCAGAAGAGTTGCAGGCAGGGTCCAGGCTGGGAGCAGCCGCCCACCAGCCAGGCAGGTTGCTCTGCAGCAGGCCTCGTTCCGGATCACTGGTAGGTTGTGTCGTGGGCCTGGGTCTTCGCTGTCCAGGCTCTTTGGTGATTTCACAGCTGTGCCTTCAGAAGTGTTGTTTGCCTTCATCTGTGAAAACTCAAACATCTACAAAAATAGAATTGAGTACCGGTCACGCATCGGTGTGTTCCCTCTTTGCCAGCACCCAGGTACCAGGTGACTTCTGTGCTGACGTCTTTTGGAGTCATGTCCTTGGAATTGTGCTGTGGACCAAGGAGATGGTTCAAGTCCAGTGCTTCCGACCCCTCATTGAGAAATGGCCAAGTGAGAGAGGTGGGCCTGGAACCCAGATCCCAACCCTGTCCCCAGCTGTTCCCAGGATGCCTGGCAGGCTGTGTGCCTGGTCTTAGATCCACCTGCATAATAGCTTGGCTGTTCCCCCAGTTCGTCCCGTCCCATCCTTCCAACCAGCGCTTGATCCCTTCCCCACTGAAAGGAAATATCCAAACTCTCTGCTTTTCTGGATTTAAGGATAAAGATGAGGTGGCTGCCTGATTCCGGGCCGTGCTATAGCAGGGGAGCACGACATTGTCTCAGCCTCAGTGCTTACCCACACTCCTTTGATGCACCTATCCAAACAGAGACCAGGCACACCCCTCTCCCCCCCTTCCTGTTGGCCACCTGGGCCCCAAACACCCCGCAACTCAGGGGCTTTGACATGTGACTTGTCCAGGTGCCGCCAGCCGTGTAAGACCTGTTTAGGATGTTGTGAAGATGCCGCACACAAGGCATCAGTAGAACCACAGGCCACAACGGGGGACGAGAGGCAGAGGAACACACGCTTGGTTAGGGCGTGTTGGTGTAATGGGCCGTATGTCATTTTTATTCTCATAACAACATCATTCTTGAAGTCATCAGAACCCACTCAGCTGTTGCTAACCAAATACCAAATGTTTCCCTTTCCTTTCCCATGTTCTCCAAGGGGCGGGCCGGGCGGAGCCGCCCTCCTCTGGGATGCTATCACGCCTCCCTTCACGTCACAGAGCGACGCCAGACCTTTCTCCAGCTTTGGCAGCACTTTTCAAGAAAAAGCTGATTTCCAGTGCTTTCTCTGTTTATTGTTTCAGAACTGGGGTATAGCAGAAGCTCATGCAAGTGTTCCCACGGGTTTTCCTACAGCCCCTTAGGATCCATGAAGACCCCACCCCTTAGGGGCCAACGGCCTGATACTTCAAGGAAGCAAAGTTGAATAAGATACAGTGAGACAGACTTCCCTTTGGTGGAGAGATGGCGGCCCCACTGGCCAGAAACATGTGGTTTCATTTCCAAGGGCTCCGGTGTTAGCCTTTCCATTTCCTCAGGAAGCTGCATTTCGTTCTTGCTCTTATTTCTGAAATGAAACGTTCGTTTTCCTTGGCCCGGGTTCAGGGAGCGCCTGGGGCAACAGTGAAAACAGACGCGGGCAGGTCTGGGTCGTGGTCAGCCTTCCTACACCAGCTCTCTGCCCCTCTCTGGAAGGACCGTTGCCAACACTCGGAGAGCCCAGGAGGGTGGGCCGACGACCACCTCTCTGCGCCCAGGTCTCGTGACCATCGCTGCCCTGGCTGCCTGCATTCTGGCCTCTGTTGGGGAGAGCTCGCTGCCCTCCAAGTGCCCACATACCACAGACTCTTAATTAAGAAAGTATGTTCCCATTTCATGTCACTGGGAAAGAATGAAAACAATGACAACATTTATTTATCTTCGCTATCAATGTCATTCCTGTTTCCCAGTCTGCTGGGGGTTGAGAGTCCTAACGGGATTGTCTGGGTTGTGAGACTCCAGCCTCAGGCATGAACTGTTGGGACACGCGTGGCTTCTTTTAGAGGGGAGAGAGGGGTTCTCAGCACGGGAGAGCAGGGCCACGGATCCCTGCCAGACCCTCCCAGAGTTTGGATCCCGGCGCTTCAGAGGCGGAAAAGCAACTCAGCTGGAGCCTGCTTTCGTGTGTGTGTCTGTGTCTGTGTGTGTCTGTCTGTCTGTATGTGTCTGTGTGTGTGTCTGTGTCCGTGTGTCTGTGTGTCGTAGAGAAAGTTGAATTCTTTTTACCAGCTCTGTTCCTTTATCTTCCTTTGTCATCAGAACAGTAAAAACCGTTTTCTCCAGTCTGGTGGGGGAAAGGAAATCTGTCTGCCCAGCTGCTTTTTACCCGTTCTGGGCCATGTGCTGTCCCTAGGCTGCCGGGCTCACACATATCACTGAGTGTCCTGACAGCAGTCAGCTCTGATCGGCATCTACAGGCAGCCGAGCCTCAGGAAAGAGACTTGCCCAACACTACGTGGCACCTAGGCTGCTCACTGCCCTATAGACAGCACTCTTGCCACAGGGAGCTGGTTAGCCTGTGCTGCGGATGGGGCTGTCCTGGGCTCTGCCTGTGCCCACTAGGTATTGGTATAACCACCAGCTGCTGGGCCAGGGTATCCTGGGAGGACAGTTAGGATCAGACCCTAGTGTGTACAGCCAGAGGAGTGCTCCCCAGGAGTGCCAGCAGCCCTGACAGGCAGTGTGCAGTGCTGGGGTGTCTCAGATGTCACACTAAGCAGCCGTGGGCTCATCCCTTCTAGAATCTCCAGGAGGATCCAGCTTAGCGGAGCAGGCGGACAGTGCTCGCTTGTGAAGGTTCAGGAGCTTGCTGTAGCGGAGCAATTCAGTGCTTCCAAAGCCCTCGCAGGTAGCTTTGCGTTTTGACTCATCCAAAGTAACTACTCAGGGCTGAAAGGCTTTATTAGTCAGCACATTTTGGTAATAGGAGACGGGAACCTAAGATAAAGTAGCTTAACCATGAAAAGAAAATCTGTTTATGTAACTGGAAAGCCAGGGGTAGATCCCCTGGCTTTAAGTGTGGCTGGATCCAGACCCCATTTGTCACCCAAAGCACTGCTTGGCCAACCAGCAGTACTTGTGACTTCATTCTCTGTCAGGTTTTCTCCACTGAAACAAGAGTTAAGCACCAGGAGCTCTGGGTGAACATTTAAAATTGCAAGAAAGAAAAGTATCTCTCCTTAGAGTGTCAAGTCAAGGTCAAGGACAGGGGGCTGGGGTCATGGCTCAGTGGATAGCATTGTTGTTGTACAAGTAGGATAACCCAAGTTCAAATCCCCAGAACCCTTATTAAAGCTAGATACAAAAACTCCTATGAGGAGGTGGGAGGCAGAGACTGAATCTTCTGGAGCTAGTGGGCTAGTGGGCGTATGTGTTAGCCTGGCTCTAACAAGGCCTGATACCCAAGGCATCCTCTGACCTTCATGAGCACTGTGGTTTGTGTGAGCTGACATGTTCTCTCTCTGTCACACACACACACACACACACACACACACGCGCGCGCACGGACAGATTTAGATGAGTGTGACTCCTCTACCTAGCTCTGAGAATTACTGTTGAGAAGATAAAGAGCTCTCACACTGTCCTCTTCGCGCTGTCACCTCTGGTCTGGAAATCTGTACTTCCACCAAGCTCACGGGGAGACACCGATGGTCCTCCCTCGAGGCCGAAGTTCAGGTATTTTCATATTATTGTTAAGGAAACACACTCAGAGAATCCAGGTGGCACAACTTAAAGTTTTTCCTTTCTTTTGGCCAGCTGTCTTGCAGTATTTTTATTTATCTACAGTGAAATTCACCAGTTTCAAGGGCACAATTAAGCGACATTGACAGACATGCGGTCGTTCACTTCCACGGTCACTACAGGCTTTCACAGCAGGCCTTTGTTGCGAATGCCCCCCTCTCCTGCCCCGTGGTGATTCTGGTCCCTGGATTCCAGACGCCTGCAGTCCGTATCTGCTCCTGGACCTGTGCGGCGCTTCCGAGGCCCGTCAGCGCAGTGTGTGCTGCCGGTAACTTGGGCCTCTGTGTCATGAGTGCCAGGCGAAATTCCAGCCTAGGAAGGTGGCACCTCCTGGTTTTCCATGTACCCTTCATAGACTTTTGGGTTCTTTGTAGGGCTCACTTGGCTCTGAAGGTCCAGGGTCAGGGAACCTGAACTTCCTCAGTACTCAGCAGTTCTTGGGCCTTTGAGGCAGCAGGTGTTTGCGGCCCTGGGAGGGACAGTGACAAAAGGAGTGGGCATTGTAGAGCATCTGAGGTCCAAGGGGCCGGGGATCAGCATGCAGCCAGAAGTTCCCCCCACCTGCATCTATTAGGCACAGCCACACTCAGAGACAGTTTATACTCAGGCAGGGAAGCTTTCACGACAACCACACTGTTAATATCTGTGATGGAGACCATGTCTCCTTTAAGGCTGAAGTATTTATTACTAGTCTTTTGAAACTAGGGAGGGAGATGACAGACCAGGAATTCCCAGTGGTGCTGGATAGGAACGATGGAGCCCTGTGTAGAAGGAAGCTGCAGAGGTGACCTTGGAGCCTGATCCAAGACCCTTTCTTCATGTGCCTTTGTGAACTGGTACCCCAGGAGATGCTCTGAGCTGCAGAAAGGTCTAGAGGTCTGTTCACGCCCCTTTTTAGAGATGAAGAAACTGAGGCCCTGCAAGGGAAGTTGATTCGCCTGTGGCAACATGGAGAGTTGTGGGCAAAGCTGAGACTGGCCCTGGCGGCATCATCGTGGTGCCCTTGGCCGTGGGCCAGCAGTGGCCGTGTCATCAGGGATTTCTGAGAATAGGTAGGGAGGCCAGGGGAGGCTGGGCCAGGCACCCAGCCACCGCTAGGGGCGTGTGGTAAGGACAAGCCCCTTCGTCTTGTTGCACACTCTGTTGGTCAACAGCCTGACAGATGCTGGCCTTAGAAGGAAGAGGCTTGACTGTGGTGTGTGCCTGTGTGCGTACACTTGTGTGCATTCTCCTGTGTGGTACACCTGCGTGCTTTCACCTATGTGCACTCTGTGCATACACCTGTGCGCGCTC
The DNA here is from genome assembly GCA_023101885.1 of Typhlomys cinereus. Lineage (NCBI taxonomy): Eukaryota > Metazoa > Chordata > Mammalia > Rodentia > Platacanthomyidae > Typhlomys > Typhlomys cinereus. The sequence continues at coordinate 1,263,445 of JALPQD010000343.1, read as the reverse complement.
ACCTGTGCACGCTCGCCTGTGCGCGCTCACCTGTGCGCGCTCGCCTCTGCGCCTACACCTGTGTGCTTGGTATGGGTGTTCAGAAGCTATGTTCAGCACAAGTAATTTCCCCTCCCTCACTCAGCACTGCTTGCCCCCACCCCTTGCTGCCCAAGCACCTGTCGTTTCCTTCCAGTTCCTGTAAGCCTTTCCTTGAGGTCTACTCCATAGCACTCCACAGTACTCACAGACCTAACCCTGAACTCGACACGTGGCCTGTAAAATTAAAGGAGCCTCTTAGTACCAAGAAACAAGGGACTTTGGAAGAAAGTTTGATGAATGAATGAAAGCTCCAAAAGAAAAAAGTTGGAATAATTGGATGGTTTGTGGATAGCTCGAGGCAGAGGGACAATACCAATGAAGAACATGGTTCGAAGCAAGATACCATGTTCGAAGACGTGTGTGTGTGTGTGTGTGTGTGTGTGTGTGTGTGGTGCATATCAGTGCACATCTGTATGTGTGTGCAGGGTCCAGTTCCCCGAGCTGAAGAGACAGGCAGAAAGGGCTTCTGCCTTCTTGGCGCTTGTCTTCAGCAGTGACTGGCCAAACTGGGGAGCAGGATATGGGCACTTCCTGAGAACTGAAATGACAGCGCAGCTGGCAGCTGCTCAGACAGATGTGCCCCAAAGCTATGTTGCAGTTTCTTAACCCACCTCCCAACATTAGTATCTTCTGACTTTGCAGAAGCTACCCGCACCTCAGGTTCAAAGCAAGATTTCATGTTCGAAGATGTGTGTGTGTGGGGGGGGTGCATTTGCAGTGCACATCTGTATGTGTGTGCAGGGTCCCAGTTCCCCGAGCTGAAGAGACAGGCAGAAAGGGCCTGTCTTGCCATATTAAGAACTTGGGTTTGCACTTCTGTCACCTTGAACATTCATTCCCAAGTTCATAGTCTTCTTCCTGTGGCCTTACCCATTTCTAAGAGAATCACAAACATATACCGCTTTGCTTTTGTGGGTAAGTGAAAATGGCCTGTTTATCATTGCTGGAGATCGAGAATAAAATAACGGTCCTTTTTGTCTCTTCCTGGGCCTCCATAAAATGACTTTCTTGCCCGAGCCTCTCTGCATGGTGGCTGGGAGAAGCAATACTACGGAGGGGCTGACAGCTTGTGTCAGAGTCACCTGGTATTTACCATGCTGTGAGTTTATCTCAGCCTTGTTTCCACACTGACAGTAAATGCTGTACGGAGAGGAAGAAATCCTGTCAAGATGAACTCTTGGGGAGTCACAATATGGTACATGAAATCTCATAATTGTTTTTGGAAACGGGGTTACCTTGCTCAAATCAAATAAGAAGCACTGTGTTCTCTCCCACAATTGAGTAAAACTCAAGTTTGACACCTGGTAATTTGCTCAGGTTCCAGCTGTCTGTAGGGAAGCTTTTGCGTGGGGAAGGGTGTGAAGGCTTCTTTTACCCCCCTGGGTGGGTCAGGCTGAGTGGGAGGCAGCAGGGGGTGGGCTGTGCGCAAGGCTTCGTGCTCACAGATACAGGTGCAGACCTGCTGTGGACATAGTTCAGGGTCCCTCCTGAGACTGATAGTCACCGTCACCTAACATATCATTTCATAGGTGTTACGGGGGCTCTCGTCTGCACACCCACCCGCACCCCTGCTGCCCTTTCCCACTGAGTAGCCCTCCTCTCCGCCCCCTCGGAACCATGAACACCCTGAGACTAAATGCTTAGTGGAGTGGCTATTTGAGAACCATCTGTGCCCAGAGAGGTGGAGCTGGTGCCCACACTGAAGGGCAGAGTCAGGGCAAGAATTCAGTGTTGAGCTGAGCCACTTGGGAAGGTGCCAAGCAGAGAAGCTCTTGGCAGGTGGCTCATTCCTGTTGATCAAAGTATCCACTTGAAAGAATGTGACATTTGCGACTGACTTCTCCGTGGGATGCTTTGTATCTGTGAGTTCCTACCAAAATAGCCCTTGCCCCCTTGGCCTCAGGCTGATTGCTCATGAAAGGAGCAACGTGTGCCTGCCGTGGACAGCGACCCTGTCAAATAGACAACCCAGCCCTAGGGCTCCCCGGGCGGGCTGCCTGCGGGGCTCTTTTCTAAGCTACATTCCCAAAGCTTCCTTCCTTCTCCTGGGCACTCACAGCCTTGAGGGACAGGCATCTGGTCAACCTCAAAGTCTTGCCGTCCCAAGATAAGCGAGGATCATTCCAAGACCACCTTACTGAAGCTTTGCAGAGATTCCCTGATCTGCTGAGGTCCTGAGTCCCGACCTTAGTAGCTACAACCAGGGCCTGGGCCTCGCCCTAAACCTGTGACCGTGGCCAGGAAAACAGGCGTCTGATTTGACTATGACTAAGTAGTGTGTAGATAAATAATTGACCGTATTAACGTGACTGGAGTCTTCAGGCTGATTGGCCTGGGCTGCATCATGTGCCCATCTTTGAACCTTACCAGTGTATCTGGAAGATAGAGGCCTCTGATTGGCTGGATCTGAGTCACGTGCCATCCCTATAGCTTGGGAAACATGAACATTCCCAGCATCCAAAGGCTAGGTGGGGATTTGTTCAGACTGGTAGAGAGATGTGAGAAGAGACGAAGCCAATCCTAACACTCCGCATCTGGGATGGTAACAGGTCCTGTCTCCGGGGACCTTGCCCCACTTCTCCGGCTGATGAACGCGCAGCCCCTCCTTTCAAGCTCAGCAAACGCCTGGGGCAGCTCTAACATGAAAGACTTGGACGTCCATGCTGAGGAGGGAGGGTCAGAGGCCACATGTCTCAGCCAGTGCTTTGAACATCCTCCAGGCGGAGGAATCTTCTAGAAGAGTCTGTATGTAGCCTCTTTGCAGGGAAAGGGTCCTGTCCCGGCTCCAAGTGCGTGGATTTGGGTTTTCAGAGAAGGAAACTCCGTCCCACAGAAGGTGAGCTGTTTGAAGAACCAAAGCGGCCGGCTGGTCTCCCACCCCTGGCCTTGGGGCTGGGTACCTCCTGTTTCCTGCCGAGTGGCCCAGGGCTAGTCACTTCCTGCCTCTGTGCCTGTTCAGCTGGGAAACGCACGGTTTTCTTAATTTGAAGCATCCCAAGAGTGGGCTTTACTCCAATTAGGCAACAACAACAACAACAACAAAAATTTTTTTTTACTGCATCCATTAGGATGCTTTGAATTATAAGTAACTTAGGATTCTTTCAAACTGTCCTAAACAAAAGGGGTATGTTGTTCATAAGTCGGCTCTTCAGATGTGGTGTGGGAGGCAGGCATGGTTTGATCCACACATCAGGGGACCATTTTTCCCAGCTACGACCTCCTTGGGGGGGAGGCGAGGTCAGCCTTGTCCTTGCAGCAGCTTTACACCAAGGGTCAAGGAATGTCCCGGGACTCAGACTTTGGTCCCTAGAGGTTGGCCTGCTCTAGGCCACATCCCTGCCATCATCCTCCAGCCACCAGAGTCAGAGGATGAAACCATGGTCCCCTGAGAAGCCCGGCCAGGTATGAGGTGACAGAGGGCTGCCTGGTCCCTCCCGGTCTCACCAAGCTCCTCTTGTCTTGTCTTGTCTCCAGACAGAGATTACTGCAGTTTATGTGACAAGCAGCCAATCGGGAGACTGCTTTTCCGACAGTTCTGCGAAACCAGGCCTGGGCTGGAGTGCTACATTCAGTTCCTGGACTCGGTGGTAAGTCCCTGTCCTTGAGGAGCGACCCAGGGTCATCCGTGGTTAGCAGCTGTTTGCACCAAAGGAAAGAAAGCCAGACTTCACAGTTTGAAAGACCAAAAGTCTATAAACTCTTGTTGCTTTAAAATCTGGGAAATCAGGCTGCAGAGATGGCTCAGGGGTTAAAACTCTGTCTCTCAAACAGAAGGTCCTGAGTTCAGATCCCAGGTCCCACCTAAAAAAAAAAAAAAAACATCCAAGTGGAAACGGTAGTGATCTGCACTTCTGGCCCTGGTGGGTGGAGCCTGGGAAATCCCAGAGGGAAGCAAGGAAGTAGAAGCAATCCAGGATGATTCATGAAGTCATCTTTGGTTCTCCACAGGGACACACAGTGCCTTCTCACACACACACACAAACATACCACAAAATAAATAAATAAAAAAAATTTTAAACTCTCTCTCTCTCTCCCTCTTGTCCCTCTGTTCTTCACTTCGTTTCTTTATTTTGCGCATGTGCATACACCACAGTACCCATGTAGAAGTCAGAGAACCGCTTAGAGGAAATCTGTTTTCTCCTTCGGTCACGCAAGTTCTAGAAGTCAAACTCAGGTTATCAGACTTAACTGGAAAGTGCCTTCACCCACTGATCCGTCTGTCCGGACTGAAATTGGGAAGTTTCTCAATCCTGAAGTAGTTCTTGATGCTGCCTCCCTTCCTTCAGCTGAGGATGCACTTGGTAACATTCAAAGCTGGTGTAGCCTTGTTACTGGTTCACTGTCCGGCTCCCGGCCTTTGAGCTTCCTGTTCACCCTGACCAGGCACAATTGTCCCGACAGGTGCCAGTGAAGGCCTGTGTAGTGAGGACCCGCTGGCTACCCCGTCCACCTGCCAGCACAAGGCCGTGCCAGTCCCGGGGCAGGTGGCTGGGCCTGAGGCTTTCGGGACTTCCTTCAGCTGTGTTTTCTCTCGTTTGTTTAACAAATGCCGAGATCCAGCGCATGAAACTTCAGGAAGGCTTTGGAAATGCGCAGGAAGACATTGGCTCCTCTGCCTCGCGGCCTGACCCACTGAGCACTTCTTGGGTTTCTGCCTGGGGAAGGAGAGCAAGGGCTGGGGTGCTAGGAAGGAAGGATGACGACCCACTGTGAGGGATTGGGTCACCTGGGATCCCCTTCTAGGAACAAGGCTGAGGTGCGCGGTGTCGATTCCTACAGGCCCCACGTCCCTACATTCTTTCCACCTCTATTTGGGAGGGAAGGTTGTGCCAGGAAGGTCAAGTTGGTTTGTTCTCTCTCTCTCTCTCTCTCTCTCTCTCTTCTCTCTCTCTCTCCTTCCTTCCTCTCTTTCTCTCTCATTTCTTTATCATGTGTATACACATGCACATGTGTGGAGGGCAGAGGAAACCTCACAGGAGTCAGTTCTCTCCTCCACCTTCCACGCTCTGGCGATTGAATCAGTTCGTAGGACTCAGAGCAAGCACCTGTACTCCTGAGCCATCTCATTGGCCCGTGGCCACAATCCCTGTCAAGTCAACATGTCTGGCACGTGCGTAGCCTTGCTTCAGGCTCCCAAAGCTCCCAACCCCAGCAAGGTTCCCTGTTCCCCAGCCGTGGAGCCTGAGGTCTGCGTCTGGCCCCTGACTCCCCCTCTTCCTCATCCTTTCCCCACCATGAGAAACCTGACCGTAGGTCTAGTCTAGTCCCTTCCATCCCCCGTGACCTGTGCCTCAGTCCTGGTCCTGATTCTGGCACGGGCCCGACAGCTCTCACTTAAAGATTATGCAAGTTCTCAACCTTGGCTGAGGGTCACAGACACCCAGAGCTGTACCAATGCCCAGCGCAGGAGCTGAAGCCCCGAGGGACGAATTTGCGTCTCTGGGAATGGGGTCTGGTGTTGGAATAACTTTTTATTATGGAAAGTTTCAGACTATTAGAAAGTAATAGTCAGCTGGATAGTGTAACGAGCCCCCACGTGTCCTTCGCCCCACTTTTATAATTATTGGCTATGGCCAGTTGCTCCGCGGGGCTCCGCCTGCCTTCGGCAGCACTTTGTAGATGAATCTCAGCTGCCAAAATTCTTTCCTTTGTGAGTTTTCCGTTGTCTCCAGATAATAAAGGCTCTTCACAACAAAGCCGACCCCCGAGCAACCGAGGGCTGGAGATGTGACTCTCTAACATGTATTAATACCAGGCTCTGGGTTGCATCCCCAGCAATGCATAAAAATAGTAATGAAAACAAACATTAAGAAAGTACTAGTTTTAATGTTTTTTAACATTTATTTGTGTAGGGCAGTCATTCGCATGCTGTGACACACTTGTGGAGTCGTTGAGTTGATTCTCTTCTTCCACCATGTGGGTTCCAGGGATTGAACTTGGGTCATCAGATTTGGCACCAATCACCTTTACCTCACCTCACCAGTCCCACAATACTGTTATTTCAGTTTTTTAAAAAAGAAAAAGAATTCACTGTTATCAAATATGAATGCTCTGATACCTGATTTTCTCGTACGGTCTAGTTGTTTGTGCTTGTGCTGCCATTAGGATTGACCTGGTATTTTACTTTGTCTTTCTCTCGGCTCTAGGCTCCCCCACCTCCACCTTCTGCTGCTGAGTCTATTGCTCGCCCAGAGTTTCCTAGGCTGCTTACTAGACTGACCAGTATTCCTTGTAAAAGCTAGCTAACTGGATCTCAAACTTAATCCAGTCCAGTTTCCTCTTCTGAATTGTGCGTATGTGTGAGACAATGGCTGCATGCTCTCTGAACAGCAAGCATGGGCTGTCTGGTTGTCTTTCTTTTTATGAGATGGCAGCACCTGTTGATCATCAAGATCCACATCTGGTGAGGGGTGACGGGTTGCAAACATGGCAACATGCTGATTCTGCCGTTCCCCTTCCTTCCCGCTGGACCACTTTAGTTACTCTCGGGTTTCCCAGCAGCGCTGGTCGCACAGGAAGTGATTCATGGACTCTTCACTCGTGTTTGTTTTCTGGATCCCTGGCTGCTCGTTAGCATCCTCCACCACTAGTGAATCCTGAGAGTTTGAAACCCACGGTATGAAGCATGTTCATGTCCCCATGCACAGTGGCCCCATCCTTTCTGATGCTTCTTACAGGGGGTGCTCCTTTCGGTGGGCTGAAGGGACCCAGGACGATGGGGGCTCCTTGCTCTCTGCTGTAGCGTGTTCTGGCCTCCTCTTGCACTACACCGCACCCCAGTGTGTACCCAGGGGTGTTCACTGCCACTAGAGCAGTCATTGGTTCCAGCACATAGGAGTGCTTTCACACCTCCCAGGACTTTGATGTGCCCTTGGAGTTGGGAAGTATAGACCTAAGGATTATGCCCAGGCTTGAGGGTGATTCCCCAGAGCCTTCACCCAGCAGGCCCTTTAAGTCTCAGTCTTCACCAGGGGTTTCTTCATTCTGGTTCTGCCTACCCACCTGCTTGTAGGGGCTCCAACATGCCAGGCTGTCTTAAGCCCCTTGTTCCCAGCTGCCTTGGCCCTCCCTTCAACGCTGTCCCCTGGTCACATTTGCCTGGAGGGTGCTGCTTGTCCTCTCCCTGCTTCCTCCTGTCTCTGCTCCCAGAGCCTCCCTCGCCTCACCTCAGCCGAGGTCTTGCTTCCCACCCACACCTGCGTCAAGTGGTGCTGGCCCAGGACAGGTATAAGCCCCTGTGTACGAGGAACCAGTCTCCTCGAGGGTCTCTGCTCGCAGCGCTCCCTCGTGGGGTCTGCTGGTTTAGAATGGATCAGAAGCACCAGTGCACCCTCTCCCGCCGCCGGGACTCGTCCTAGCAGACGCCAATCCGAGACCCGGCTGCCTCTCTAGATGTCCCAAAACACACGAACTGTGGCCGGGCCTGTACTTGAGACAGGATGAGATGCCCAGCACCAAGCTTCTCTTCATTCCTTTAGTCTTTCCTCTTTGTTAAAAAAAAAAAAGTACTCTCTGCCTGGCAGAGTGCTAGACCCTTGGGATGTATCCATGATCAGAACAGATGACCTTCTAGCCGGGAAAGGTCCCTTGTCATACACACAAGAGGTCACACCACTGGTAGGGCATGTTAGGAAATATCAACTAGAGTTGGAAAAATAATAACCAGAGGACGTTTTCGGGGGGTTGTGATGGAAGCCTGGATGTGTTCAGTAAGTGATCAGTATGATTGTCCTTGGAAAAGTGACATGATAGATAGAAGGAGTTGGAAGAATTAGTATAGGTGGGAGCATCCCAGGGACAGCCAATGAGAAGTCCTGTGGGCAAGAGAGTCCGCGACTTGAGAGAGGAATGATGACACGGGGAGAATTGTTGATCGCAGAAGAACTTGTTCCCTTGAAGTCTTATTTTTTTCTGTGTGCGTATTTGTGTGTCTCTGTGAATCAGAGGGTTCTGTGTGTGCCTGTGGAGGCCCAAGGGTGACTTTAGGAATCACCCTGAATTGTTTTACCCCCTCTTTGCTTCACTCTGGAGTTTCCCATGCTCCCCTTTCCAGGGTTAGACGTGCAGGCCACTACCATTTCCGCCTGGCGTTTTTTACCTGGGAATCAGGGATCTGATCTCAGGGCCTTCTGCTTGCAAGGCAGAGGCTTAACCCCTGAGCCATCTCTCTAGTCCTTTGTTTTTATGTTGCGTGAAAACCACTGGAAGATTTTAGCAAAGCAATGGACGTTGTGATCTGACACAGGTATTTATAGGATCCTCTGATTTCCTTTTTGGGAACAGGTTTTAGGGTGGTGTAGGGGCCGAGGTAGACAGGTGTCCAGGTCAGGATCTGAGAATACGGGAGTTGTCCATATGCAGCTGGGATGGAAATCTGTGTGGGGGGGGTTCAACCAGGAAGAAGAAATGCCACCCATGGATCAGCCGCGAGGACCAGAGCTGGGGCGCAACGCGCACCATGCTTCATTTGGAAAAGATGCGGCGGCCTCAGCCTTGAGACCTGTCTGGAGAATTGACGAGGCAGAGCAGGTTCAGGCCTGAGCGCAGGAGCCGGTGGAATTTTCCAGTCACGTGTCCTGGTAGGCGCCGCTAGTGCATTTAAGAAAGGGAAAATAAAACTCGACGGCCGCCCGTTTTCGCTCTGGCTGCGTGGTCCTGCCCTTCTCGCTGGGCCGGCACCAAGAGCTGTTTATTGGAAAGGAAATGGGAGTCTGGCCCGGAGCGAACCGGTCAGATGCTCTGCATACCCCTTGACCAAGCTCCCACTAGGAGGTCGCCACGTCCCCTCCTCACTTTTATCTGAGAATTAGTGAGGCTCCTTCGCCGCACCTTGATGCCATCCCTAGCCTCTGCGCCCCCCCATTTTATGCTTGAAGGTTTTGCTGCGTTTTCCAGCGCTAGCATAACTTCTCGTCTGAAATAGTTTTTTTTCTTCCATCCTAACCGTACCTCAAGAGGAAGGAGGTGGCAGCGTCCTTTGGCATTACAGCCCCATCCTGGGTACTCGTGGGCTCAGCCAGTGCCGTCCACGCCATTCCCACCTCTCTGTTGAATTTCTGCCAAGTTGAGCTTATTAAAAATAACAGGTCCTCAGGGGGTGCCTTGCAGCCCAGGAAGGGCCTCCCCTGCAGTCTCACTGTCCATGCCAGCTGGGACTGTCCAAATGGCCCCGGTGGTTTGGAAGGTACATTGTTCACCAAACAGCAGGGGTACCTTGACCCAGATCTGGGCTGTCAAGGGGCTTCTGCTGCCCTCTCAGAGAGAAGTAGAATCAGTGGCCCAACTCCACAACCCAAGTCTGGGCTGCAGAGAGTAAAGAAGGTTTGGTCAGCTGAACAAGGAGTGGAAAGGGGTTCAGGTTTAATGTTGACCCCCCCCAGGCCAAGATAAGCTCACCACGAGCATCTTAAAAGATGGCATAGCGGTGGCTCAGTACGCCTGCTTTCTGAGGACTTGGATCGCTTGCCATTTGCGTGGGACCTTCCTGTTCCCATTTTCCCTTTGGGGGGACAGAAGGTCGGAGAGCCCTGAGCCACACGCGTTTCTTGGCTGTTTCTACTAGCAGCGCTCTGTTCTTGCAGTGGGAGGCTGCTGGCCCGCTGAAGACGCATGCACCTCGCAGAGCTTACCTCTCTGGTTAAGTGAAAGATAAAAAGCCAGCAAGCAAGGAAAACGCCGCGGTGGAGTAGCAGCCGCAGCTGGCTAGGCCTGTTAAGTACCGGCCTTCACCTGCAGCGGCTCGAGACGGCGAGGCCACTTGTGACTCATGGTTTGGTGGGTCCGGATCTCAGAGATGGTGTCGAAGGTTCTCTTGGCTCACAGCCTCTGGAGAGGTCGCATCTGGTCACATCACCGTCTCTGGAGATGCTGGCTGGCTCTGCTTCCCTTTTGCCTACGCGGCTGGCAAGCTGGCACTGGACGTTGCAAGAGGGCTCAGCTGTTCTTGGGATGGCTTGGTGTCCTCATGCTGCGGCTCGCTTTCCCTGAAACTGATCAGCCGCCAGCATGGAGGGAGCTGCAGCCTCAGCTCAGAGAACATCCCATTATCCTGTATCTGCAGGTACACAGGTCAGCATGATCTAGTGTGGGCAGCAGCTTCTCCAGAATCTGAGACAAGCTTATTGAGTCCACTTGGTTGACTGACAGCTATAGCTTAAAACAAATGAAAACTATTAGGAAATGTGTTTGTTTTTTTTAAAGACATGCCATTGCATATTGGTCTAAAATTGCAGAAGATCACACAAAATTGGTGGCCTTAGATATGCCCGATTATCTGGAATTTTCCTGTCAGATGATCAGCTCTACCTCAACCAAAGCATGACGTAATCTGCTTCCCTTGTTTATGAGTCACAATCCAGTATTGCCTTTGTGTTTCGGTTACTGCTCTGATCTCCTCAAGGGTGCAATGAGGCTCTGGGGACAGTTGGTAAAGCTGGACCCTGGGCATAGTGTCACCTGGAAGAAGCACTTCTTCTAGTGGGAAACCTGTGGGATTCTCCACGATGTGCTAGAGGCTGTGTGTTCTGATTGACGTCACCAGCAGACTACAGGAGATCACAGCATAGCTGAACCTGTGAGTCAAGCTGAACTAATGGGAACTTCTTCCGGAGCCAGTGGTCTGAGGGAAAGCTCTTCTTTTACAGAGAATGCTTAAAGTGGGGGACCTAGGATTGGTTGGCTGTAGCTTTCTACCCTGACTCCCATGAGTGCGCCCAGAGAGTCAGCGTCAAGGTATTGTGAAGTACATGCATGCACATGGGTATGCCATGCGCACATGCATGCACACTCATTTACACAGGTGAGGGGTCCCAGAAGAGCTCATGCTTGTAGTTCCTGGGTCCTAAGCCCAGTTGGATTCCATAATTGATCTGTTCAACTTGTCCTTGCCTGCGAAGAGTCAAGAGAACGCAGTTTGGCCTGAGCCAGGCTAGGCTGGCAGTCCTTCCACTTTGACCAAAAGAGCAAGAGAGAAGGGCAGAGGTCTTTGCGTGGTTGCTCTACGTGCGTTGGTTGAAAAGAGGAAAAGAAAGTCATGCTAGAAGACAAGGAAGATCATCCAGCAAGGGGTGAGCTTGGCTTAGGAGAGAAATTAGGGAGGTGGGGAACAGATAGGAGGTGGCACCACAGAACCCCTCTGCCGTGGGACTCCGACAGCTGCTGGGACTTGTCCCCTCCCTGAGAGAGGCTCTTTCTGTTCAGTACCTGCTCTGCCTGGGACATGGCTCACAGACAAGGCTCAGGGCCACCTGGCATCTTTCCGGCTGCCCTTAGTCTAGACCCAGCATGCAAGGATCTACGCTGGTTTCTCTCGCTTCCCCCATCCTGGATACTCTGCTAAGATGCCACAGTGAATCCTTCTGGCCTGGGCGGGCTGTTCAGATGAGTGCCAGGACAGAGGGTACAGGCTTTGGGACTGACCAGGGCTGTCTGACTCCAGGCGTTCCTTCATGCAGTGGTGCTGCATCGTAGGGAGGAAGCAGAGGAAGCCAAGCCAGGACCCGCTCGCCTGCAGCACATGAAGGCTCTTAGCAAGGTCCTGGTTGGAAGTTCACTTGAGGTAGAAATGTAAGAGATCATCGGTTTACAGTGCCCGCAAGGGGGAGGAGCTCGGACGATGAGCTTCCCCTGAACTGTCACCATGCAGTGACCTACAGGGACAAGGGAGGCAACTGAGACTGCAGTCAGCACACGCAAGACACCAGTGTGGAGAGACTGAGTGTTTCTCCAGAAAGATCCATGGTGAGCCATCACACTGCTGACCAGACACGTCACAGGCCCCTGACTCAACGGCTCTGGAAAAGCTGGCCACATCCATAATTACAGAAGCCGGAGGTGGCAGGGCCTTCAGGTGTTCTGACATCATCTTCCTGCGGGGGCTGGAGAGGGTCTCAGGGAGAAGGTGCTACCAGGTCAGCTGGGGTGGAGCTCAGTCCGGTGCAGAGTACTCCTTTGAACACACAGCAGGTACCCGCCAGCACCTGTTTTCCCTGTCAATTCTTGGAGGTTGACAGTGCAGTTCTAGCAGACCCACAGCAAGAAATGGCACGTGCGTGAGCTGGGAGAGTCAGAGATGTCTGCGCAGCGCAGCGAGCTGATGAATCCCTTGCTCTCTGCGCTCAGTAGAGCATTTCGTGCTTTGTGTCAGGACAGCTCCTCTTGCCCCCCATGATGGTCTGATTACCATAAGTCACAGTGCAAAAGGAAGCCCCCTGAAAACAGCGTCTGGGAGGAGAAACACCCTCCAAGGTCCCTGAGCTCTGGGCAGCAGGAAGGACTCAGGCGGGCAGAAAAGAAGGGAAGATTGTGCATGTCGCTTCTACTGGGACAAGGGGGTACAGCCTGCTACTCACTTGCAGATGGAGTTCAGGGGACCGTCCTTACTCTAAGTCTACCTTCCTCTTTTTGAAAGTGTGAGACAGGGTCGCCTAGGTGACCCAGGGCAGCCTTGACCTCAGGAATCCTGTGCCTGGTCTCCAAGTGCTGGGATTATGGGCGGAGCCTGCCACACCTAACTCCCTCTTTTTTCTTGGAAGTTATCATCTGCTTGTCGTGTCTTGAGCCACATCTAATTGGAAGAGTCGGGGGTGTCAGACCACTGACTCTCCCTCGCTGCTTCTGTTTGCTGCAACAAGCCGCTGTGGGCGCTTTGAAACTTTCTTCCACCACTGGGCAGCGGTATGTCAGAGGAGGGGTGTCTGGACTAATGCCACCTTTTGTGCCCTTTCTCTGTCCTGCATCTGTCTGCCCCTGGCACCCTCTCTTTAGGTGGCGTCTGAGAGCTGGTCCCCAGGAACCCCAGCTCTCTTGGGAATTATCAAGGAGACATGGTCACTCCAGGTGGCTCAATCAGTGTGGAAAATCCAGCCGGCCTTCTGTTGGTTTTCTACTTCCCAAAACTAACGCTCTTCAAGTGGCGGTGGCCTTACATGGTCTCTTCAAAGAAAGGTCTTTTGATGCAGAGCTGAGGAAGCCTGTCCCCGCGTGCTCCCGCCTGCCTCCCTGCGGAGCTGTGCGGCTCCTCCGGCCTCCGCTGGGAGACAGCTGTCCTGAATGTGATGTTATTTTCTTTCTTAACGTGGCTTTCAGAACCAGAGCAATAATATTTTCAGCTGGTTATTAAGGCGATTGGTGAGCCCCAGCCTCCACTTGGTTAAATAGAACCACCTTCGTGGATGTATTTTGGGACAGTGCAAATTCAGGGTTCTGGATGGGGATTGAGTTACTCAGAGTGCCGGCCGAGCATTCGCCCAAGGCCTCGGCCTTGTGAAGCAGTCTGGCTGCGTCCCATGTGCCAGACCACCAGGTGGGCCTTCCAGGAGCCTGGGTGCTTCTCCGCTGCCCTGGCAAAGGGCTTTCGACCCGTCTCGAGTCGAGTTGTGTTGCTGTCCTGCTCCGCTGTACCTGAACCGCAACGCCTTTCTCCACACATCAGAGCAGTCACACCTGCCCCATTGTGCAGCCATCGTGGTGGTTCCGTGGTGTGTGTGCACGTGTGCGCACATGCGTTGGGGGTTGTTGGGAATGTACAAGCAAAAGTCAAGAAGGAAGATCCCTCTTCTCTCCATGAAGCCTTTCATGAGATCATCAAGAAAGCACCCGGGGCTCAGGGACTCAGGGCTCCTCTGGATGCGCAGCGCCCCAGAGGCTGTGATTTCAGCAGCGTGGTAGAATTAGGTGCCCGTGAGTCCAGCCTTCCTCCTGCCGCTCCTGGCTGTGTGCTTCAGACAAGTCCTTTGTCTCCCTGAACTTCAGTGACTAGTCTGTAAAATGAGTGGTTAGATTCCTTACAGTCACCCCCCCCCCAGCTGTGGGATACAGATGTTTGAAGCCTTCATGTTCCTGTACTGGAGAAAGGTGGCTCTTGGCTTTCTCAGTGGAAGGGAGATCCCAGGGCATAGCAGATTGCTTGTTTGGGATAAAAATGTACTGACTTCTTCTGCGGACCCTCAGCTTGCTACAAGACCTTTCCCTGTGTGCAGGAGGGTCTTGGGCTGGCCTGGGAGGACTGGAACCTGGAGCCTGAGCTGTGAGTTGTCTTGACCTTGGGAGGGCGCTCTGTGATAGAGCAGATGCTCAGAGAAGGAGCGCAGGCCTGCTGGGCCCATTTCCTCCACCTCTTTGGAGACAGCCGCCCTTCGTGTTGAGGCTAACTCACAGGTGGTGAATTTTGAAGTGATTGTATACAATCATAAGTGGTTGCTGTCGTGGTTTGAATGTGAGCTGTCCACCTGTCTCGTGTTTGCATCCTTAGCCGTGGTTAATGTTTATAAAGGTTGCAGCAACTTTAGGATGTGGAGGCTTGCTGGGAAGGCAGATGGGGGGTACAGTGGGGCGGGGAGGGGGACAACCCGGATCTTGAGGTTTGGTAACGTGCTTCCTCAGTTTGGCTCTTGTTCTCTCTGCCTTACCAATGGCAGTCATGACCCAAACCAGCTTTTGCCTCCGAGCCATGACTTCTGCTATATGATTCCCATCACTACATCTCCCCACTGGAATCGTAAGCCAAATCCATCTCCCTTAAGTTGTCTATGAGTATTGTTTCATAGCAGCAAAAAGGAAAGTAACTACGATGGTTGCTTTGTCTCAACGAGAAAGGCTGCATCGCTTGAGTTTCTTGTTATACACAAGCTCTTTCATCCACTCGGCAAGTGTGTTGGATGAGCAACAGAGTTCCTCTTGGACTGAAGAATCGATTTTTTGGTTTCCTTCAAGCTCAAGTTTTCCTGGCTTGATCAATAACCCGGCGTCTTCAATTTCTCAGTAATAGTGAGAAAAAGTCCTTGGACCAGGGGTCAGAGCTAGGGGTCAGAGCCCCCCAGCTCTGCTGCCTCTGTCTTCTGGATCCCGGCCAGCTGGCTTCGCGCTGTGGACAAAAGTCGAATGGCAGCTCCTGGCCTACCAAGATGTGAAGGACACAGGCTCCTCCTGCCCGGACCTCTGACATGTCTTCCCTGATGTGATGGGCTGTCCTGTGTGCAGCCTTGAGCCGGAATAACCCCTCTCTCACCTGCGTTTCTTCTGTTAGGTTTTTTATGACAACGGCAGGAAAAAAATTACAACAGAAAATTGGTACTGAGAAGTAGGGTCATAATTACGATAAACCTGGACACATGACCTTCAGAGAGAAATATGGAAGAATTAGAGCTGCCAGGTAGATGAGCTTGAATACTGTAAGATGAGTTTAATGGCCCATTCCAGTGGGTATTGAGACCTGAATGTTGATAGAAATGTGGAAAGTAGGGCTGGTGTGCAAAAGCACCTTAGGTCAAACATGGTGACCTGAGTTCAAGCCTTGGGACCACATGAAGTAAACCAATTTGCAATAGGTATTCTCTAACCTCTGCATATTCCTCCCCCTCTCCTGTAATTACTAAAATATTTTAGATAATGTAGATAGAAAAGGCTAGATTCATGAAGTGTCAAGGAAGAGCAAAGATTCTTTTACAATTTAGGCTAGAGTTCACTTGTTATATCCAGACTCAGTCTAATTACATTCTACCTGTGTCTGAAAATTTGAGTGAATCAAATTCTGAAATAATGGACTCATTTGTTTTGACAGAGGAAATTTCAAGATAACATAATAATCAGTCTGTGACTAAATTATTGCTCACTGCTTTTAGGTTTATATTACAAATTCTGATTGAAAAGTAGAATAGAGCGCTGGAGAGATGGCTGCGGAGTTAAGATTCTGCCTTGCAAACAGAGGGTCCTGAGTTCAGATCCCAGGTCCTACATAAAAATGCCAGGTGGAAACAGCGGCAGCAGCCTGCACTTCCGGCCTTGGTGGGCAGAGTCTGGGAAATCCCAGAGCAAAGCAAAAAGGAGGTAGAAATAATCTAGGATGATTCTCGAAGTCATCATGGGGCCTCCACAGGGACACCCAGTGCCCTCTGATACACACATACACACACACACACACACACACACACACACACACACATACACACACGATAGATAGATAGATAGAGAGAGAGAGAGAGAGAGAGATAGATAAATAGATAAAAATTTTAGAAAAAAAGGAAAGTTGAGTAGAAAGATGAGGAAAATGTTTGGTGAGGAAAGGAATGTGGATACATTTAAACTTTGAGACAAGGCTGGCACAGAAAAGCCAGGAATAAGTGGCTGTAATTGCTAGAGGGACAGGTAGGAGAGGGGCCTTGAGGTGTGTGATGGGGGGGTCCTTATCCATTGAAGGATCTGAGGCATAAAAATGCAAATTACTTTGAGTGCATTATCTGAAGAGAAAGCTTCTGAGAAGACAGCCTGTACCCCCTGCTCAAACAGGGCGACCTAGGAAATGGTTCCCCAGCTTCATCTCTGCAGACACTCCGAGACCCCTAGCTGTAGCACAAGGGACCTGGCAGCATTGACCACAAGATGCTGGTTTTACAGATACGCAGAATGCAAGAGTTACGGGGTCACAGGTGGGTACCAAGGTTTGGAAGAAAAGCCAAGGAGGGAAGGCAATGTGTGGCAGGGTGGGCATCTCTGCAGGAAGCCCCTCAGGGGCCGCTGATGGACGTGAAGCTGCAGGGTCTGGCGTTTGCTTGCTGGATTTTAGTCTTTTTTGGCCCAGTCTTTCCTTCATGTCCTTTTGTTCCTTTTGAATGGGAATGCTTACTCTGGAAGAAAATAACTTGTGCTTTAACTTTACAGGGGCTCGCAGGTACGCTTTCCAGAAAAGACTTGGGACTTTGAATAGTCTTGAGTTTGCCAAAGCTCTTCAAGTTGTACAAGATTGTTTTAGTTACTTCTCTGTTGCTGTTCTTGAGAAAAGCAATTTAAGGAGGAGGGGGTTTCTTTTGACTGACAGTTCTGGAGCGATTGAGTCCATCATTGCAGGGAATACATGGAGACAGGAGCGAGGTTCTGACTCGTCACATTGCATCTGTAGTCAAGGAGAGGACAGAACAGAGGTTGAGCAGTCCTGTCAACCTCAAGATGTACTTCCTCCAGCAAGACTCTGTTTTGTAAAGATTCCACAAGCTTTCCAAACACCAGCTAGGTACCAAGCAGTCAAGCACATGAGCCTATGGGGACATTTTACATTCAAGCCACAACAGGATGGGTTTTGTATTATAAGAGGACCACGAGCCCATAGAGGCCAGGGAAGCATATTATGGTTTGGATGTCACATGTCCCCCACGGACTTACGTATTTGACCATTTACTCCCTGGCTGATGGCTTTGTTGCGGAAGGCATCTTTGGAAGAAGGTCGTAGCTGGCAGACGCAGGCCCCGAGGGGCCTTGTATGTTACAACATAGCTCCGCTCCCAGCCCGACTCTGCTTCCTGGTTTGCTGCCATGCGAGCGCTGTGGGCCACGATTCCTGCTGCCGTGATGGCCTCAAGAAAGGTGCTGGTGCCGCTCCCTGTGGCACTACCCTGTTCTTCCCAAGTTCTGACAAGAACATCTTGAAAAGCCTCTGAATCTCTTTTTGCCTGTGTGATAAATAAGTGGAAAGATCAACTTTGGAGAAGAAGTCTGTTTCGGCTGGCAGTTTCAGAGATTCCCGCCTATGACTAGCTGGCTTCGTGCTAATGAGTGCGGAATTTTTTGACTAGATGCCCAGCTCCTTAGCCAGGTCTTCTCTCTGGTCCTCATTTGTTCTGTTCTGTTGAAGGAGGGGATTGGCCAGGTGACTTCCAGAGGATCTTCCCCAAGGGGCTTTAAGGCTCTGTGACTAAAGAACTTCAAAACAACTTATTGTTCTTTTTCTCTTTCTGTTTTAGGCAGAATATGAAGTTACTCCAGATGAAAAACTGGGAGAGAAAGGGAAGGAAATTATGACCAAGTACCTCACCCCAAAGGTAAGAGTCCCCCCAAACCCACACAGCAGGAGAAACGAGAGGCCCTGTTCAAGAGTGTGGGCCCCAAAGCCCCTGCCCAGCCCATGTGGGAAACACAGGGCTGGTTGCTTCTGTGGCCCCGAAGAAGCCAACCTCAGCAAAGGACGCCCCAACCTTACGCAGACAAACGGACAGGCCTGGCCAAAGGAAAGAACCTGGTTCCCTCAAGGACGTTCCTTCTGCCCACTACCTGCTCATACGTTCAGACAAGACAGGGGAGAAAGGACTCACAGAGGCAATTCCAGCAGGTTGGTGAGGAGCAGCAGTGATCAGAAGCAGCTCAAGCACCTGAGAGGGGTGATCAGTAGAATGCTGGAGAGAATGCAGAGAATTCTGGAATATTGTAGAGACCACTGAGGAGCAGGAGGCATCCTCTTCCTGCACGTGGAATGAATCCCACGAGTCTCATTAGGGTTGTTGAGCGAGGGGCTATTTGCAGAAACATGAGCCGTTTCACAATGCTTCTTCCTCCCCCATCAACCCTCGACTTGCCCACCGTGGTGGAGAGAATGCGGTGACCCTTGACCCATGTACTGTTCTGATCCTGGCTGTTCAGCCCACTTGGTCAAAGCTTCTTTCCCTCAGTGGGCATCAGTCCCTTCACCCCCACACTACCACATTTTATCGGAAATAGGATTTTATTATTTAGTCCAGGCTGGTCTCATTTAATCCTCCTGTTTCAATCTCCTGGTTGTTGGAGGTCACAGGCATTGAGTCTCAGCCCCAGTCGCTCCCTGCGCCCCACCACCATACATACACTTGCTTGGCACCTGTTCTCAAGCAGGTGCGTTCTTTACCAGGGTCTACAGTTGGTGTGGTCATGTCCCTCCCTATGGCGAGCCCAGCCCCATAACCAGATGCCTGACCCTCGCCACATCCTACTGAGTGACCTCCTGAGGCCAAAACAAGCCAGGACAGTGTGGCTGCCCACTCCATCTGTGAGCCGTTGGGTGGCACTGCCTTGTCTTGCTCCACACATGCTGGTGGTGCCCTTGGCCCTCGGGATGCTAGCGGCCAGAGAGGCCCGTTCTCGGCAGAGTCCTGCTCATGCAAGGTTGTGGTAGAAGACACAGGCGGCTGAAGGTGGCTGCCTGTCCATCTGACCCCCAGGTGTAGCGTCCTGGGGGTGGAGCCCCTGCTCTGCCGCCCCTTGGGCCATCTCTGAGGATGCTGCCCGCTCAGAAGCAGGCTGCCAGGGCTCAGTGCTCAATGATTCCATGCCAGCCAATGGCATCGTCACTATCCTCTGCGGAGGCCCCATCTTCCCAGACAGCTCTGCTGGGCCTGGTCCAGCCCCCCATCGGCACCCCACTGAGGCTGCCACCACACACAGGCATCTTAACAATGGCAGCTAAAGGCTTTCAAGAGCCGAGGGTGTCAGACGTGAGTTCAGATTCCTTGCTGTCAGTTACAAGCGTTTTGTCTGCAGCTGAGGGGGGAGAGCCGGAGCCTCCCAGCCACACAGCGGACAGCTCAAGGCCAGGGCTTAAGCCCAGTCTGCGGATGATTCTGGGGTATTGAGCCCTTCCTGTAGCACTGTTTGCCGTCCCCCTACACACACACACACACACACACACACACACACACACACACACACACACAC